>VXBZ01001219.1:1519-72470 GCA_013399135.1 Heliornis fulica | reverse complement strand
AGCTGCGCTCGACCGAAGATGTTAGAGGAGGCGAAGGGGGGTTGCTTTGTGCTCGCTGCGTGCCTCCATGCCTGTCTTTCCCTTGTCTTAATCCTTTAGGAAGGAGACGCCAGGCAGAAAAGCCAGACCTTTCCTGGAGGGGCGATGCTGCCGAGCCCTGCCCCGGGCAGAAGAAAGCCTTTGCCGCCGGGACCCCCCGGTACCGGAGATGCGCGGCCCGGGGCAGGCTGCGGGAGGGCGTGAGGAGCTGCCTCCGCCTGTGCTTCTTTGAGAAGGAAAAAGCATGGTCAGAGCTGGACCCGATCCCTGGAGCTCAGCCCCGCCGAGCAGGAGGTGGGATTTTTTTTTTTTTTGGGGTAGTTACAATGAGCTGTAACCTGGCAGAGGAGCGTTGAAGTGACTTGGCCCCGCTGGAAGAGGAACCTGCTCCAAGCATCACCAGTGTCGCATCCCACGTCGTGGCCGAAGGGAGGTCACTCAGGTCCTTCTCCTCCTCTCGCCCTTCTCCTTCCAGTGAACAACAGAAGAAAAGAACTAGTACTTGGCTCTTGCCAGGGTTGGGAATACCGTGCCTTTTGCCTGGGATGATTTGCCCTGATGCGCTGCTTCGACGGGATGTACCAAGTGCAGCTGGGACTGATCCGGCCAACAAAGTTTGCAGAGTGATCGGCAGAGACTGTGGGATGGAGGTAGCTGGGCACACACCGGCAGGGTCCGTCATGCACGGTCCGACAGCTCAGACCTGCTGCTCCCTTGAAAACTAACTCTGGATGGTCAGACTCTGCCAACTCCTGGTTTTACTTCTCCCCTGCCAATTTACACTTTCAGGGAAAAAAACACACACGCCTGATGAAATGCAGTGTTTCTGTGTTGGTTTTGTATATAAGATTTGCTATGCAATTCCAAAACTAAAAGAGGAGGAGAGACGGCCGGGCATCCCAGAGCAAACAGAGAATCAAAGGTGAAAGGTAGGAGCCAGCATTTCTCATTTAAGTAAAAGTAAATAACCTGAGCTATTTCTTACTGAAAACCTTTAAAACACAGCTACTGTATATTTATTTTCTTTGTCTCAGAAGTGTAAAACTTAAACCAGTTTGAAACAAGGTGAAGAATGGCTCTCTGATGCTGCCCTGAGCTAGAGAACTGATGCATTTTGTAACAGGAGTGTACTGAGGAGGAAGGATGGAGTGTTTCACTGGAAAGACATTTAGGAAACTAGAGAAAAAGTGCCTTGTATAATACACTTTGGTAAATGTGAGGGCTAGTGCAATGGACATTGGAAACACTCTATCAATAGGCTACTTACATGGGAATATATGCAAGCATGGCAAAGTGATTGCTTCCCTGTCTGTGGGGTCTATTTGCAGAGGACAGCAGGAGGACGCTTGCAGGTGAGCTGCCTGGATGAGGCTACACTGTGCTGGGGTGGTGCAGTGTGTTTCTGAAGGGATTGCTTAAAAAAACAGTCCTGTCAGCTGGACTGGATTTGTAGGTGTTCAGTTCCTGCTCAGAGAGCTTTCAGTGAGGTTCAGGGAGATTCAAAGTGGGTGAGGTCCATCCAGGGGTGAAGGGTCTGTAAGAAAGGACCTTTGGTCTGTTTTGTGATGAGTAATTAATGGGCATCTGATGTCTCTGATCTCTGCAAGGAAAGGAGCTGATGTCATCATGAAAATCATGATATGATTTTCCCTCAGGAGAAACTATGACTTGGAACGACACCACTATGGATGGGGAAGGGTTGCTGGTGGAAAGGGACTCTTCCTTTCGGATCCTCACGGGCTGCTTCCTCTCGCTGCTTATCCTCTCCACGCTGCTGGGAAACACTCTGGTCTGTGCAGCTGTCATTAGGTTTCGCCACCTCAGGTCCAAGGTGACCAACTTCTTTGTCATCTCCTTGGCTGTGTCAGATCTCTTAGTGGCAGTTTTGGTCATGCCATGGAAAGCCGTGGCTGAGATTGCCGGTTTCTGGCCTTTTGGTTCATTTTGCAACATCTGGGTGGCCTTTGATATTATGTGCTCTACAGCCTCCATCTTAAATCTCTGTGTCATTAGTGTGGACAGATACTGGGCCATCTCCAGCCCATTTAGGTATGAGAGGAAAATGACCCCCAAGGCAGCCTTCATCATGATCAGCGTGGCGTGGACTTTGTCCGTGTTGATCTCCTTCATCCCCGTGCAGCTGAACTGGCACAAGGCTACAACCACAAGCTTTTTGGACCTAAATGCCAGCTTACAAGGTATAAGCATGGACAACTGTGATTCTAGCCTAAACAGGATGTATGCCATCTCCTCTTCTCTAATTAGCTTCTATATACCTGTGGCCATCATGATAGTAACTTACACGAGGATATACCGGATTGCTCAGAAGCAAATACGACGCATCTCAGCTTTGGAGAGAGCAGCAGTGCATGCCAAGAACTGCCAGACCACGAGCGGCAACAGAAGCAGTATGGACTGCCAGCAGCCAGAGAGCAACTTCAAAATGTCCTTCAAGAGGGAAACGAAGGTTTTAAAGACCTTGTCAGTGATCATGGGGGTGTTTGTGTGCTGCTGGTTGCCATTTTTCGTATTGAACTGCATGATTCCCTTCTGCGAGCCTACCCAACCGTCCAAAGGAGCAGAAGCTTTCTGCATTAACTCCACCACCTTTGATGTTTTTGTTTGGTTTGGATGGGCTAATTCTTCCCTCAACCCCATAATTTATGCCTTCAATGCTGATTTCCGCAAGGCGTTTTCAACCCTGCTAGGATGCTACAGGCTCTGCCCTATGTCCAGCAATGCTATAGAGACTGTTAGTATTAACAATAATGGAGCAGTTGTTTTTTCGAGCCAACATGAGCCCAAAGGGTCCAGCCCCAAGGAGTCTAATCTGGTTTATCTGATTCCACATTCAATTATCTGTCCAGAAGAAGAACCTCTCAAAAAGGAAGAAGAGGGTGAACTATCTAAGACCTTGGAGAAAATGTCTCCAGCACTGTCAGGTATCTTGGATTATGAAGCTGATGTTTCTTTGGAAAAGATCAATCCCATTACACAAAATGGGCAGCATAAAACCTGAACAGTGAAGTTTACCCAACAAGACCATATGGTGTATTGTAATAATCTTTAAAAGATATATAAAACAGAAAGATACAGAAGATTTTTTTTGGTAAGAAATTAAGCTCTGGGGAGAAATGCACATTTACACCAAGCCCAGAATTAATTTTCCTGGTGTTCAAAACAAATTTAATATTTAAAACAGTAAGCAGGAATATATCCTGAAAATTAGTTAAAAAAGGGTATTAAACTGTACTGTCAGTACTGAGGAAAACACAAATTTAGCTACAGTGCAGTGACAAAAGAAAATATTGCTTCTCTGCACAGAGAAACCAATTTCTAGCTTAAAATGAGGCAAAAGATAAATGTTAAGTATTTGAAGATTAATGTTTACTAGAAGTTAAAAGATTGCTGTGTTTTGTGCTAGTGGGTGTTAACAGGTCCTAATTAAAGACTGAGGGATTGTAAAGGTAGGTAGATGCCTTCTTAAAATTATTTCTGACAAATAATTGAGCCTTATAATGAGAATGGTTATTTTTAAAGCTTTGGGAGGTAATATGTTGATACTGGTTTTATTTATTTATTGTTTTAAATTGATATTTTTCATATGTTATAACAGATCTAGCTTTATTTATGTTATTTAAGATGTCTAAATAATGGGATATTTTTGGAGTTTCGTAACTGCATTTTGACCAGTCAACCAGTCAGCACTTTATTATGAGCTCTGAGAGTCTGGAGAGCCGGCGAGGGGAATGAAGGAATGTAAAGAAGCTCAGCAAGAAAATAAGGAATCGACAAACCTGATGCTGTGTGGAGTTCATTTGCTCGTGGGCTTTTTTGTTGTTCGGAGTGGGGTTTCTTTCAAAAGATAGGACCAACGTTGACTGAGTTGTGAATTCTTTTCCCTTATAGAAATAAAAGAAATTGCTGCTATTTATTTTTAAAAAAAGTTTCACGTTACAAAGACTTTGCTAGAATGTCAAGTTTGTGGATCTGTATATACCTTAAATATGACTACAACCTTAAGAAGAATCCAATTTGAGAAGAAAAGCTTCTTAGATAACAATTCTTCGTATATAATGTTTTGTATTTATGTAAGATAAACAGCTTTCTCAGACTTTTCTTATTTCGAGTCTTGGATATCTTTTCTGAACAAACACAATTGGTTATAATGGTAGTAAACATGCCAAACCTCGTTATCATCTGTATTATTGCAGTACCACCAGGATCATGCTGTCAGTCTGCTGCTGTATCACGGCCTGAGTTCAAAAGTGAGGTACCTGGTGCTTTACTTGGGGAACGAGGAGGACGTTGCGTTTCAGTAATCACCATGTTGACAGTCCATTCAATCAGGAATAGTGCCTCTTTACAATTTTGGATTAAGACATTTCTAAATATGGATGGGATCGCAGCCCCCACCTCAAAGATGTCCCATGAGCTCTAAAAAAGTTGCCAGTGTTTAATTAAATATTTTTTTTTAAAAAAAACTGCTACTTTTCCATTGTCCTTCCCTGCTGCTTTCCCTTTGTCACGCCAAAAGCAGTCGGTGAGCGTTAGCAACAGGAACACTGGATCTCACTCTTCAGCAGCATTCAAAGAAAGCTATTTGTTTTCTGAATGGGAGAAAATTCCCTTTGGAGCAACTTTTTCATAACATATATCAAAAAAATGTGTTGTCAGGAAAAGAGAACTGAGAGGGGGAAAAAGAATAATTCAAGTCTAATGAACTATATACATCCTGCATCAGGTCTGTGTATTTATGTATTGTGAATGTTTTCATAATTTTATTGCCTGTATGCTGCTTTCATACATATAATAAAATTATTTTGTGAACCAGAAGGTCAAATGAAGCAATTTACATTGCGTTTATTAAGGGTATGCTGGTTTTTGGCAGTTGTATTGATCGTGTTAAAGGCAAGGACAGTTCCTCTTTTTCCATTTGCCCTTATTTGGGTTCAGAGCCGTGAGGCAGATGGGAATTTTTATTAGAAGCAGGAGAAAGTCCTCTCTACTGAGAGACCTCTGAGCTCAGGATTTGAGAGCAGTAAATGCAGTTTGGAAACAGCTCCACTCTGCTTTAATGAGACCACTTAAAATGCGTAAAGCTCGACCTACTGGTGACTCTCATTTCAACTCTTTACCTTGGAGTAGCTAGTGAACTTGCTGTATAGCATGCTTTTATTGATGCCTTTCTTTTCCCTTTTTTCCCCAAACTGTGGAGTACTTTTCAAAGCCTGAAGCAGCCCCTGCCTTTTTTTTGGAACAAAACGAACCATTTCAGATGTGAGGTGGTGGTGGGTGCAGCTAAGGGACAGCAGTGTCCCTCTTCACAGCAGCTTTCTACTTTGGTTTTGCCTCTGTCAGCAAAATTCGTTTTGAAATGAAGAAGCAAACAAACATCATCTCTTCTGCCTCAAGCATTACCAGTGTGACCCGTTCAGACACGGGGATCGGAGCAGGCATGTGAGCTGTGGTGATGTCCAGCTCACCCTTCTTTAGTGCTGGCTTCCCTCGGTCAGTGAAAGTGGTGGGCAGAGGTCATGTCTGCCTCCTTAGCTCCTGGGGTGAAATTTCCTTCCATGGTGCTGATACCCTGCTTTTAAATATTTTTTTTGTACCTTTAAGGAATTATTTTACTTCTTAAAAGGTACTCAGGCCAAAGATGAAGTTTGGTGGCTGCTTAGTCAAATACATCTGCCTTCAAGAACTTTTATTCTCAAAGCTCCCAGCAGTCTGATGTAATAGGAATACACAAAATATGATTTAAGGGGGTTGTGTAAAGCAAGATGCTGGTCTTGTACTAGTTCATATGGGAATGATTTGTGTTTTGGAAACAAATGGTTGCTCTAGTGTGTCCAGTAGCCAAGCCAGGACTCCTCTCCTTGCAGATGGACCTGAGTTTTGGAGGGGCCCTGTGAAGGATGGTGGAGTGCTCCTGGGCTTCCCCTCAGTGGGACAGGCACCCTGCTAATGGCAGGGTGGGGAAGATACTTTGATGAGCTTATTTTATTGTTTCTTCTCTCATTTTATTTAAACTAATTTTTTACTTTTGACCCCTTTTCTTAACATACCTTATAGAATACCACAAATTCACCTGGATCCTCATTTACTATCATGCCACCCCTTTGTTTTCCAGCTTTCCCAGTGTGGGTTTCTCAAGATGTTCTGACTTTCCTCCCAGTGCTGTTCTGTCACCCTGCCTGGCTTCAGCAACTCAATAATCCTGTGCTTGGGAGAAAGTCCAAATCCAACTCCTGCCCACCCAACACAGCCACAAGTCCCCATCCCACACCCTGCACCCACAATTGCCTCTCTTACCTGTAGCAGAGCCTGGAGACCAGTGTTGAGGGTGACTAGAAGGGAGGGCAGCATGTACCTGCTGAACTGCCGCACTAGTTATGTGCTGAATTAATTGCTTGGAAGCTGTATGACCTGTTCCGTGCTGCTCCCCAGCTGCTCAAAACCAGTGGTCTGCTGAAGCTACTGGTCACATTACTATTCAGGAGCACTCCAGGGGCTGGAAATGTTCCAGATCCACGCTGATAACAGGGAGTTAACTGGTGAGGACTGGCCAGAGTAACCCTATGAGTAACCTGCGAGGAGTGCCTACTGTTCCATGGTAGCAGGCAGCAGCAGCCTCTCTGCTGTTCTGCAGGATGAGAATGTCAGAAGTTCATTTACAATGTCATCTTTGAGATAATGGCCACTTCATTGGAACACTTTTGAGGAACATTTTTCTGGCTGTATGTCACAATACACAGCCAGGCTGAGGCAGAGCCACCAGTGAGTTGTGAGGTGTCCGGAGCAGTGAGGTGTCAGGACACCGGAACGCCACTGCTCCCACCAGCACAGCCATCCTGTCAACCCTGAGGGGCATCAGGTGGCTTTTCTGCCCCTCTTGTGCCCACAAGCAGTATTTTCTGCTGCAGAGTGAGCCTTGCTTTGTGCCTTTCTGATGTGGCTGCAAATAACCCGAGTAACCTTTCATTTGGCATTGCTTCCTCGTGACTGAAGGTATTTTTCTATTTGTGGATGGAAGAGGTTAATAATTCACCTGATGGCCTTGATAAAGGAGCTGTTTGCCACCAATGAGCCGTAATCACTAGATTAAATCTGAATACATTTCTCCCTTCCCTTGGCAAGCGTTTTATGTTGATTTGGGTTTCTAACTTAACAAAGCGTACAAAAGCGGATGGCAGAGGGAATGCCTTTGCTGATGTACACTTTTAATAACACAGTTATTGGGAGCCAGTCCTGGATTTCTTCAAATCAATGGTTTTCAGAAGCACCCAAATCTGATTGAAAGCTCAAAAACCTGCTCTGATTATTATCGTGAGAGATGGATAACTCCAGTGAAGGTTTTGATTTTCTGGTATAATGTGAGCAGAATATGTTCCTAGAGATACCGCTTACATGGCCACACAATGAATGCAAATTAAAGAATAAAGAAAACGATGGTATCTGTTTCTTAACCTTCAAAAGATTGAAACATATAATGCAAAATGTTCTTGCGCTGTTCTGTTGCAGTTTAGACAGGCTGAACAGAGCATTGGGTTCCAGCTGCCCTCCCCAGCCGGGCACAGCTCTTCCCAAAGCACCATGGAAGCACACTTATACAGATGCAGTTTTCAGGCTGAATGTGTACATCAGTATACATGTTTTCGTGTCAGCTCTCTTTATGGTCATGGTCAGAGTGAAATGGCAGTTTTCTGCCATGCCTGTTCAGTGCTTGTTCCTAGGAAAAAACTCTGAGCGATGACCAAGGAGAAGGCTGCTGGCCCTGATGTGTGCTGGTCATTGCTTTCCTGTTTTGATTGCATTTCCTTGTCAGTACCATCAGGCTCTTCCTCCCCCTTTCCAGGAGGGATGTTCCCATCAGCTCTTCGGCAAAGGAGTTCCCTCAGCACCTGAGTGGGCAGCAGCGACGGTGCTGGCAGCGTGGTGCACAGCTGGCTACCTGTCCCTGGAGTGGCACAACAGAACTGGCACCGCAACACAGCAGCTGGCATGAACGGCACTGCTTGTCTGTGCCTCTGAGTGAGGTGGGCTTCACCCAGCAAGGCAGCATGGACATCAAAGAGATACCTTGGGCCTCATTCATCATCAGTCCATGTACCTGGTGAGGCTGGTGTTTTGGTGTAAAAGAGGCATAAAAGAGCAAGTGGTGAAGAGGTGCCAGGGTCGGCTTCAGGGGAGCAGCTGAGGATGGGGACACTGGGGGGTACCCATCTCCTGGTCATGATCCTGGGCAGCCAGAGGACATGGATGAAGGAGAAGCAGGTTGTGTTTGAAAAGTTCCCTCCCAACAGATCTGTTTGTGGGTTACTTAAGATTAAAAATAAAAAAGAAAGAAAGAAGTGAGGTTTGACTATATCATTAGAGGCATTTTCAAAATGAATTAATTTTAATTTACTTAACTTTTCAGTTTGCAGTGTTAGATTTTAAACCTCAGGTCAGATCTCTGGTTTAAAATATTGACAACAAAGTTAAAACTTAAAAAAACACGTAAGTAATTGAATACAATTTTTATTAAACAATTAGATTGTTCAAAACTATTTCTGACTCCCATCACTTGATTTTCAGATCATTAAAACTCCTATTCATTTCACATTTTCCTGAGACAAAGAAATGTTTTAAAAGCTTGAAAGAAAACAGAGGAGAAGAGAAAACATTTGCTTCCCAGATTCTCTTTCACCTGTTGCGAGAAGTCAAAGATTTCACTGAACTGAGCTGCCAGGGCAAATTTTCTCTTCATTTCAGAGAGAGAGAATTACAGATTCAGACACCCAGACATTTTCCTCAGTTTGTTTTTATTTTCTTTCTTTCTTTCCTAATAAAGGACTTCAAATAGTATGGTTTTTCCTAATCATTTGGGTGCCATTCTGTATCAGTGCCAATAATTTTACTTTCAGATACACGTACCTGCACATACACAATACACGTCAATTAGTAGATTCCTGGAGGAAGTGATGAGAGGTGAACTTAATATATTTCCTTGCTACAAAAGCAGACTGTGGAAGATGAGACAGGTTGGTGGTGTCTGTGTTAAAAGGACAAACCTGTCAAGATTGATAGGCCTTTAATACCAGCAGTCCTTCATGTGTGACCTTGGGCTCAGGACCACATTTCACCAGCATCACACTGGAATTGGTCTGAGATTGGTAGGGATGTGCAATTCATTACAGCTGGTTGTGCTTTGTGTGTCTGGGAGTGCATCTGCCCCAGGGAACTGTTCAGAAAAATGCTAAAAACATAGGCTTTGGAACTGCTCAGTTAAAGATGTTTAAAATAAAATGAAATAAAAAAAGTGAAATTAAATTAAATGGAAAAAAAACCCCAACTTAAGAACGCTGTCCTGTACTTTTTAACTTTCTGAATTCTGAGGCTTCTGTAACTATTTCCGTAGTGATTTCAAAGTTGTAAATTGTAACATTGAATTTCCTTCTCTTTGCTTTTCTGTGTTTGTATGAGACTTTGATGCTGATTTGTGTTCCCAGCTGAACAGATGCTTCTCCAGCAGCTCCTCCAGCCTGTGGATGCCTGCCAAAACCCCAGATCCCACCAGATCCGTTTGCATGTGGGACAGCAGTAAAAGGAGCCACCTGGAAATGGCTACTTTTGAGCAGTGGGAAAATATTTTAGAGCAAAAATATCACTTTTCAAGTTGGTAGCTATTTTTTCGATCCTAAAAGAAACTGATTTTCATATTTTCCTGATTTATTTTTGAAATTTCTTGATTGAATTTTCTCAAAATCAAGACATGGCAAGATTTTTTCCCCCACAAACAATATTTGATGCAGTCCGTATCAAGTGGAACCCTTGATGAAAGGATTTTGTTCACATGTAACATTCTTCAAAACAATAGGACAATTTCTGATGAGAATAGTTCAATGCAGAAACTTCCAGAAACACCTTTCTGCCTTCCTTGAGAGGATAAGGTACAGTGGTAGGTAGCTCTGTGGTCGCTTGTAGCTAGTAAAAGCATTTCCCAGCAAATGGTGTAAGCAGCCACGGTTGGACATTTAGCAATTCCCTTTGTACTGTTCAGTTGTCTTCATTATGCAATAGGGATTATATTTAAAAATAAATTAAGTAGTTCTCTAAAGGTCACTTCCATCATCATAAATGCTGTTAATTTGTCTTTTGCTGATAGTCTCAGTGGATGCACCAAGGATGGAGCTCGGGCCAGGACTTACAAGGACTTTTACCCCTCAAAGTGACAATTTTGTACCCAGGCTACAGCACGTGAATCTCTGCCCTCTGTGTTCACCTCACCACTTTTCAGCAGGTCCAAATTCCTTCTTCCCCATTCCCTGTCTGTTATACCCATTCCCTTCCTTCCACCTCTTTTTCCCCTGCTTGTTAGGATAAAGTAAATCATAGGGATGTGATTTGAACTGATACAGCAAAGAGCATTTTACCAAAACAGCACAAGATCTTGACTCTAATTCAGGCATGGTCTCTGATCCTTTTCACATCCCCTGCCCATGCAGACGAGCATGGATGTGGCATCCTGGGGAGCTGGCTTGTTGGTGCCTCCCCACTTCCAGCCCTGAGGTGAAGGATGAGTGTTTAAAGTGGAATAGCGAGAACCCCAGCCAGAAGATTGAGACAGGCTCAAGAAAAGGCACAACAGTCAATGATCTTACACCCTTTAGCAGTGACAGCATACTTAACCCCTAAAATCGTGCTCCTCCAGTAAGGCCAAGCACCTGCCCTTCCCTGCTCAACAAACATTTTCAGTGATTTTATTTTGCAGTATTTACTCAGCTCTAATGTGCGAACACATGGATATCCTACATATATACATAACTATACATTTATCAATCCTGATACCCAGGGAAAAATCCCCAAGGGCTGGATTCCCACCCTCTTGACGTGGTGTAAACCAGGGCAACCACATCAAAACTCTGCCAACCTGCCAGGCATAAGCAAGGAGTCAGATGGGGTTGTCACCTAGTGACAGTGCTGAGCTCCAGTCTGCAGCTTCCACTCCAGAACCAGCACAATAAAAGAAACACTTTACATACCACAGGCTGCAATCAATGAAGTGTTCAATATCTCAGCCCCTTTCTTTTCCAAAATGACTGGTGACTCCTTTCCAACCCCATTTGCTGGCTGTACTCAAAATTAAATGTAGGAAAGTTTTGCCACCAAAAGCTTCCAGGGTTTATAGTGTAGCTGAACTGTGGTAGAGGCGTGTGGAGGGATGGCTGAGGAGAAAATGTGCTTTTCCATTAAATGGAAGAGCTTCTGTGGTGTGATTGGTTTTTATTTTTTTTATTTTATTTCATTTCATTTTTTTAATGTTTACAGCTTTCTTTTGCTGACAGAAAAATCATTCCTGCCTGCTTCTTTCCTACATGCTTTATGTAATCTTTTCAAATCATTAGCTCCCCTAAATAACTAAGGCACTCTCATGCTAAGGTCTGCCCCAAGTGCTCCAGAAAAGGCTCCTCTGGCAAACCTTGAGGTGCTGAGCTGTGTAGGAGGATGATGTTAGGAAGAAGGATCCCCCTTTCTGAGAATCTGCTTCTGGCCTCTGAAGTGAGGATTTCCCTTCCCTGGGCTGAACATCTCATTCATTGCAAAGGACTCTCTTACTTTGAGTATGTTGTTGGGTTTTCCTCCTCCTCAGCTGACTGGAACTGGGAAATTTGGCATAGTCTTGTAATGTCACTTCTTTTATTAGCAGCAAGTCGATTTTTAGTTGTGTCCATAATTCCAGTGCGCTGAACAGACTGTAATTGTTCCGACAGTTAAGTTAATCAGAATGCCCCTTCAATTTTCATTCCTCAAGGAAAAGAAGAGATTGACATGTAATGCTGCAGAGCTGCATATAATAGTGCTGCAGAGCATTACATGAAAGCTCAGTCCCAAAGTTATCTCTCGAGCATGCAGGAGCTGCAGTTTGAAATGATGCACAGTCAGAGCATGGCTGGTTGTGTCTGTACAGTGCTGGGAAAAAGTGGACAAGGAAATGAACAAATTAATAGGTGTCATGATACACAGACCTGCCCACCACAGACCAATCTGGGGATACCCACCAGACTATGACATACTTAAATATTACAATTTCTGTCCTTGCAATTCAAGCCAGCACCCTGCAATGAAGCTTCAGTCTTGTACTTGGGAAGTCAGGGAGGACACAGTTACCATTCAGTACTGCCAGTGCAGGAGTAATGTCATTTCAAAATTTAGATCCAGTTTATTCCAGTCTGTCACATCTGTCTCAGGGGAAAATTGAGATGTGAGGAACATGTATTAGTAGGTTTTAGTGCTGCTTTCATGTCATTGTTTGTCATTCTTGGAGGAGCCATTGCTCCTGTGATCACAGCAGGCCTGGACATACAGGTTTGGGGAACATCACTGTAAGGCTGCCCCATTCGTCTTCATTACAACCATCATGTTGTGCCCTGTTCTGGCATTCCTGGTGACTTCTGCTTCCCCCATTCTCTTCTGACATCAGCATCTCCCATAAAAAACAATGATTTGCCTGTAAGAGTCCCTCAGTGAGCAGCTTCTGGGGCAAGGTCAGCTAATTCTGAACGCTTCATTTTGAGTAGATGGACACATGCCCACCCACACAGGTAGGTGATGACTGACATTCCAGGTGCCATCTAAGCAACCACTCTGTCCTTGTGGTGCCACCCATCACTGGAGCTCAGGGGGCAGCTTTCCAGCACTGGCAAGAAACCTTGTGCCTCCCTATGTTATCTCCCTGCCTGCAGCTCAGGAACTGTGGCGGGAGCCGACGCTGTAATTTCAGTGGAAGCCTTGATTTTATTCAGCGTGCTGCCAAAATTAGGCCACCGATGCTGCCAAGAGGCACGCTTTTTGGTTTGGTACACAGAGAATGCATTTTTAATGCTGTAAGTGCTGTTCTCTACCATTGAACTCCCATGTGATGTATGACTGCAGTCAGAGCCTTGCAGTAAAACAACATTTGCTTCCAAGGATGATAGAGAAAAATATAACAAATAATATTTTTTCATTAAATAAGAAAAATAAGACTTTTAACTGTCCAGCCTCTGACCTTTCTCAGATCTCAGCAGCCTTGTGAGGCTAGAACTGGAGAATGAACCATTTTCTAATCAAAACCAATATTTACCACATCAGGAATAGTTGTGTGTCTAGACATGGTCAGTAACCTTCAACTAAAGCTGAGAAACATTTAGTGTAATTTAATTTTCTTTCATCCTGGTCATACTGTGGACTGCTCCCTAATTGTATAACACATTTGTGATTAAGTGTGTAGGTTTAGTTAATCTGAATTCTGATCTGTGCAGCAAAGATTTAATACTGGCAAATAACCCTGCAAAAATCCCAAACATTCTTCGCACCAGTGAAGAACTTGCTGTGAGGTGGAAACAACAAATTTGAATTGTGGACATCTGAGATTCCTTTTGGTCATCTCTATGAAGACAGATATAACAATAGCAAAAAGAAAATTAAGAAAAAGAAGAGGATTATTTTCTTGCATGAATATCCACTATGCTCTAGGTGGGAAAGAAATTCTTGCCTGTGGATTACCCCACAAAATAAATGTTTCTGGGATGTGGGCAGTTGCCAACCCTTATGCCGAGTCACTGGGAAACACACGGGATGTTGCACTTTGCATTCTCCATGTGAACTGGGGTCAAAGGTATTGGGGGGCTTGTGTGAGAAAGAAGAGCCAGAGATTAGTTGTGATTGTAGGTCCCAGTGCGACAGAGCTTCTGCTGCTCACCCTGGGTTGCAGTTTCTCACTGAGTGTCTCTGGTGGGAAAGGTTTCCCATGCCAAGGATTTTGTGATCGCAAAAGCTGCCTGATCGACACCCAGAGAGAAAAGTCATCGCAAGGAATTAGTGAGCTGATTGAAATATGGTCACATAAAATCATGATGTTTACTGAAAAGCAATGAGTTAAGCAAAATCTGAGCAACAGAGTGTTCATGAAAACTGTTTCTTTGTGCCTGCTGTTCTCCCCAGCCATGTGCCGTGGGAGGGAGCTGGATCTGTCCTGTGTCACTGTCATGACAAAGCAAACTGAAGCTGTTCCCTTGCTCCTGTGTCATGGCAAGGGCTGGGAGCAGCTCTGCCGTGTGGGATCTGTGTGGAGTGCATCTGGTTAACTTGACTTTGTGTGTCATTTGGAACAAGATTAGAAACAACGCTCAGGCAATCCCCGCTCTGCCTGGGAGCACTTTCTAATCAGCAAGTTTAGGGAAAGAGACAGTGCTGGATGAGCAGCTACTTAATTTCTGAGACATCCTAAAAGCAGACAGAAAACAGAGTGCATGTTTACAAGAAACTGGACAACCAGTTTCTTGTAAACATGGAATCCAGGAAGAAACTGGACAACCAGTTTCTTCCTGGATTAACATGAGAGGTGTTTTCAGGAGAGAACTGCAGAGCTCTATGGATCCTCTTGAGATCTGGGGATATCTTATTTCAGATCTTCACAATCTGAGTTTATTGCTTTTTTTCCATGTGGGGGCATGGCTGCATCCATGTGAGAGAGGCCCTGTCTTAGAGCAGTTGTACACTTCAAATTCTCCCATCAAGCAAAATGCAATCCTCTGTTTCCTGCTTAGAAGAAGAAACATTCCCTCCCGTGGGTATGCATTAGCAGGGAAGAGACTGCACACAGAGGAAAGAAATGTTGGGAGTCACTCAGGGACAAATGTTGATCTATTACAGTTGAATAAATCCACAGTAATGTAATATATTCCCTGGGATTTGCATTAGATTTATCCTGGCGTATATGAGATCGCAACATTCTGCATGCACGGTTCCCCTGTTGATTAGAACAATGTAATTCTGATAAAATTCCAGACTACCTTAAGACTGTCTGATGTTTCCCTCAGAAGACCCTTTTTTTTTCAGTCACTTATCTCTTTGCTGAACCTCAGCCGTTTGGATAGAGATTTTTCTATGCTGGATACGTGCCTCAGGCGAATCTACAAACTTTTAAAGTGTCAGTCACAACAGTGAAGTCAATGCAGCGTAAAAGAACAGGGGAAAAGGAAAGATGTGTTTCCCACATGAAAATGCATGGCTGTTGTGAGGAGAAGCTCAAAGGTTGCTGTGCTTTGTAGCGAGGGCGGACAGGTGGCTGGTGCTGGCGGTGCCTTCTGTTGGATTTTGCCAGTCTAGCAGGGAAAAACACCCAAAACACCCCCAAACTTCAGCACTTTTGGTGTTTCTGAAACCAAAAAACTTTGTGCGTGCTCAGGAGTGAGCTGAGCAGCTCCAATGAATATGTCCCCACCAAGTGTGCTGCTTCTACTTTCACCTAGAACTGGGCTCCCATTCACTGAGCTTTGGAGTGTGACCCCAACGTCTGCAGAGGCAGGGAGGATTCTCCCTGCCTTGACTATGGTGGTACCACATGTGAGAAGAGAAGCAGTCTCCATCCTGAATCTTCAAACACCAGTTTTGATGCTCCCAAGGAGGTCTGGGCCTACCTGAGACATTTCGGTTTAAACATAAGAGGTGAAAAATGCTGCTCTTGTAGCTGCATCACCTTATCACATGAGTAGGTTAACCGAAAAAGACTATTTGTTAGTAGAAAAGGGGATGAGAAGTTCTAGACAAGGGACCTTCTGGTGAGTTGTACAGAAGTTACAGCCAATTGAGGAACAATGCTGAGGACGGGAGCTGGGACCCTGGGACCCTCCACAGCGAGGATTTATTAAAAAATAACCAAGAGGGTGAAGTTTCATCTGCTTTTTTTTTTGGTTTTGTTTTGTTTTGGTTTTTTACTTTAGTAAAAGGTTATGCCAGAGTGTCAGAAAGGGGAGATATTGCTAATCACTTGCTTCCATGGGCGTGTTTGACTGACAGCTGTCCACCCAGGGTGATTCCAGCATTGCCATCCAGAAACGGAACCAGCAGGAGTCTTTCTTATCAGAGCTGACACCACTGGAGAGGGCTTAAACAGCAAAACTAAAAAGGAGAATGAACAGCTGGAGCTTCCATTCATGTTGAGGTAAAAGATGGGGAAGAGGCACGAGAGATTTATTGAAACTGAAAATAAGGACTAAGTGTCCCACTCGTGCTGCCAGTAGTGAGGATCAGCACTGGTGAGATGCTGCTCCCACCCGTGATGCCCAAACCTGACTCCAGAAGGCCTCCTTGGGCAGGGGACAAACAGTTCCCACAAGACTGTCAGCCTGTATTGTTGGAGCTCACACTGGTTCTGCCTCATAAAAACAACATAGGCAACTCATTCCCAACCCACCATACTGAGAGGTTCTGTTGGCTGACTTCAGGCATCACAAATGCCTGCTTTGAAGCCGGAATTTCTTGCAGCAGCTTTGCAGGATGGTATTTTCTTACAAAACATACATTTAAAATAATCTGTGATAGAAAAGAAAAGAAGAAAAAACATCTCTGTATGTTACTATACTCTCTGAAGATGAGTCTTGGTGATAAAGACTGTACAAAGTGTGGTTGGAAATAAGAGCAAGCTGTGTGTTCCAGCTCTGTGTTCCAATTAGATGTGGCTTTTTTGAGGTAGTAAAATCAGTGTAGAGAAGAGGGAGAATTGTTAAAATTAATTTTTATGCCTATAGGCATCATAGTTGTGTTTTTTTCCTTAGTTGACTTAAAAAAAAAAACATTTAAGTGATCTGGTTTTCCTAAAGCTCCCATCAACTTTCTGAACCCAAGCTTAAGGAAAGCAGCTAAATTGCTGATGATTATCTGAGCCTAAAGAAGCAGAATCCCTTACAGTTGTTACATCACTGGCATTGAGAGGTAGTAAAAGGATGGCAGTTCCATAATTTGCTTTTACTGGCATTCTCAGACAATGAGTGTGACATCTTGCAAGATACTTACAGGATCAAAGGAAGATTTTTAGTACCAGAACTGAAAGACATATCCAGAGTTCCTTTACCTGATTCATTTCCATTTCAATTATCCAGATCTTTTGATGGACTGATAGGAAAGGAGAAGGTCAGGAATTGCTTAGATCTTGCTCTGAGTTTCTCTGAAAGAATCCAGAAACATATCACACTACATTTTTCATTTCTCTGGAGCATCTCCGAAGGAACAGACACCTCAGTGCTTTTGTCTCTAGCTCCTAAGAAGTATTAATTTCATTTTACTATGTCCTCATTTTCTAACCCAACCAATTTTATTCCCAACCAGAGAGAGGAGAGAAAGCCTGGAGGATCTACTCTACTGCCACATGTTGCAGGGTGACCTCATGTAATAGTCTGATCATTGAGTATGAGATTTCTTCTTTAGACACCCAAAACGCATCACTTCCTCTGGGCTCTAAACCAGCTCTCCTGGCCCACAACTGCAGCAAACACCTCCTCTCTGCTGGCACTCATGGCTTGGGTTGTTTACTTATTTTCTCCTAAAGCTCCCGGAAATTCTGGACATGGAAATTTTGGACAAAGAGAAAGAAACCATCCAGGCTGATGGAAGAGCTGCAGTCTTAAAGGGAGAGAAGGACAAGGAGGGAGAGGACAAAACCCGCTTTCATTTTCTTCCAGGTCTCAGCCCCTCACTCATTTTCAGCACCCACGGTATTTCTTCCTGTTACGAGCCCCCCACTCACCCACCTCCTCACCATGGACCAGGACTATTCCCCGTCAGCCAAAGCAAGCAGAGGCCTGGCCATTTCCTACAGGGAGCAATGGGATGTGGTCATTTATGTGTGCACGGCCACATTAAGAAAAGCATTTCCCATTGGCTAGAGGGAATGGTCAATTCCCATCCTGACCCGTGGGCAGATGAATAAGGCTGTGACAGCTACAGAGGATCCTGCTTCTGGGTGACATGGGTGAAGCACAAAATCTCCGACCTCTCCCTGCTCCCTACCCCAATGGGCACAGCTGTGGGGTTGTTTGCACCTTGCTGTCCTGCCCACGTTAGTGCAGGGAGCTTTATATACCTTGGGTAGGGCTGAGAGGCTCCAGATGGTTGGCATGGTACCTTAAGGGAGAGTCAAATCATAATTAAAAAAAAGCCACATGAGTGATTTTGTAAGTAATAAGATAATGTTGCCATAATACGAGGGACCAGGGATCAGCAAAGCAATCACTTTTGGGTAAGTCGTTCAGCCATTTAACCTTCTTAGCATCTGAGAAATCCCCTGTAATGGACTCGTGGTTATTCAGTACCATCGTGTCCGTGAAGCAGACACTAATAATGTCATTGTTTTATCCCTCTTCATTCTGCTGTCAGTTAACCACTGTTTTCTCTGTTAGATAATAATGAAGCTGATGTGCATTTTACTGTGTTCAGATATATTGCTTTCTAAATGAGAGGGAATAATTTCAGTTTCATGTCAGGCTCCAGTGAAGGGAGAAATGAACATGAGAAGCAAGTACCCCCTTGAAATATTTGCTCCAAAAGCGAAATTTATGACTGTGTACTGCATGCCCATTTTTCACTAGTGTTTTGTACAGTCATGGTGAATTACGTATAGATTGTCACAGCTCCATTTGCTTTAATAGCACTCGCACCTCATGTTGAAACACGGAGTGAGTGGCATTTAAATATGGGTGTGAATATTGAGAAATCATGAAATTGAACCTTTTTTTTTTGCTGAGGCCTGTGAATATTAGCTTGCTACCATGTCTCCTGTCACTCCACCTCTTTTCCTAAAAGAAGGAAGATCTGCTGAGAGCTTGCTCCATTGCCTGGCCGCCCACACAGTGTTATCTTCTCTTCCATATTGTATTATCCATCATCTGATTTTATTGTCTTCTATACTTTCAACAGCATTGATGCTACACATGGGTGTGAATGAGGACAAGGTGCCAGCTCGGACCTGGGAGAATGTCTCTGCTACCTGTGTGCAGGAGCTGCTGAAACTCCATTTCTCTGCTGCCATTTTCTCTTCTGCCCTCTGCCCAGGGGATGCTGGTGGAGGATATCAGACAATTCAGGAGCAGAAAATGTCACAGACAGGGTTTCATCCTCCAAGGTGCACAAGTGGTTGTCTGTGTTTCCAGCACAGAGCAGGACCTCTCACTGCACTAGCTTTTAGGAAGGAGGTAATGCAGAGAGTTATACTTGTTCTCAGTCACTGCAGGGAGGTTGAACAGACAGCACTGTATTTGGAATTTCAATCTGTATTTTTGTTTTCCTTCCTGCATGTCAAAGTTCCCTAAACCTGTCTAACAAGATGTTTGTTGCGTGCTCCTCTGATTTTTTGAATTGTCTTTCACCTTAGTATATTTACTATTAATCAGATAACAAGAGATAACTCTTCATGGGCTTTTAAAAAAGTTAAAAAGATAAACAAATTCTCTGATTGAAATCAGTTGCTTGTTGTTTGTTTATTTCCTCAAGAAATGGTTGTTTTCAGATTAGAAATATAAACCTTCTCATAGCATATGTAGATTATGGTAAACACCTAAAGAAAAAGGCGAGCAGCTTGTTGTTGAGCACAAGTGATAAAACAAATTTCAAATTTAGCATCCTATTTTCTGTAATGTGCTTCTGCCCTTCATGCACACTGTAATCCATCCTGGGGGTTGGGCATTGGCTGAATGCTTAAACAACCACAGAAGGAAATATTTCACCACGGGATAGTTCAGGCGCTCTGTTCTGAGATGTATTTAACACAGCTTGCCAGGAGACAAGGAGCTCAGGTAGAGCCATGGACTTGATTTGTTTCCAAGATAGTCTGTCAGAAGGCTTTTCTTTAGCTGGTGAGACAGGCATGTATGATGGACGATGGTCTTCAGACAGGACTAAGAGCTTGTAAAGCTAAATAGGACGTCTGCTGGAAAATATACTCAGCAAAAGCAGCAATTTGTCTTTTCAACAATCTGGTGTTTTCACCAAAGTCCCAGAAAGCAGAGAAAAAGAGGAAAGGTTGAATAATACATGAGAGCTATCCTGTCGCATATGTAGATGTATGATCAGGCTCTACGGTTAAGATGCAGTAACAACACCGAGTGAAGGCATTCAGCAGAAAGAGAGAAGTGGATTAAGACAAAAAAAAAACCCTAAATTTTTGAAAAAATAGTCATGGTCAGTGTATCTTTACAGCCTTGTGGAGAGAAGTTAGAAAATGGCCTGAACCCAAAGGAGATTGGGACTGTGAGTCACAGGAACCGAGAGGTAGAAAGTGAGTGAAGATTTTCAGTCATCCTCTCCAGGCAGGAGTGAGTCAGACAAACAAACAGCTGATGAGGCTCGTTCCAGAGAGGGACAGGAAAAGTTGCAGTGGGAGAAGAGCAGACTTTGTGCAGCCTGGGTGGCCATGTGGAGCCCTGGGACATTTCAGCCCAGGGTTCTTTCCTTGCCAAGGGCAATTATGGAGACATGTCTGAGAGCAGATTTCTAACTGCTCCAGCCCCCAACATGCTTTCTTTAGGAGGCCTGAGGTAAAATCCTCATCCAGATGTGACTCTTGTTGATCTGGCCCTAAAACAGCCTCATGTAAATGAAAAAATAGAACATTCTTGTATTTTGTCTTCCTTCCTTCCTTCCTTCCTTCCTTCCTTCCTTCCTTCCTTCCTTCCTTCCTTCCTTCCTTCCTTCCCAGCACTTTCATATGTCCCTGAAAATTCAGGATGAGGCTCATTTTCAGTTGGAAGGTGATGTTTTCCAAGCCAATGTTTTCATAGGACATTTCCTAACCTGTGTCATTCATTTGCCCAGAGTGCCAATTCAAAGCTGTATCAAGCAAATGCAAAATATCCGTAACTTTAATATGCATTTATTAAGATAGATATTAAAGTATTTATAAAAAGATATTTTAAGGGAAAGAGCCAAACCTGAAAATTCAAGGAAAGAAAATTTTGCAGCTTCAGAGTCGTGGAAGATTAAGGTTTCTGTCAGTCCCTTCCTGAGTAACAGCACTTTCCCCGTGCAGCTCCTTTGCTTATCTGCAGAGCTTGCAAAGATCACCACTGCTTTTCCACCACTGAAGCTCTTCGTCAGCTGCTCTTCCTCTGCTCTGCACGCAGCTTCGCTCCCCACTCCCTTCAAACGTCTTTATTTTCCTTTACCACAAGGGAGCTCTACTGTTGTGCTCAGCGCGTTGACGGGGGCAGTCTGTCGTGACATTTTCCCTGGGAGTTCCCATCGTAGGATGTAGCTGTCACAGAGAATCTCTCCCTCTCCGGGGCTTGAACAGCTGCTGATGAACTCCCGGATGTCTGCGGCTGCTCTGGTCACAGTGAGCATCTCTGTCTGACCTCTCCCCCCCCCCAGGCATCTTCCGTTAAACTAATGCCTGGGCTGTGCTTTGATCACACAGACAGAGAGACTGGAGCAGTGTGTTTGACTGCTCGGTTCAGTGAGGGTACAGGACAGCATCCAGCCACATCCCCATCACTCCTCGGGTTGTACTCCAAGGCTGATTTGAGTATTTGCTTGAGAGGATGTAGCTCAGACAAACAGTGGTATAGATCTTTAAAATCTGGACAAGGTACAGCCCTGTCAGGGATAATTAATTTCTAAATAATTCAGTTGGGGTGATTCCTGAATATATCAAGTATGATTTTGTCCATTTTACTGAGCTACCATGTGTGCAAAAGACTTGATTTCACAGAACTCAGAGCATCTTGAGGACAAATTTAATTCACTTTTATTGTCCTTTTCAGCACTGTTTTCTAAGGAACTGTCTAAAAATCCCTCCTTCTATTCACCAGGTACACACAGCCCTGTACACACAGCTTCTCCTGGGATGAAATAACAGTCTTTTTACAACACACATAATTCAGTACAAACCAGCTTGAGGCAGGAAAGGAGACAGTATCCTCCATCTATTAACTCTGAAGGAAATTTTGAGGTAGAAGGCAGTTAACTGATCATACTAAGCAATGAGAGCCAGATCTTTTATTTTCTGCTTTGCTCATATAAAGAAACCTAATGCAGCCTGACACTAAGACAAATTACTTCATCACCATGGATTTAAGCACTGAGTTAACAGTAGATATTTTACCCTTCCAAAACTGCAGCTACATGAATTTTTAGAGGTCTAGGATCCAGGACAGATCCAGCAGGATCTTGTTGAAGCTGTGATGATACAAGGAAATCAGAGCTGGTTTGTAGGCATGTATGAGGTTTTAATCAATATTAAAAGCTTCCAATAACAAGTGATGGCAATGATGGCAATGATGTAACTGAAATAGTGTAGAAATGAGTCCTACAGTCTTACACAAACTAAAGTCAGGCTGCATCCTAACAACTTTTATGAAGTTGCTTTGCTGCATACTTTCTTTTTTTCCACTAAAGAGAATGCCAGGTACTCTTTTGCCAGCAGTTCCCCAGCAATTCCTATAAAGTCTTTCAAAGGTGTAATTTCTCAGAAAGTTCTCCTAAGTCAGCAACCAACTGAAAGCCTGAATTTATATGCTGACAGACTTGTTGGGATGGGTGGTTTGCGGGGAAATAACAGTTTAGTAACATTCTCTGCCTGATGTTAGCTAACAGAAGGGATCTCATATATGCTGGGTACCAGCAGCTCCCCAGAAGATGCATTTGCAAAGATACTGAATGCACCCATTTCTTTGCAGAACTGTTACTCACCATGTGACCCACATTAATTAAATGTGTGTCTTGACCTGTCTGGACCTGCAGCTGCTCCATCACTGTGCACTCACCTGTGGGTCTGGGCTATGGCTGACTCTGTGGCCATTGGACCTGCCCAGAACTTGCCCAGGTATGAGGGGACTGCATCCCTAGCTGGGGGTGCTGCCTTGCTGTCACCCTGAGTCCTGCTTGCCTGTCCCTCGCAGAGCAGCCTGCTCTGTCCCCTCCTTGACTCTGCCATCCATAACACAGCTGCAGCCAGCGGAGTGGTGAGTAAAACCCTCAAATCCTCAGGAAAGAAGGGGGAGGCAGGGCTATAATAAGAGTTGTTTTCCATACCCAAAGCTCCTCTTAAATGCAACTTCTTCCTCTGCACATTTGGCTGGAAGAGATGGCTACAGAAATCTATGGGAAAGCACAGGTTAGAAATGTGTTGGTGTTACATGCTAGTTTATAGCCAGGAAGAGGGAAATCTCCAGCCCTTGCCTTGGTGACAACGTTCTTGGCAAGAAAAAAATGCAAAACAAAATCACTGCTTTTAAAATCTAGCCTCATGAAAGAGAAAGGAAAGAGAGATGCTGAGAAAGCACACAGATACTGAAGTGGGAAAATGTGATTTTTCTGGGCTTTAGGAAACTTAACACTTTGTCCAAAACATTTGGATGTCCCTATCTCATCCAAAGTGTGTTACTTGTCTGGGTGATCCAGTAGCACAAAAATGTGCTGTCAGTGATACGGAAGCAACACCTGAGCTTGCAGCAGTTTTATAGTGCGTCTGTGAGCAAAAGGATACACTCAGGTAACAGCACTGCCCAGACTGTGGGGCCAGGAGGATGTTCCTCTAGAGCTGCTTGACCTGTGGATGCTTTGGACTGTGATTTTCTCTGTTTTGCACCTTTGGGAGAAATAAAAATAACCTGTGCTTTCCCAGCAGGTGGGATGAGAAGAAAGATGGTTTAGTGTGAGATTAGAATATAAAGGGCAAATGAGGAAATTGAGAGCTGTGAAAAATGAGGGGAGCAAAGAGAACATTGGCTGAAAATGGGGAAAATAGAAGGACGCTCTGTATAGAGACACTATCTTCTGATCCAGCAGCGCTGAGCATGTCTCTGTTTTGAAGGAACCAAATTAGGTTTCTTTTTGTATTTCTTTTCTGTGTCTCCTCTGACATGACAACCGAGGGCTTAGAAGATTTTCACAAAGGCCTTCACTCCGGTGAGGCTGGCGGGTGTCTGCCAGGCTAGCTCCCTCTCCCTTGCATCCTGTTCCTTCCTCCACCTGCCCCGCTCCCGCTGCCAGCTCCTCTCCCTCTCTGGTGCTTGTCATTCCTTCCCCACAGGCAGACTGTGAGATTGAGAGAGCCTTCCAGGCAAGAAGCCCAGGAAACGTCGCAGAACACAGAGATTTTTTTTTTTCCAGCAGAATTGAACATTTCAGGCAACCCTGCCAAAAAATCCCAAGTCCAACAAACCAGGAGGCTTACCCAAAAGAGAGAATTTTTGACCCAAGAAGACTGCCTGGTGAAATGGTGTGAGGGACTAGCACCAACTGGGATTGGTGCAGTGAAGGTCCACTGGGCTGGTCAGGATGGCAGAGAAAACCTGCTGAAAGCCAGGTGTGCTTCCACTCCTGCCGTGAGCGCTGAGGGGAGGTGGGGCAGATGTCTACAAGTGCATGAGGGAATAAATACGGTGGAAATGGAGGGGGAAAGCATTTACTTGAAAAATAAGCTGGTACACAGAGGTCATGGCTGAACTTTCTAGGAAGTTACAAGGTCTCATGTTTGGCATGCTGTGGCTCTGGGGTGCATCGTGGGTAGGAGAAGCACACGAGGGCTCCAAGCACATCTCAGCAGCTCTATTTGGTTGTGAAAGTGACTGCATGATGCTTGTGCCTGGAGCAGCAGCTGGGCTCAAGGACTTGGGAGGTTCCTTTTAATGTATCTGTTCATCCTTCATATCTTTTCATCAGTGCCTACTTGTCCATTTCCTGAAGCAATGGAAATAATCTTTACTTTGGGTGAAATTTGCTAATGGCAAGAAAAGAAAAAGAGAAAACAATGTAAGAAAAATACCAATACCATCGCTGTCAGAAATGTTTCACTTTTTCCACAAAGCCACCACAAATCCACTGTGAGTTTGTTTTACATTTGCTTTTGGAACATCTGCATTCAGAAACTGCTGCAGCTCAGCTCTGTCATCTTGTCTATTATGTGCAAATCATTTACTTGTTTAAAACATTAACATAAAATAACTTTGTTTCATCACAATTAGAACACTTTTCCTGGAACTTATACAGATTCTTTTTTTTTTTTTAAGAAGTGAACTTTGATGGAATGCCTGATCAGCGTGCTGTTCCAGATCAGGGTAGAAAACTTCTCTGTGTGTTTTGCTACATGAACAAATTGAAGTTGGGAGGTGGGAAGCCGCTGGCAGTGGGAAATAATGTCATGAAACAGTCACTTCAGCAACAGTCACTGAGAGCAATATTTTTTATAAGAAGTTCAAAGGAATTCAGGGTTTATAGGAAAAGGTTCTCAGCTTTGTGTGCTTCATTGCTCGTGACCTAGCTAGCAGTTTTCAAATACTGAGCCACTGCCTTAGTCATAAACTGACATTAAACCCAGGTAGAAGCTGTCTGAAAGCCCTCTCTGATTAAGTCACTGATTAAGGGCCATTTCAGGAGATCAGTGGTTTCATCTCTGTCCTCAGTGGCCACACCTGGATGGGGAAGGCAACCCAGGCCCCAGGTGCCTGCCTGGCTGGTAGCCTGGGTGAGAAGAAGAGCTGCTGAGCTGGTCATGAAGGCTGAGCTGGTTTATTACCTAAACACAAGGACAGAGATGGAGTTGCTGGGGAGGTGCGTGAGAACCTCATCTGCTGTTTCTGTGGCATTGCCATTTTAGAGTACAAGGATCTCCATTTCATTATGAAAGAGGAAAAAAACCCCATTAGCACCAAAGCTCATTCATCTGTTTGAATCCTCACAGATTCTCCTCTTCTGCTGTCAATCTACTTATATCTCTCCCCAAGGAAGAATTAAGGGCTGAAACACTCATCAAATAACACTGGAACATACCTCAAATAATAAAGGGACAAAGAGAGAGCAAGGGAAGACTGTACCATGGGGATGGGGCTGCTTAAACCTCAACATGTCTTGAAAACAAGAAGTGCTGAAATTTTCTGATGTGTTTTTGTTCCAATTCAGAAGGAAATACGTTTCAGAGAGAATTTAAAAAAAAAAGAGAAGTGTGTTTTGTAAACATTTTTTGTTCATGAATTGTGTTTTGGTTCTCAATAGAGTGCTTTGCAGTTCTCTCTTTTTATATTGGTTTCATATTTTTTCCACTGTTTCAGTGACCAAGTATGACACAAAAAGTTGTTCAAGTGACCCTATGAATCCAGCATGAAATACAGTACTAATCCAAACTGTCCATAATGTTGATATTACATATACCACCTCCCTCTTGAATTCCTACTGGAGGCATTTTTAATGTTTTAAATTTTCAAATAGCTTGAAGATAATTTTTTCAAGCAATAAATAAAATAAATAAAATACGCTGAATATATTTTGTCCACTTACACTCAGAAGTAGTTGTCCTCACTTCCAGTCACTACACCTCTTATAATTCCTAACTGACCCTGGTGAATAAATGTGCTCTGAAAATTGTAAGCTTCTGGAAAAACTTCACATTTCAGATGAGGGAAAATCTCTGAGCATGCCAGCCTACTTTTAGTCTTGTCAGAGCTAAGGAAGAAGGATCTGGAGGAGCAGCAGTGCCCCGACCATATCCTGAAGGGTGGATCCCTCTGTGTCCCTAGCAGCAAGGTCCTCGAGTATTTGAAACATTACTCAAGTAGTAGCAAATGTGCAATGAAGATTTGGGTAGCATAAATGCACTTTTTTATAGCTCAAACTTGTTACAAACAAGCTCACAACTTTATATACCTAATGTAAGTGAAAATGAAACCATCTGTTGAATGGCTTCCCACTATGGAATAACAGATGCATAAAACATGTGCCATAAGTGGTGCTGGTGGCTTTGAACTGACTGTGGGAGGCCAGATTGTTTTCAATCTTCTCCTGCAGTGATTGATTACCCTGTGGGTATTGCTCAAGTCACGTGTTCCACTTTTTGTCCAGCATGAGGCAAAACTGAGTGAACTGATAGCTGTTATGTGGACTGAAGTCACGGAGCTCAGCATTCATTTGACTTCCTCTCTAACACAGCCATAGAGCTTCACACTGTGATTTCTGAATCTAGCTAGCTCTAGCCAAGCTAAAGAAGTGATTTTTTCAGCCCAAAGCATTTGAGGACTCCTGACAACTTTGCAGTAGACCTGTTAACTCCTGTGTTCCAAATCTGAAATATGCACACCATGTACCGCTGAAGTTACTCGCACCTATTTCACAACGGTTGTGAAAATGTTAGGTTAAAAACTCAGAGTGAAATGATACCTTGTAGCTTGAAATATATGCTTAGGGTTCATGTGCTTTTGGGAGAGAAATGTTGGTCTTTCCACAAACCAGCCTGCAAGATAAAGAAGGATATCAAAAAAGATACCAGAATATATTGAGGCTGTTGCTGCTGGTACCCCTGTACAGGGGCTGTCTTTGTGTTTGGTTCTTCATGTTGGCTTTTGCTGTTGATGGCAGAGTGTGCATCAGGCTAACTTAGGCTGCATTTAGTGATAGTTCTGATAAGCACACACAATGATAGAGAATAATCTTATAACCTTTTATATTATTTTTTTCCATTTTAGCTAGACACAGACTTTGATTTCATCTCCTCTGACTTTATCCTGGAATTGCTCCATTTGACATCTGCCATTTTTGGAAAAGCTTTTGTTCCCACTGCCTCCAGCAAGCTGGAAACACATTAACTGAAATGCCCATCAGATAATTCACCTGTGGAGGTGTGAGTACAAACCACAGCATTTCAGGGTTATTTTAACAGTTCTGCTTGCCCTTTCCCTTCACTGACAACATTTAATAGGACAGAGAACAATCAGCCTTTGGTTTATCTCGGTGGAGTCTTAGTTCTCTCATTATCTTGCACAATCAACCATTAAACAAATTTAGTTTAATGACATTTTGTGTTGGAATAGACAAGTATTCTTCAAGAGCTCCATAATAGGATTTCTTTGAACATATATCACTTCTCCAATCTCCTCATCCTTTTTTTTTGTCTCTTTGTTCCTCGGTTGAAAGTACTATTTGCTGTAAAACATTTCACTAGCTACAAACATGAAGAAATTCAGATACTTCTTTTAAAGAAAGGTGCTTTTTTAAATATGTGAGTACACGTAAGTGAGTCCTTTGAAGATTGTTTTTGGTCTGCTGAGGCTCATAAAAATCACTGAATATTTATAAAATCCACCACAACAAAAGAAAAGAAGAAAGATATCAAGTATAGACTACAGCAACTGCTTAAAAAAGATCTTCATCTCTTTGGGAAGTGACTTTGAATGCAGTTGTCAAAGAAGCCTCAGGGAATTAGGTACTCAAATTCCATTAAACTTTATAAGAATCTGTAATCATCTCATCACCTTGGTCTCCTAAGTAGATACAAGCTATGTTCTGAACACTGTTAAAAAAAGAAGTGTTTCGAAATGAATGATTTGTGTCTCTCTTAAAAACACAGGATCATGTGATTTCCTCCTCATTGGGAAGATCAACTGTAGTTTTGATTTGCAATGAAGAACTTCACGAAACCCAGCAGGACAATGCTGCCTCCATACCTGCCTGAGAATTCTGTTTGGAAAGAATTTAAGGATTTTAGCGCTTGTCCAAGATTTCTCAATGGACCTGAAGCTCAGATGAAATTCTGAGGAGTGCAGAGGGGCTGCAATGTGTCCAGAGTCCTATGTAAATCTAAGCTGCTGGGATTGTGAAATAGGGAGTGACCATGTGGGCGACCAGCCGGCAAAAATCAAGTTCTGCAAGAAGGGTAGTAACAAGCAATGGGTCTGGTGAAAGTCAACCATAGTTCTCATTGCTATCATAATTTTGGGATAAATCACAGCCTGAAAAGACCAAGTCATCACACTAATACAAAAATCTGTTCTTGTGTAGGCATAAAATTGGCAGGATAAGGTCTACTGTTTGCGCCCGATCCTGAACTTGCCAAAAGAAATGAACTGGCTTTCTGAATGGAGCTTGTCATAGTGCCAATGCAACAGCCTGTCTAAATTCATTCATTAATTACACTACAAATATGCTTTGGAGAAAAAACACAGAAAAATTTGATTTGGATTGAAAATTACATCACATTTGACCCTTAAACAATGCATTTATGAATTTGTTTTATTTAGGGGGTGATATTTTCCTTTAAAAATTTATATAGGCTAATATCTAAGAAAAATGGTTTTCACAGGAAAAAAACAAAACTCTCAGTCTTTTCCACAGAAAAATGTCAATTTTTATTTTCCATTTTAAGTTGTGGGTTTGTTTTAGTCTCATACTTGTGAATGGTTCCAGATGATGTAAATAGTGGGATTTTTTCTTTGACTTGCTGTAATGCTGAAAGACAAAATTTGCATAACATGGTTTTCATCTGATGTGTTAGGCAATTAATCATTAGTTCATTAGTTTTGTCTTCCAAGCTCACACATGACATTTCCTATAAAGAACATTTAGTAAGTTTTGAGGTAATTTGAAAGATCTTTGCAAGTCAAGTGCAGTTGTCACCCCATCAAAGAAGCATAAAGAGTTTTGTATTGGTGCTAGCAGAATCTCAAGCTTCCCGCTTGGAGAGCAAGTAAACAAAGAAGGAAATGAAGGAAAAATGAGGGGAAAACAAAAAATTACTTCAATGTTTTTAATGGAAAAAGTATTTCTCCAATCAACCAAGTTCTGAAGGTTTATTTCATGTGCCAGAGTTACTTGACAGCCATGTAATAAATGCTGCCAAAGTGGCAAGCCAAGGATCTAATACAGCAGATCTAATACAACATTTATTGAGTATTTCCTATTAACCGTTGATGTATGAACTACATTTCTCATGGCCTTGGCTTTTCTTAGTATCTGCAATAGGATTAGGTTCAAGCAAATTGAAACGAATGCTAGTCATGCCACGGAACATGCCAGAAACTCATTATTTTGTGCTGTAAAAAGGTCCAACATCATCACACAATCTCCCAAATGAAACTGAGGTCCGTAACACCTACAGCACTTTCCTGAATATTGTTAATTTTTTTCTCAAATTCAGTAGCAAAAGCTATATAAAATTTGTTGTTTTAGAGAATATCCAAATGAAGACACTCTTAGGAATCTCTGGCTCTTCTGGATTTGTGGTGGAGGCAATGCTGCTTGCAGGGTTGGTAGCACTGAGGGATGCAACCCTCAGACTCCTCTGAGGACAGGTGTGCTCCAGATTTCTTCCAGCACACAGCCCTGTGAGAGAGGAAGAGTAGATGCACTTCTGTGGGGTCCTAGGTCACAAGACATAATTATTTGAACTTTTGAACTCTCTCTGTGTATCAGGGCTTGGGAAAAAAAAAGAAATCTAGAAAATGGTTGATGGCAAGAGGCAATACCAAACACTAGTCCTGTCATTGGAAGTCAATCTCTCCAACAGACAGCGTACATGGTGCTTGAGAAATGCTCTTTGGCCTGACTAGATGAGACAAATTGGTATATGTCATAGGTATCCAAGATGAGACAAAATAAAACCCTCTCTGCTGTTTAGCTAAGTTCTGTTTGGCTTTTTCTCAATATTTTGTGACAAATTACAAGATACCAGGATACTCTCAATGCTCAGTACTTTCAGTTATGGGGATATATATGTTTTGACTTCTTAATAAACCTTGGACCTTTGTGGCTGCAAAGAACAAACAAGGAAGTCTCCAAAATATCAAGAACATATATATGTATAATATATATATACATATATGGTGATCAGCTTTTTACCATATATTCAAAATATATATTCATATATTCAATGGAAAATCCTTTTCCATTAAACTTAAAGAAAGCTTTGAAAATTAATTCAGAGGAAGTTTTAAAATCTGAATTAAAATATTTAATATTCAAAGAGCCTATTCCCCCCAAAATTGTTTTTGAATTAGAACAGGAGCAGGAGCAGTCTCCAATTTACCCTTGCGTAAGGCATTATCCTTTTCACAATTTCAAATAATTTCTTTTATATAATAAATAATCTCCTCTTCATCCCTGTCACTGAATTCATTATTCATTTCTACTGACACATCAACTAAGTGAGCTAAGCCCTATTATGATTAGGCTTCAAAATATGCTAATCAAAAAACCTACAGTATAAATATTTAAATTTTAGATTTTAGTAAACCTACCTTACAAAAAGTGAAAGGAAAGAAAATGAAGCAACAGAACACATGTATTATGTATACTATTATTACAGGAATGTGTGAGAAAGCCTCCACAGAAAAGCTGTGATTTATTATTTAATTTTTTAAAAAATAAGGGTCCTGTTGAAAAATGTTAATGCAGTGAGTAGGTAGGCAGCCTATACCTACTCAATGACTGTAATTAGAGTGGTGCCTCGATGTTCTGACAGGCAGCATTGCTATCGATTCATAGATCTGATCATCTGGGTTCAGCCTGACAATACTTCTACACTGAACATTCAATTTCTTTAAAAATATCTCTTCACACCCACATTTGGGTGACACTCACCATACTTTTGGTCAATTCAACAAGGACTAGAGACAGGACTAGATGCACCCAAAGCCACATCAGAGTTTGTTGTCTTTTCCTCAGGGATGAATGGGGGAGAGATCACCAGAAACACCCACAGATCCCTGCAGGTACTGCTCTGTGTGATGATGGACAGGCCAAAAACCAGCAGAGAGCTGGAGACAGACCTGTCAGAAGGGAAGAGAAACTGCAGTTTCCTGAAACATCCTCTTGAGGAGGCTTATCTTGGTCTTCATATGTTGACGAGCCCAGCATTGTGCGGAAGGAAACACCACACTCTCAGCCATGGGTGAATATTTTAGGAAGTGCTGGATGTGAAAAGATGTGAGTTACTCAGTTCCTCATGTTTTACATATCAGCAACAAAGTTAAATTCCCTTGATCTGTGGGCAAGAAGAGACTAGCTTCTCAAACTGAGCTTAATCTCATCTTTTGCCATTCCAAAAGGTTTGGGGCATTCATGTATTGCCCCATTCTCATCTAAAAGAGAATAAGTCTATAGGAAAGGGAGTCCTGTATCCCTTGCTGATGGAAAATGTAGCTTAGTAGAGAAGTTTCATTTGCATCACATTACTTGAAAGTAATTACTTGAACTACCATTACCGTGCACACATTCATAATTGATTAATGGGACAGCCTTCTATGTTCTTTTGGCCTGATACATTTACAAAAGTCTGAGATCCGTGAATTCACGCAAGGCCAAATTCTCAGCTGTTTTCCACCTGAAAAGTAGAAATGTCAGTGTCCTGCAGCTGTCCCAGGGTTTCCAGACACATAGGCTTATCCCATTTTAAAAGCCCAAAGCCTGCCATGAGTCTTTTCCAGGATATATTCTATACCTTATAGCACACCTATTATGTTCCACTGAACAACTATTCTGAAACATTAGAAGATTTTGCAAGAGTAAAGAACTGTATATTTTATACTGTGTATTTTTATGTGTGACATTATTCTTACATATCCATCTGAAGTCATACAGATTTTAAAAGAAAATCAAATCCCACTATGATTTTATTTTCTAGAAGTGTTTCTACAATCAAGAACTACATTTTAAAAGCCACTACACAGCTATATCAAAGCAGAAACGTGATCTGGAATGCTGTTAATGTTGCTTTGCTTTTTCTATTTTATTCATTCTTATTGGTATAAATCTTTACAGACGATGTGAGACAGTCTGGAATCCCACACCCCTACCAACCTGAAATAAAAATATACACAGTATGAAAATATCAGCAATCAATAATTCCCAAACTGGCTTCCATCAGTGGCTATCCAAACTTATCATACTGCCTGAGGACAATTTCCTGCTGAAAACCCAGTCTGAAACAAGCGATTAAGTGAACAAGTGATGATAATGTGCTTTGAAAGTTAAGCCAGGGGTGATTAAATGTCTGTGGGTAATAAACAGAATTATAAGTATTTAGGAAACAAAGCACAACTCCGAACACAACCAGAGCATAGTATATCATTAGCTGTTGCAGCAAAAGACATTCATTTGTGGGACAAGATAATGGTTGGACGTGAGAAACTGTCGGTTCCATTAAGTGCTGTTTTCTCCACTCTTTAAAATGCCTCCCCGTAAGCTAAGTGCTGTGCTAGAAGCATTTAACATGCTCGATGATACATTTATATATTTCATAATTCAAAGCTGCTTCCACACCCTCAAAAGTCTCTTTGGCAAATGCTATTTTGAAAGAGAGAGCTTAACAAGGAGAGAATTTGGCTTTTTAAAAAATGAGCTGAATCCTGTGTCACATGGGTCATGGTGAAATTTGACTGGGAGAGGCCCTTGGGAGATGAACTAGAAGATACCAGCTCACATTTTGAGCCATTCATTTGTATCATATTTTCAGACAATAAAGGATAATAATTCAAGATTTAAAATTTGATGGCTTCGATTGCTTAGCAACAGTTCCAGTAAACTCAGATTGTTTCACTATAAAATTGAAAGAAGTGTGGGGATCTGGAAAACAAATGAAATATTAATCTAGCTAACTTAATTCTTCTTTTGCCTTAATTGCAGGAGAACAGATTAGCTAAAATCCAGTACAAGCAGTATTGTAGGCTGAAAAAGCAAAGTGAGTGTCCTTTAACGAAGCTGTTAAGAAACATTTCTATCTTGGAATATCCAGGCAATGGCTCAGAATTATCATGAAATAATCTTCAGAGTTTGGTGTAGCTCTGCAGAGCACAAGATTTGAATCAACAGGTCCTCATTGTTGTCAAACAGATTTCCCGATTAGTGTCAAAAAAAGAGAAAACCAACAAAACTATTTTGTGCCACTAGATAGAGTCAGCTGAAGCCTGGGGATTTTTGCTATAAATATTGATACACCCCCGCAATCACTATTCTGACTCACTCTCTTTCTCTTTCCTGTTCCCCTCTTTGGCTTCAGTTTCACGCTAACGTTACACTTCTTACTCACCGAGCGGTGGAGTCACTTCTGCCTTCAGCACAACTGAAAAAGCCTTCCTTTCAAATCTTTGGAGAGAAAGCACAGCCTGACAGATCACCTTTTATTTATCCTGTCTGCTTAGGAAGCCATCTGCCTAGGCAACAGGGCTTGGATTGCTGCGTGCCTGGGGAGTAGCTCCTCCCATTCGAATGTGGGGTCTGGTTGCCACTGGGCTTGTTGAAAGTTTTCCCCTTCGCTTTGCTCCCCCTGTACCTCTGACGCCTCATGCTAGTACTGCTGAAATGGCCAAATAGAAAAGTTTCCACATGGCATGTTTGTCCTTTATTTCTTAAATGAACAGGTTTCTCCAAAAAGTCAAAAGCAAAACCCAAAGAAAGCAAAAGAGCTTTCCCACTGGTGTTGTATAAGGATCAAGCACATTTTTAAAGGTGGATACCCTGACCCTGCTTGTGACTAGGGGATGAGCCAGTTGAAGCATGAGGAGCAGGCAGAGCATGGCAGAGCATGACCAACTCTTGAGTCAAGGTGTGCATGCATTTCATAGGATTTTATGGCTGATCTCTAGATATGTTTGGAAGCACTTCTCTTTCTCAACTTTAAATTTAAGCTTATGTAATTTCAAGGTGCATCAGCTAAAGGCGTGGATGCACAGGAGATAGGAGTTGCTGATGGATTTCCTCCTTCGTCTGAGTCTGACTCAAGTATCCTGAGGTAACTTCTTTCCACAACAGTGATTTTCCTAACAGGGTTCTTCAATTGTTTTCAACCATGGCAACACTATCATCTTACATCTAGAAATACTTTATTTGATTAATAGTGTTTTTGAAGGAACTTCTTCAAGGAAACCCTAGAAGGATTATATCACCTATTTTCCCTTTTATTTCTTAGCCAGGTAATATTGCTGGGTTGGACAAGCAGCGTTTTCCTGTAAATAGCTATTCTGTTTAGTCTGTAAATCATTGTGATCTTCTAGTACATTTATTATTTTATGTCTTTTTATCTTTCCAATCAATTTCCTTGTAAACTTAGACAAACTCATTAGTTAAAACTTCCTGTAATCAAGGTTCTGCCCTTCAAAGGAAGGTTATCTTGGGTCCAGTTTCTAGTTTCAGCATTTTTATTGACATTGCCTCCTCACCATTGTCATTGTCGTTGTCATTGTCATCCTCTATTGTCATTGTTTTCTTTTCAAGATCCTTCAGATATCCTGCATGAATAATCTCTGATCTAATGACCACTGTCTGGTCTTTAACCAATTTATGTTAGCCCTTGCCCTAGGTCTTTTCAGTTTATTACTTTCCTCCAATTTGTAAATAGAAAGACAGGACAGCCTTGTCTTAAATTGAGTTGTTATTGTCTGCTCTTGAGTTGTAAAGAGAGTTTAAAAATAAAGCAAGAGCCTCTCCAAAATGAGATGTTAAGATATTCAAACAGACTTGACAATTGAATCAACTGTTCTCGGTCTTGCAAGCATGCAAAGCTTTCCTCCCAGAAATGTGGCTGTAGAAATGAAATCACTGGTCTGTGTAGGCTGTGCTGGTTCAGGCTTGAGAAACCTTTTTAGTCTTACCTAAATATTTCCCCTTGATCCCTGGTTTCACATGAATTTACAGTAAACCTGTTGCCTTATGCTAAATACTACTCCTGCCAATTCCTTTACCATTAATGGTCCTTCTGTCATATCCTCACTCTCCAGTCCTGTGCATTAAATTCCAGTGATCTAATTTCTACACCTTTCTCCCTCTATTCTGGAAACAGCCTACCCCAGACTGTTTTGAGGGGCATTATCCTGGAAGAATTTTCCTGACCTTTTCTGTTGCATTTCTTGGTCTTTCATGTTGGCCACACATTCGTTCATCACCCTTGAGCTGTGAGCACCCAAACACGCAGGGTGATGGTGTCTGCCTCAGCTTGGTTGGTGGCTGGCAGTGATTATCACCTCTTCCATGGGCATCCCTGCTGGGAGAGAAGGAGAGCCAACATCTGCTGCTCTCAGAGGGACTTGGGGCAAGACAGAGAGGAGGCAGTGAAGGGAGAAAACAAGAGGGCATGTGGGCAAGTCCCTGCCCTGCTCCTTCTCGTTTTCCTTGCTCCTCAGCTATAAATAGAGATGCCAATCTCCAGAACTGTCAGTCTAACATCCTCCACCCTCATGAAAGTAACTTTTAAAAAGTGACATGGATTGAACACATAAAACGCTTTTTGATTTTTATGTAAATTCCATCTTTGCTCTCCTGAGCCTGGAGGTGTCCAAAATTTGAGAAGCAGAAAATAGAAGATTTTAAAAGAAACATTAAGCTATTTGCTAGCTTCTCTGTAGAAAAAGCATTTAAATGTGTAGCATTCAGAGTCTTCAAATTCCACAAATTGAGTTTTATGTTCTTATTTTTTAACGTTATCCATGATTCATATGTCAATAATTTGATCTGTGTTTGTTGTCTGAGCACTCTGCTCCCCAGGGTGAGTGTTTTGCAACAGGCAGCTCTACCATTTACCTGTGTTTGCCAACTGATCTGTTAATTACCGATCCTGACCCTCAGCACCTTGGGTTGTGTCACCCATCTGAGGCTTCAGATGGAAGACTTGCTGAAATATTATTTTAAAGTATTTATTTCACTGTGCTTTAAGAGAACAGGAACTGGGACTGTAGGACATGAAGATGAGAATTAACTGATGTCCCTTTTTCTTCTGTCCATGTAGCAGATCCATTCAGATGTCCTGTCCTGTCCATTTAGACCCTGCAGGGTCCTCTCCCTGTCTGCCCTCTGTGGCTGCCGGCTGTGCCATTGCTGCAGCCAGACTGCTGTTCCTGCAGGGATGCCTTAGAGGAGGTGGAAGAGACCTCTGCATTGAAGATTAGCACTTGATTCACATAATTCTGGTTAAAATAAATTCATGGCACTGGAGAGCTAAAAGCCTCTGTAGAGCAAGGCAGAGCCAGGCAGTAGTATTCTGTCTGCCTGCAGGCAGAGCAGCAAAGACTTGCCAGATTTATTGAAAGTCTCTCTCAGGAGCTTATTTTCCGGGCTTCCAAAACTGGAGAAGGAAATCCATCCTTTTATCATCTCTGAAAGATTTTCTATGCCTCACTGTACACACACACTTCACCTAGGTCTAATGGGACACTGAGTTATCAATCCAGAGACCCCAATCATACTTGATTTTTGGTATTGGCTTAAAGAAATATTGGAATAGGATTAATGTTGCTTCCCGTCATCTGAGGGTTGAGTTGCAATTGTTGAGTAATGCCGAGGAGGTGAAACTATTTATATGTGCTTGGAAGATTGAAACAAAGATGTGGAATAGACTAGTCCTTGTCTTTTATTATGGGATAAACTAGGGAGCAGTGAGCTAAGCAAGAAAATGTGTAGCCTGGAATGTGAATTGCTTTGTCACAGGGAAGGTCCCACAGATGTTTCTGCTGACAGGTGTCAACTGATATGTTATGATTTGGAATTTTCCCTCCTGCTCTTCAGCCATTGAATAGAGAGGGGATTTTCTCTTATCAACGTATTCCTGCTTTTTTTTCAGTGAGCTGGGCTTCACAGGGAGGATACGGGAATTTTGACATGCTAGGTCAGCTTTGGGGCTATTACAGTGGACAAATGAGGCTGATGAATTGATTCAGAGAGATTGCTCTGTCTTTCTTCTACATGACAGCTGATGTGTGGCTTGTTTTCTGCCTCACACTGAGTACTGGAAAAAGTGTTTTGGTGAATTTTGTCTTTTTCTGGCTGCAATTTGCCATCCAGAAGATCAGCCCATACATGCATGTTTTTGCTCTTTACCCACATTAATCAAATGATTTCTATGAATAGTGCTTGGTTTGTGACATGCTATAAGTAGTTCATTATCCTTACTGGTACATGATATTAGGTGGCAAAACATGCCTACTTTTATTGTACATTATAGGCATATAGTATATTTTTTCTTATTTGAATCAATTAAAATATGCAGAAAAGCTTTCCTGGGGAATATCAAACCATCCTAATTCTACTTTTGTTGAATGATGTCCAATCTCTGCTTAAAATTCCCTGTTCTGATGGGTATTCCAGCTGGCAAACTAGAGCAGTCACAGTAAATTCATTTCAAAGTGCAAATTAATACTTGCCAAGATGCACTCACTCTCTTTGCAGCATTCAATCAGCTCTCCCTAAAGCATAATGGGTGGAGAGACTGAAATGGATGAGATACCTATTGCAATTCACATTAATGTTACTAATGGGAGTACTAAATGAGAATTGGATCAGGCACTAGATGAATTAATATGTCTCTCTAGTACTTAATTAATCAGTCATTTTATCAGTAATTATGAATACAGCACTTCTGATCTTCAGGAAAAGCTCATCTCCCTCCTAGAAACCATGCATGTATCTGATTTTCATGACTAAGAAATGTACATTTAAGAGTTGCTCACTACTATCCACTACAATTCTGTTGTGGGGTGGTTTTTTTGTTTTGTTTTGTTTGGTTTTGTTTCAAAATTTCTTAGTTTTTTTCTGCTTCTATTAAATAAGCATTTCCATAGAAAGCACATGTTGCCACTAGAGCATCTATATGAAAGCAGCTTTTTAATCACCTTTTATCTGAACTGTTTTAGACATTCTCATAGCAGTTGCAGAGTTTGTACCTGCTGAGTGTCCTCAGAAGCCTAGCTTGTTTTAATTAAGTACGTAGGATCATTTTTACATAATATAGAGGTTTTTATTGTTTGTTAGAGAATCACTAGAAGAACTGTTTATGCCCAGATGGTTAAAGATTTTATAAATTTATGATATTGAGGACTGATTATATACATGCATTTTATCAGACAGATACAACTTTAGCAGGGGATCTCAAAATTAGTGATAGATTCACTAGAATGAAATGATTTGTTTCGTGATTTGCAGGTAACAACCATAAGGGCTGAGCAAATTTCAGCTGATTCATGGGATCACAGAATCATTAACAGGTGAGTTGACCGGGTCCTCTCCAGACCCCTCCCTGCCATTGAAAGGATGGAGGAAAACACCACCTGTGTTCCTATTCCATCCACTAACAACCTCGATGTCCTGAAGTCCCTTTTGATAGCCTTTAGGCTTTTCTCAGAGATTTTGTTGCTTACAGCCTGTCCTAATAGTAGGAGATAATGATCAGAGGGGCAAACCAGGTCTGGGAGTATTCTGCCAATGTCCCAGGCCCCAGAGAGGCTACAGACTTCCCTATGGGTAGGGTCTGGCCAATATATGGGGCCCTCTGTACCCTCAGAAGGGAGCTGCTTAATGCAATTACCCTTCTTTCCTTCTTGGTGAAGGCACTAGACTTCCTCACCCTAGAAAACCTCCTGGGTGGATTTTCCACTGCCTCACTACCCACCCCTCAAGCCTCAGATCCTCAAACCTATTACATAAGGGCATGAGGGAAGAGTATCCATCTTCTACCAGGGACTTGTATCTATTATTAGAGACATCTGGGGAGGCAAGGCAGACAAGGAGGGCACTTACCTTCTGCTACTGCCATGGACTTGCCTCCATTCACCCTTTTCGTTTAGGCTTATGTCTTCCATCTGATGGGTGTAGGATACAGGGGTCCTTTAAGTGCTATCTGGTGAGTGCTCCCATTTCTCTTTCATGGATAGCACAGCCTGACTCCATCAGTCTATCTCCATTTCAGTCTCCTTAATGCTTCTAATCTTTTCTATTTCATCTTTCAGCCTTTCAACCTTATTAAAAAAAATAAAATCTGTGGAACTGATGGTCTTGGCTAGTAGTTTCTCCTGATGTGTCTTCTCAGGTGTGTCTTCACCCAAAACCTTAAATTAAGCATGGGAGCTATGAGGACAAGAAAAACCATCTTGAGGGTTTTGCTTCTTCTGTGGCTATATGTTAGTGGGGTATTTCTTAACAATGGTCTGATTGTGGCTGATTTATTCTCTAGTTTGTCTGTGTTGGCCTTTGTTGTGGTGGGGTATAAATCAGAATCGAGATGTCTATGAAGGGGTGGATTACAGTGTACTAGATTAAACTCAGGGGTTGTCATCAGTAAATCTCTCTTTTGTGGATGATTAGAGGGAGAATCAAATGAGGCATTTTAGGCTCTCCATGTAGATAATCTGAATAATGTACTAGGAGCTGGCAAACTTGACTTCTTTAGCATTAGCATTGTTTTTACCTTTTATCTTTTTCTAAATTTTCTACATATTTGTTGTATTTTCAGTTTAAAAGATATTTTCTAAAAAAGTGAAATTAACTCAAGTATTATTTTTTCATTTGAAAACTGGCATATTAGATTTTTTTTTTCTAAAATTTCTGTAAAGTCAGAGCAGATTCAAACTTTTCTGTTTGGGTAGTTGTAAAACACATTAAAAACCTTGACTTTAAGGAAGCTAGCAGGATTTTTTTAAAAAAAATCAATCCATCCCTCAATCTCCATCCATACTGAATTTAAAATAGACTTGCATTAGGTAGCAAATTTTCACACACCAGTAACCTGCCTTACTGGCCATTCTCTTGCTATAAATATTGAAGTTTAAATTCATTCAATTTATACTGGAGAGCATAAAGCTTTCCAAAGCTGATAACACCGTGCCCTTGAATTTCCCTGTGTGCTGATTGTATGGAGATGTGAGGCACTAAAGTATTCTGCTAAAACAATCTTATTCAAGCTGAAAACATGCCAGTCATACTGTTCTTTCCTTTTTATCCTCTTTCTTCAGAGCCGCTTTCTTCACAGCCTTGGTGGCCTTTAGTGGTTTCAGTGATGAAGTAAATCAGCCCCCTCATCCTGAAGAGTAGCAGTTAATTTCCATGACTGATACATTCCTGGCCAGGGCTGACACTGAGGCAGTGCTGGATTTTAATCATCTCCCTGTATACTTCAGTTCTTAATGTTGTGGCAGGGAATGGGAATCACTATTCCGTGTGCATTCTGTGTACATGGCCATAGCCATATCAGATGTGAAAATGTTGCTGCCAGCTGACCCTGAAGGGGACTGAAAGCTTAATGTAGCTCAGAAGGAGCACCAAGCACCCTGATGGTGGAGGGGCTGGGTCGCCAGGTGGGACCCAGCATGGAGAAGAGGTGCCCATATTCACACTAGTTGGTCTGGAGAGCATGAGCACTGGCTGGTGTTGAACAGACCCACACTGGATGTGTGTGAACCCTCTCTGTGCTCAGCTAATACTGGAAAGGTTTAATCAATATTTTTTCAATGACAGTTTGAATTTCAGTGGATTGGTATCCGAAACTGTGGGAGATGTAGCACTATTCCAGACCTCGGTGGACCTTTTACTTGTATGCTGCTAACAACTATTTAATGACTGACTAGATTTGATGTTCTGCTAACATGCCTTCCTTTGCTCCCTTGTAGTAGGTCTTTTCCAGTTCCCTAAGCTTGTTCACTGCCTGGTTGAACCAATAGCTTTGCCATTTTAATGAGAGAGAAATGGTTCACTACAGTGGAGCATAAAAATATTTATTTGGATTGTATATGCAGGCAAGAAGGAAATCCTTTAATTAAAAAGACTTGAGAGGCCAGAGAAGATGTATGGGATAAATGAACCCAATTCATTTATTGGTAGATGTACAAATATGCACAGTAAGTTTAATTCATGCAGTGAAACTTTAAAACTTGGAAAGGGAAATAAGGGGAGGTTTCTCTGTCTAAATAATCAAAGTCAGAACAGAGATAAGGTTTAAAAAGCACATGGATTGCCAGAATTTTCTGTGTTAAAAACACCTCCAGAAACAGTTAACTTGACAAATAGAACTTTATATATCAAATATGGCAAATAAAAGGAAGAGGAGGAAGACACACAGTTGCAGAAATATATGCTAATTCTGCCCTCTGATAATTCAGCAACATATTTATGAACTAATTGTTGATCTGGAACCATCAAACCTGTACAGGATTTGAGTAGTCAGGAATTCAGCACAAGGTCCGGTTGTCTCTCCGAAAGAATGAGACTATGAAGCGATATAGTGGTATAAGAAAGAATAGGCAATTTTAAATTTTTAGGGCTATCATAAATTTCGTTTCTGTAATGGAAACATAAGCTTCCTCCAGTTCACCAGGCAGTGCATCAAGGTAGTATACAACTGATCCTAATAGAAAAGCTGTAATGTGGATGGAGAAGCTCCAGTCCAGAAGTGGAGGAGCAGGGCTGCCCTGAAGTCTCCCTGCAGTGAGGGTTGGAGCTTAGGGACAACTGAACGCCATTCCCAAACATCCATGTGTTTCACTCTGAGATAAAGCAATGGGAAACTCTGGCTGCAGGGAATTCCTACTCTCCCATTAAGCTGTGATGAGGAGTGTTCTGAGACTGGAAGACTCCTTTCTGGAGTGTAATCTAGGTACTGCCATCGTCTGAATACTTCCACTTCTGGTCTTCTCTACTTAAGGAAGACTGTGCTTGGTGGTAGCACTCCCAGAATTACCCCATTATTCAGAAAATCCATGTTATTCCCTTGGTTCTATCAAGTCTTATTCACACACTTGTATTTCTTTGCTATTTTGGGACCAGATCTATTCTTGTGTTGATCATGTTGCTTGTTACAGTCATCACTGTACCAATTTCTGGATCATCACCCATCATTTACCATTGCCTCTAAACCCTTCAGCTTTTTTCAGAAATACTAAGCAGGTTCCATGTGTCCTGTCCCATTTCTTGCCTTCGATGAATATGCTGCATCAACTCAGGCAGCCTTTCTCCTGGAGTTCAGGATGAACCCTTTTCCATGTACTTAGAGCAGGGGTGCTCTGTGGAGGACGAGCCTGTTGGTCTCATGCTCAGCGGTGTGCTCAGGGTCATGCCATGCCTCATGCTTCATTTTGTTCTTTTATTCACATGGAATTAAAAGTACTTTGCATCAAAAATAATGAATAAGTAGGGCAGGGTAGTGAGTTAAAAATAAGCTGTGACACGCTTCAAGCGTTCCTTCATGTCCGGTTACATCTGATTACTGTACTACTTGCAGTGACCACTGTCACAACCATTTCCCTGGCATGGTTAGAATAGCTAATGCAGCAGCTTCCCTACCGCTGGGCTTCACAACTGGAACAGCAGAGGAAAATGCAAAGCTGCACTATCCTACCAATGGCATGTGATGAGAAAAGATCTCTGTTGGCAAATCCAGCTTTAAAACACAGTACTGAAAACATTACTCCATTATTTAGAAGGAGTGGGTGGAGCAGACCTATTACCAGCCACTGCTATTACTCTATTACTGATGCTCTAAAAGTTTTTGAAGAAGACAAGCTGAAGTTGTTCAGTTATTAATAGAGATGTTATATTTTATTCATTCCAGATGAAAAAATCATAGGTTATGATATAAAATTCCCTGAAGTTGAAGGGAGACATGTTTTAGGTCATAGAAAAAAAGTTGACTGATGTCAACTGATGACATGAACTTTGCATCTTATGGATGCTTTTTCCACACATCTCTTGAAGTGGTCTCCTCACACCATGCAGCCAACCACAACAGCTACCCTTTAGGTCCTCTCTTCTCCACAGGGGTATTTTGCAAGTGTTCCACATTTACTATGACTTCAGTATGGTCCTGCACCTCTGCCATGGCACAGATCTAGAGCAGGTGGCTGTGCCCTACAGAAACAGTGTAACATGACTATATTTACTTTCCTGCATGCTGCTAAGGTGTACTAGAGGCTGTCTAAAAAATAGAGGGCTGAGGTTTTTGGGCATGCTTTTTGCCTTTGGCTTAAGGTAAGGCTCTGAACACTGCATTGGTGTGGGGTGATGGAGGAGAGCATCTGCATGGTAAGTAGCACAGACATTTCCTCTTTATATGTGCTGTAGTACAGAATTTGTTGGGTTGTGCTAATGTGAGGACAGAGTCCTTTTGGTGTTTTCACAAACACACCCTTGCTCACAAGTATAGATAACTCAGCAGCTGAGTAACAGCATTAGTTTTACTGTGTAAAGTTTACACAAACCTGACAGCTTTGATGGACCAGATTCTTGCAGCGCTAAAACAAACACTCTGTTCGTATTAATGCTCAGAGGCTGTGACAACTGTTGTGCACTTTGGGGTTGACACCTGTTCAGTGCTGGTGCATCCTGAATTTGTCCCATTAAAATACAATCATGCTGTCATTTCAAACATGGCTGTTTTCTGTACAGATGTGCATAGAGCTGAAAAAGCTTTTTTATTCCATTCCAGCTGCCTGGAGGAGATAAGTCCTATCTATATCTCAGTTCCATACTTTATAGCTACCAGAGGTAGGAATCCAATGCACAGATATCACTGGAGCATTACTGTGTTAAAGATATATATGTATTCAAGATGGAAATCTTAAAGGTGCAGGAACAGGCCATCCTCATGTACTGAAATTTGAAGTGGCAGGGAAGAAGACTGGCCTGGCTGAACAGGGAGAAAATTAGAACCCATTTTGGGTGCTACAGTGGAATACAATACAAAATATTTCTATAAACACATTAATAACAAAAGGAGAGCTAAGGAGAATCTCCCTCCTTTTTTGGATGCGGAGGGAAACACAGTGGCAAAAGATGAAAAAAAGGCTGAGTTACAAGAGGTGCTGGAGTGTATCCAAAGGGCAATGAAGCTGGTGAAGGGTCTAGAGCATATGTCTGATGAGAAGCAGCTGAGGGACCTGGGGTTGGTTAGTCTGGAGAAAAGGAGGCTCAGAGGAGACCTTATTGATCTCTACAACTACCTGAATGGAGGTTGTAGCCAGGTGGGGGTCAATCTCCTTTCCCAAGTAACAATTGACAGGATGAGAGGAAACAACCTCAGATTGTGCCAGGAGAGGTTTAGATTTTATATTATGAGGAATGTCTTCACTGAAAGGCTTGTCAGTCATTGAAACAGGCTGCACAGAGAAATGATTTGGTGACCATCCCTGGAGGTGTTCAGATGTGGTACTTAGGGACATGGTGTAGTGGTGGACTTGGTAGTGTTTGGTTAATGGTTGGACCTGTTGATCTAAAGGGCCTTTTCCAACCTAAAGGAGTTTATGATTCTATAGGCAGATGTATTTTGTAATCTCCTTTACTGTTTTTGTTAAAATGTGTTTGCAGGGTTCCTCCCCTGCCATTTTATTTAACAATCAGTGTTTTCACTGTGCATCTGCATTTTCAGGCTAGCAGAATTTTGCCCAGTTGCACATTTATTGGTTCCTAAGGGTTAATCCAGTACAGACATTTTCCTTAAATGCTAAAAGCAATTTGTTTTTGCAGGAAGAATAAAGTGTGTCATCAGGTAAAATGCTGATACCAAAAATAGCTTCATAAATAGAGAGCTAAGAAATAATGTCTGTTAATCTGTTAGAGAGGTTGTGCTGGTGACATCAATATCATAGAATCAGAATTTTAAGGCTGGAAATGACCCCTAAGATCATCTGGTCCAACCATTAGCCCACCGCCACCAAGTCTACCCTTAGACCATATCCTCAAGCACCACATCTATCCGTCTTTTAAACACCTCCAGGGATGGGGACTCAACCACCTCCCTGAGTAGACTGTTCCAGTGCTTGATGACTCTCTCAGTAAAGAAGTTCTTTCTAATATCCAACCTAAATTTTCCCTGGTGCAGCTTGAGGCCATTACCTCGAGTTCTGTCGCCTGTTACTGGGGAGGAGAGACCAACCCCTACCTCACTGCAACCTCCTTTCAGGTAGTTGTAGAGAGCAATAATATCCACATAGAAGTCCATCATAATATGTGTTAGTAGTTGCAACTGCATTGAATGCCCAAGCAAAAATGTGTCCCATGATATTTAAGTTGTATAAACTTATGAGTAAAAACCAAAGAACATCCCTTACTTTGTCATTCTTTTCCATTTCACTTTTTTTTTTGTCAGCCTTTTGTTTGTAAAATACTTAGTATGTTATCAAATGACATAGACTGTAAGACAGTGATAATAGTCCACTGCAGAAGAGAAATGGAGTTATTCCTGACCCATGTTTCCATTTGCTGAAGCTTTTAATTGTGATCAAATTTTTTTTTGGTCCCATCTCATATACTGTGGTTCTTTTTGGGCAGCAGACAGGAATAGTAGGCTGAAGTAGGAATAAAAGTTAGTGCTAATACAGCTAATTCACTCAAAACTCAGAGTGCTTTGGAGACCACTTAAACTCTCTGTCCTGACTGGCAAGTATGAGCCTCCCATTTTACTTCTGGGGCAAAGGCCGTGCAGAAGGGGAGGGATGTGCCATTTACTTTTTGTGCCGTGGTCACACTCCAAACCAAACTATCATATTTATTAATTTAATGCTTTTAATAATTATGATTATGTTAACTCATAATCATATGCAGCAACAAGGGGAGGTGCTAAGCTGGAGGTGAACAGTAGAAACTTCCACTGAGACAAGCTGTGTGAAAGAGGACTCCATTAAATAATATTTTTCCATTCGTGACAGCAAAAATAAAGATCAAAGAGAAACTTTTCAAATTAGATTTTAAACACCTACACACAACTGAGCATCAATAGGTGTCGCTTGCTTTCTGTACACACACAATAGGTCAAAATTAAAGAGGAATAGCCTGGCTAAATTTGCTTCCAACATGTGTGTAAGGTAGAAGTTTTTCTATGGGATTATTCAGAAATGATAAACATGCAGGAAAGAAAATGCCAAACCCCCAAAAGTTATAGGAGATGCATGCTTTTAAATCCAGGGTGTCTTCAGAAAATTAGAAATAAACCCCAATCTTTTCCCCAGACCTGCTTTAGGTCCTGGGTGACTGTTAATGAAAGTTTACTGGTGGTGGTTGGCTCCTGTTCTCCCAGCCATATGCAGACTCATGCAAGGAGACATTAAAACTGGTACCATCTGTGGCTGATAGTTTATAAGCCTTAATTAGTCAAAGTTTATCCTTACACTGAACACAACCAGTGTGTTTAGCAGACAGTAGGCCCACACATGTCAGCAAGATTTCCTCTAGATATGCCATGATCCATGCCAGAAGAGTGGGAGGGGAGCTTTAAGGAGGTGGCTACAAATGACTGCAAGGAGACACTTTTCCCTGTGGTACTCCAAGGACAAGGTTAACACAATAATTTTCATATGTCCCATGGAAGATGTCTTCGCTGTAGTTTATTAACAGATAGTTGAACACTTGCATTTGAAACTACTTCAGCCAAAATGGATAGTTGGTGTGAATGCATCTTGATGACAACTGTAATCTTCAGCACTGTCACAGAAGGTCTCTAAGGCCTAGGAATTCAGGCCTAGAAAATTCAGGCTACTTTGAATTGTGAACAAGATCTAGCTTAGTCTGGGATAGCTACTTTAACATGCTTGCCAGTGATTCACTCCCTCCTAGGATAAGAGGAACCAAATGCCTCACTCCTCTGACTAGATGTCTAGTTTTGATAAAACATCCTTTCAAGCTTAGGTAAAAGGAATCCTTTGGTATAGAGACACTTTGCAGTATTCTGTATTGCCTCTACCTTAACTCTGTCAGGATTTAACTAGAGGTGCCTGCAATTAAAAATCCTTAATGTCACAGATCCAATTAATACATTTTTCTTGTGTTGTTTCCATCTAGCTCTTGTCCATGAGTATCAGCAAAGCTAGGCCAGTATTTTGCTCTAAGCATCTCTGTGGAGAAATGGAGATAGCAGAGCTTTTAGCTTGAAGGCAAATCCTTTTGAAAGCTGGAGGATCATAACAGTGATCCTCATCTAAGAGAGCATGAACTATCTTCTATTGCTTCATGTTACTGACTGATAACTGGAGCAAAGCTGGCTGTAGTTTTGGAGGCAGATGCAAGGCAATTCTTCCAGATGGAAGCCAGAGTGAAGCAGGCAAGATGCCATCTGGAAAGAGAGGGGCATTGCTGTGCAGATGCCCATTACAAAAATGATGGAAATATAAAATTGGAAAAAAAACTCCACCCCATATATGTTGAATGGCATTGGTCACTGAGTATCTTGCTGCTGACTCCTGCCTTTCCAAAGAGCGCACTGTGCATAGCAGCATGTAGCCTGGCAATAAAGCCTAGAGTAAGAATCTGTTTCCATCTTCCTAGATTTAGCTGCTTTGGTTGGTTTTGTTGCTGTTTGGTTGTTTTGTTTTGGTTGTTTGTTTGTTTGGTTTTTTGTTGTTTTTGTTTTGTTTTGTTTTGTTTTGTTTTGTTTGTTTGTTTGTTTTTTTTGTTGTTGTTTTTAATCTCTATGTGTTTTTCAGTGTGGGGCTTAGCCAGATTTTGCACGTGTCTGAATGTCATATTTCCAAGTGCTGTGGCAAATAGTGAGAGGTTTGGGCTCTTGCATTATACAGTTCCATGTATTCAGCTGTATTTTGCCCAGCAACTGAAATGACAGACAGGAGGATTTGTGCAGAGTATAGGGGAAATTGCACTATGGAGTTAAAGAATGTGTTTCTTTGAAAGTACATTTCAGTTTGATAGTGGTCATGTTCCTTCACAAGATTCTTACAGAGTAATAAACAAGGAAGGACAAGGAAGAGAAAGTGAGAAAGCAAGGTGGTCTGGCTGGGAACTTGGGAATCCCAAAAATCAGATCTCTTTTTGCATCAAAGTTACTTTCCAGTTTATTTCAGGCAAAGCTCATGCCAATGGCTCTTTGTAGTAGACCCATCAGCTCAGCCTCTGGTAGTAATCTGTCCCAAGCCTGGAGTCTGCTGACATAACCACTGGTTGCCAGTCTGTCTCCAAAGAGTAACAGGAACTCATCTTCATATAGCCCTCTAGTTTGCCTTGCCAGGCAGATGGCTTGAAACAGCATAATTTATAGACTATTAATTCATAATAATATCAGGATTACTGGGTATGAATTCATTATAGAGTGAGAAGGACAGTTTTCTGAGACATTTGTGAATACATTTATGTTCAAGAGCCATCAAATCTTAGACAGGCTACATCTGTCACATCACTTTTTAAAAACTTTTTGTCATGGGAACAAACATGACAGAAATATGTGAGAAGCAGAAATAACAATGATCCATTTCAGCTCCTCTTCAAATACCCTAATGAATTAGAGACCATACATGGATAGAGCCAGAACTGCTTGGTTGTGTGTCACAGCCCATGTTGTCCTCACCTCTAATGAGGATGTGCTTTTAGGACTCTTTTTCTTCCAGGTGGTAGAACTCTGTTGTCTAGAAGCCAACAAGTATAAAGATGCTGCCAACAGTGCCTGTGACTGTACAGCAACAAATAGTGAGTGCATTGTACCAAAAATTCAGTGACTTACTATCAAACTCCACCAGTCCACGAAGGAAAATCAAAGCTCTTTCATACTGATGTGCTGCCATTCTGGGTATGTAACTAGTACATGAATTTCTGATGGGTGTACTGGGGTTTTGGTCTTGCCCTTGTTTTTGAAAGAGAACTGCGATAGTGCAGAGCTGACAGCACTTCCCTTGGTTCTTGGGGCTCTTGGATATTGATGCCTCAGGAACTTCAGGCTCTTATCTCCTCTGGGACATAAAATCCAATGGTTCTCCCATTCTTATTCCAGAAAAATAAACTGCAAACACTGAGCTTCAGGCAAATATGCCATAGCTGGGTTTACTGGTCTTAAGAGATATAACTTCATTACATCAGTAAAAATCTAGCTGTAGGAATTGAGATTCATGCTCTTGGAAGGAAGCCTTTTTGACAGTTTAAAAAAATCTACCTAAATCCCTGGAAAAACACAGATTTTTCTTGCTTAGATGAAGGGTCAATGCACTGAGAGCAACTCTGAAGAAATTATGAGGACTATGATGCACCAAAAGTCTGAATTAGACTTCTGGGAAACATCTTTGATTCTAGCCTTGATGAATCTTAGCATGAAGATACCATCTGAAATACTGTTGTTTATATGCGACAACCAAAATAGCTGCCCATATTTTTCATCTATAGCCCTAAAAATCTTCTGTTGTTTGAGACTGAATGTTTGAACTGCTTCTAGGTAATCCACTGCAAACAAAGCATACACTAATAAAAAGAAAATTTGAAATGAGGAGATATAACAATGTAGTGGCTTGACCGTGGCTGGAGGCCAGACTCCCACCAAAGTTGCTCTATTACTTCCCTATTAGTTGGACAGGGGAGAAAATATCAACTCAGGCTCCATCCTGAGCCTTAAGAACCCTGTGGAGGCCATATTCTCACCAAAGTCACTCTATTACTCCCCTCTTAGTTGTACAGGGAAGAAAATAACTATTGAGAGGCTTAGAAGTCAAGATAAGGACAGGGGGAGAACATTCTGCAATTAGTCACAGGCAAAAAATACTCAACATAGAATAAAGGCAAGAAAATTGTCTAATTTATTACACTACACACACAGAGAAGCCAGAGTTGGGTAATGAGAAGTGCAACCAGATCTTAAAACACTACCCCCCGCCCCTCCCTTGTTTGCAGACTTAATTCATGATGTTCCTTTCCCCAGGAAGGCACAGGGGAAAGTGGGGGAATGGAAGCTTCAGTCTTTGGTCAGTTCTGCATGAGTTGTTTTCCTTCTTGAGGGGTGTGGGTTGTGGGGTGTGTGTCATTTCTCACATTCTTTCCCTGTGCCAGCATGGGGTCCCACCCACGTGACAGTCATTCAGGAACTTCTCCATGTGAGCTCCCTGCCACGGGGCTTCGGCTCTTCACCAACTGCCCCAGAGTGGGTCACTGCTATAAACTCATAGAGTGTCTCTCAGTCTCTCAGTCCCAGACTGCTGGTCCCACACTGGGTCACAAGCCACCTCCCAGCAAACCTACTCTGGGGTGGTTCTCTGTGTCTCTCTTTGCCTCTTATATCTCTCCACAGGTTGCAGGTTCTGCCAGGGACTTGCTCCAATGTAGGTCACAGCCCAGGTGGGCTCCTGCCTGGCCCAGGTGCCTCTCCATGGGCTGCAAGTGGGCTGCAAGTGCCCTCCAAGGGCTGTGAGGGGGACACCTGCTTCACCACGGTATTCTCTACGGGCTGCAGGGAATCTTCTCTCAGTGCCTCCTACCCCCCCCCTTCTTCAGGGTGTCTGCAAAGTTTATTTCATCTTCTCATTCCCTTCTCTGGTTACAAAATGTGGCTGTTTGTGTTTTTCTATCTCTAAAATGTGATTCCCAGAGGCCTGTGACCAGCGCTGACTGGCCCGTCCGGCCTTGTCATAAATGGAGTTTGGGAGTTTGGCCTTGAGAGCAGCCCAGCTGGTGTTTACTCTGTTGGACCTCAAAGAAGCTTATAGCTGCTTCTTAAAGAAGCCACCCTACAAGCCCACCACACACAATCAGATAGTACTAAAAGCAGGTAAATAAACTGGTGGTAGGGCTCTGAAGTCAGGGAGTGCTGGGATTGTAGAGATCACACTGACTAGCTAAGTGATGGTTTCCTGCTCACAGCACTGCAGGGGAACAGTAATTCCTGCATCGTGCTGTCTCTCTGGATGAAAACTGGACTCTTCTGGGCCAGATGGTGACAAAGGGCTCAAGCTGAGCTCCTGAAAGGACTGCACAGAGGGCTAAAAAGCAGCTGGCCACACTGCTGGTGATCAGCTGTCTGGCCATACATGTGGGGCTCTGGTTCACTCCCACATCCCAGTGCCCATGTCAGCTGAGGCGGTGGGAAGAGTGACTCAGCAGCTGCTCATCAGCTGTGTTTTACCCTGTGAAGGGACTGTAACCTGATGTGGTTTTGCAGGTGATGAGAAGGCGGCTACTTACCTAAATGCTATTCTGACTTTGCACTCAAGAGTACTGGACTCCAGATGTAGTCACAGGCACCACTATGCTGATAAAAAGACTGAGGCTTTGCTAAGATTAACCACCACTACCACCACAAAAAAAAAAATCTTACTGGAGAAGATTAGAGCAAGGAGTTTGGAAGCAAAGCCTTTTTTCAGTGTTGCTTGTAATGGTTTTTCTAGGCTGGAACAAAAAAGCTGAGAACACCAATTCAAATTTCCAGCTTCTCTACTAAGCAGTATTAATTTGGGTCTAATGTCAATCGAATGCACTGTGCTTTGAATCAGTGCTGGACTCATACCTGACAAGCTAGAAAAAATGAGCAGCTTTGCAAAGCTATTCTTTATATACTGTCAAATAGTAATAAATCAATCAGGAATAAGATGGAAACTGCAATATAGAACTGAAAGCTGTCACAATACTGGCCAGATGTACATGAGTGATCAAAGAATAAACAAATCATTAAGTGAAACAGTTTCCTTCTGGTACCATTACTTATCTGATGAATCAAAAAAGTGCAGCCAGTCATTTAATGATTTTAAATATTTGGTGTTTATAACCTTATGAATGTCCCATTTCCATATATGAGCAATAGTATAAGAAAGTGTGGGAAATGTCCTACTGGGTGAGACCAATCGCCCAGTACTCTGTCAGTCAGAACTGCTGGAAGGACACAGAAAAACATTCACATTCTCCACTCCATTTCCCCTGTATCCCTGTCACTCCTTACTGCTGTATTTAGGTTTTGCAGGGCATGATCTCCTACCTAGTCCTCCAAGTATCCACCCAGACTCCACTGTGCAGGAATTTGTCTTTTCCCTTTGTCATTCTGCTAATATTATTAGTGCTCACAAGTACCTGTGGCAACCAGTTCCAGTTGTTCATCGCTTTGTAATTACCTTGACTAAGTACTGCAGCTCTGTGCTTCATTCACCCTCTTTGTGAATTTTGTCTGCCCCAGCTGCCTTCTCTCCAAACTGAGGCACTTTTTTTTGGTCTCTTATAGAACAAGTTCTTCCCCTTGATCTTTGTAGCTGCCCTTTTTCTCTTTTCTGCTCCCCGCTATTTATTAAGCAGTGGAGACTCAGACTTCCACAGTACTCAGAGACACGAGCATGATACTGTCCTGACTCCTGCTGCACAGGATGTCCTGGTGTTCTGATGATTTCTTAGAACTGCCACTAACCAAGACTCTTTCCATAGGTGTCAGTGCCTGTTCTTAGTCCATGTAGCTATGGTTTATATTCTTTTCTCCTAAATGTATCACCTAAAATTTACCTGTCTTGAAGTTCATCTGCCAGTTTTGTGCCCACTACTAGATTTTGTGAAGTCCTCTGAGTCTGCATAATTGTGGTGAATTTGCTAGCTGGCAGAAAGCCTGGCTCAGTAGGAGGAGGCTTCTGATGCATGTCGCCATGAACTTAGCCATAATATAGCATGGAGCCAGTGGCAAAATTCTATGCTGGAAACATCTTCTGGAAGAGTGGTCAGACATGTTCCAGCTCCAGTTCCTACAGGGATGTAGCACTGCACGTAATGCCCTGTGGGGGAACACTATTTCACAGGTCATCCACATGCAAGACATGCGCTGCAGTTAAGCAAACCAAGCCTTTAAAGCCTCTGTGGTATTGAGGATGGTCCTTCAAATATTTACATGGGGAGGCCTGGCAGATCAATTACATCACCCTCCCACAGATCCACAGAGGCAAACATTGTGTGCAATGGTGGAAGTGACCACCAGCTGGCTGAGAAAACCCAAGGAAAGGTTTCATACACCTGAAGCTAATATCTCAACATCTTCCTAACAGCTTAATCTAAGCATTAGCTAACAAATTGCTTATCTTACTCAAGCCCTTGATTCTCTCTCATACACACAGATTTTACTGAGTTGGAAGGTTTCTCAAAGATCTGTGAGGGCTCTCAATCTCAGAAACATGCTGTATAGGCTGTCATCTTCAAAGATGGTGACAAACTGACAGCTTACTAGTAAGAACCTAACACATTAGCACTGCTGCCCCAAGATGGGCAGAAATGCTTTTTTGTAAGTGCTTCAAATTAAAACCCATGTGTCTTTGTAATATGAGATAGTGATGTGCTGGGAAGAAGGTATATGGCATTGACTAGCAATTATTAAACTATTAGCAACCTGATCTAGTTGGGGGTGTCCCTGCTTCTTGCAGGGGAGTTGGACTAGATGACCTTTGGGAGTCCCTTCCAACTCTAATCATTCTATGATTCTATGACTACAGGCAACAAAGATGTTCAGTTCACTGGGAAAAGTGAGAAATGAACAGTGAACACTCTCTGTGTGCTATGAAGCATCTGTATCACATCTCCACCTTGCTCTTTTCTGTGAGACAAATGAAATTTTGGTCACTGTGAAACTGATTTATAGCTATAAAAATAGATCCCTTTATTTAGTTCATATGGCGGCAGGTGGTGTTTATCCCAGTCTGTGTTTTGAGAGGCATCAGAAATGATCTGACTGGGAGTTTGTACACAGCTTCAACTTCCATGTTTGTGAATGTCTACTAAACCATCATTTTGACCCCCCCACCAGCTGTGCTTCCAGAGCTCCTTCATAATGCCTTTCTGTAGTGCAGAGAGAAAAAGCACCAGAATGTTATTTTCTCCCCTTTCCCAAAACAACCTTGAATTAATTGGTCTGTGGGGATGAGATTCAAAGCAAAGCATAAAGAGAAAACTATTTGAAAATATGCCTGCTGGCTGCAGAATAACCATTCCCCCTTCTTGTGATCAACAACATTTGATCAATAACAGAATATTGACAGTTTATTTAAAACATTTTCCACTGGGGTTTTATTTAATTTTTCACTGATAAACTAACATTGTTTTCTTGTCTATTACCTAACCACACAGGTTGCTTCTGTCACAGCTTACTTGTTCACAGGAGAACAAGTAGTTCAAAGTTTCTATATTCCACCTATAGTTCTTACAGTTTACCAGCCCACCTTTCACAAATCTGTGACACTGTGAAAATTACTTTCTGAAAGTACTTTATTTGGCTATTGGGTTTGTATGTTTGTTCTTAGCAAAGACTAAGCATAACTTTCTATTGATAGATCTTAAAAATGTTTGTCATATCATGTCAACTGCTTCAGGATGTGAGCTGGTGCAGAGCCTAAAAATCGCTATTTAAAGATGATTGGACTGGCCTAAAGCCAGGCTGGGATCAAGGAGGAATAAATGTGACTTAATTTCACTTTTGCTCACTCATGTCTTAAGTTCTGACGAAAGACTGGATGAAACTAATTCAAATGATAGGGCTGTATCTAAAAAAGAGTGAGAATGAGAAGTGAAATTCTTACTCCCGTTCCCCTGTCACTTCTGTCCCTTACTGTGGTAGCACCTGGCTATGTTTTAGGCACTGCTAAAACAAAAAAGTTGGCATTTGTGGAAATCAGTGGAAGATTGTTTCCCCAAATGGAGAGTAAGAGAAGGAGGTAGAGAGAGAACTGCTTAACTCCTTCCCAAACCACAGCTTCACACAATATCTTTTCTGCAGTTGAGCCCTTCTTTAAAGACAGCATGGCATGTTCCTGAGCTAATTGGACACCTGAGTCACACGAATCACCAGAATCACCATAGTGGTAACAAATATATCTTTTGGAAAAAAATGAGCTGTTTAAGATGGAGCACCTTAAATAGATGCTTGCCTAACATTTGGGATTTGGAAACCTCCATGAATAGTAGCTCTAATGAATGAAATGCTGAGTAATACCATCTCCTTGTGTATCTGGCTTTGACATTTCCAAGCATAGCCTCTCTCCTGGGCCATCATTTTGCACCCACACTTGTCTGACAACTTGCTGAAGAAATGCATCCAAACAGACAATGAAATACCTGGATGATTTATGCAGGAGGGAAGTAAACAAAATATCACTGAGAATAAAACCTTTTCAAATGTAACTATAAAAAGCAGTATCAGACAGTTCCAAGTGCTGGAAAATTGCTTTTCTCACTGTCGCTTGGCTCATTTCAATTTACTCTTTTGGGATAAGATTTTTCTTAATGAGGTTTGACTGGACTTTGATTTAAACATCTGATTTAAACATCTGAAAGCCCCACAATAATTGTTGCTAGGCATTTGGTGCTGTTCATATTTGGACAGTTAGCTCATAGCCATGGCACACAGAGAGTGATTTTCTTAGAAATCTGCTGAGAATAAAGATATTCAGTAAATCAGCAGGACAGGGACTGTGAAAGTGTCAAGTTCTCTGTCCTATTCCATTGCTCACTTTTCATAAATGATTATTACATTTGAGTGTATTACAGCTAGAAATTGTTTTGCCAGAGAAATTCTGTGTCCTTTAATTTTCACTCAGACTCATCTTCTTTCAATTAAATCATGGATTCGCAGTGTAAATCTTCGTATGTTCCCTCCTTGTACCTTTTCCCTTCAGTCCCATGCTACCTCTCTCTTAAGAACAAAATGCAAGAATGAAATGCAAATGGTGATGGGCCATGTTTTACACAGACAGTATGTTGAGAAACTATGAACAAAATTTGTGCTATGCTGCTCAAACAAATGACACATTCATTAGATTCAGTTGAGCTTCGAAGAATATTGAAGATGATGTGCAAACTGTAAACAGGTCACCTTCTTCAAGATCAAGTGGATCATTTAATACAGAACATAATTAAATGCAATTTCTTTGAACTCTCCCTTTTGTGGTCTAATGTAAGCTTGTTTGGGAAAACAAGATTATTTTTTAGCAACTCTGACTTTCTGATTTGTTCTAAATTCCTTTTTGGCTCCCAGGGAACTTATAATTTACAGATCGGGATTTTTCTAAGTGGTCAGCTTCTTTTGAAATACAGTTGGTGGAAGGAGGTGATGGTGAGAGCACCCTGTCATTCTGAAACAAGGGAATGATGCAGGATCAGCCCTCCCTTTGCTGGACTGAATCCAGCCCACAATTTCCAGGCTATGGGTTACTCTGGAGAGGGTGCATGTGAGAGTGAGCAGAGGAGGCTGAAAGTGTGAGTTTTCACCTGTGCTGGAAGTTACATAGTGTGAAGAGTTGAAGATTTACAGCAGTGCTCTGCATGGTGATGAGGACACTTCTCTGAGAAAAGAAGTCCTAAATTTTGTCTTAATCTGCAGAAAATATGAATTCCTGCCAGTGGAGGAATTGCTACCCACTCCCCTTTGGTGATGCTTCTAGCCACTGGTTATTGTGTGAAGTGGGATTACTGTCACCGCCTCATTCTCCAGTGACTGCATTTTAGTCAATCATCCCTTCCAGCCCTGGAGAAGGAAGAAAATAATCTCAGAATCCCTGTTCCCTGAATATCCTTTTTGACAGCCCTAGGTTGATGCTGGCTGTTTCTTTCTGACCTATGCATTCCCTATACACCACATGGGGACATGTGGGGACCTCATGTGCCCCTTACCCCTACAGTACCTGATATTTAAGCAGAAAAAACCTACATATTTTTACTGGAACTATCCTAAAATGGCTTGAAAGACCATACTGCATGTCAGGAGCAGAAACAGGACAAAAATATTTAATATTGATTTGCTACTCTAATTTAATAATTACTAATTTAATACTCCCCCTGCTAAAGCTCTGCTTTGTGTGTACAGCAGGAGAATGGGCAAAAGCGGAGTAGTGTTGGTCCTCCTAGACTTTGCCATGGAGAAGTCAGCAGGTTTTTAGACACAAGAGTAATGCATCCTCACGATGTCTTCTGACTCCAGGCTGGAAAGGAACCATCTGTTTGTTATACCACACACTGAGCCTGTGCTGTTGGCAATCTTCTGGGCTCTGATGAAGCCAGATAAGCTTTGCTCTGGGGACTGCATACAGTGGAGCATGAGGCTAGTTCTCATGTTGGAAGCTGATGAAAACTGGTCCAGAGAAGATATGTATTGAAAAGAGGCCTACTGCTGCACAGAAATGAGGAGATTAGCTTGAGGAACAGTACAGGGGGAAAAATGATATTGTGTGATATTCACAGTGCATGGGAGCTCTAGGGAGGAAGCAAGTTGAGAGGATGCTAATGAGAGCGTGTACTTTGCAGAAGTGTTGGGGGTAGGACGGGAGATGCAGCTCCATAACATGGTGGGCGGGAAAGCTGATCCCAGCGGAGTGAGGACAGGCAAATTCATCTCAAGAGATGGTCTCAGCAACAGTGACAAACAGTTTCACAAAATGTTGCTTATTTCTGTGTATGTGTGCATATGTAAATAACAACATTGTGATTTCAATCAAGAGAACCACATCCTATCTTCAGATGAGAAAAATTGCAGATATGGGGGTGGAAGTGTCATCTGCACTGGGTGTTTAGACTTCAGATTTAGCGACAGGTGATTCCTTACTCTCTACAAGTAATACAAGCACTTAGCCTGCTTGCATTAGGTTCTGGGATTTTTTTTTCCCTGACGGATTTCTCCAGTCAATCATGGCATATGCTGCGACACTAATAGCTAAGCACCGAGGTGCTCTGCAGTAGAGAAACAAGGGCTTGTGGTATTTCAGTTAACTAAAACTGGCATTATATTAATGCCCAAATGAAAATGCTGAAAATAGATCCTCTTTACCGACAAATTCTCATTTAACAGGATCACTCTTCAAGAAGGTGCTACTGCTAAAAAGCTTCAAAGGTAAAATTACAGAAAGAAGAGATCTCAAAAGAAGATGGTGACCTCAACTCAGAGCAAGCCTATAGCAAGTAGGTACAGGGAGACATTTTGTTCATGCTCCAAGTTGTGAGATGCAAACAACTTCTGGTTGAGATGTCACACATGCTCATTAACCTAGTGCTATGCACAAGCAAATATATTCTGACTCATATAGGCTTAAAATTCCATGCCAGCAGGCTTTTTAAGAGACTAGCACTGATTGTGCCCGAGTCAATTTAGGAAAGTAAACCTATATACACACACACACACGTATGCAATATGCAACTCATACATATAATGTATATATACATAAAATGCAGTTGTTTCCAAATGTACTTTAAAAATAGAAAAGCAATTATTTGAATATGTTTTCTGAAATTTCATTGCCAATAAGAGATGGCAATGAATGATACTTTTGAAGGCAGTAAGAAACTGATGATCTGGAGAGCTGAGTTGCTTTGCATGTCACCTACCCTACTAGCTTCTCTGGAGCTGTAACTTCACTAACAGTGGTGTACAGCTTCAGCGCTGCAGATGGTTTGCATCTAGACAAATCCATATGACATGGAGGAGCTGGGTCTGCCTGCATCTACCCATATATACATGCCAATAGATGGCAGACACATGCTATTGGCAAGTACCAAAGCAAATATTCAACTGACACTCTACATGAGTGTCCCAAAGAGTTAAACTAAGATGCCAAAGCGGCCTCCTTATATTCTCCATCTTGATACAAGCCCAAGCTTGGGTCGCTGTTTGTGGGGCCAACATACACAGCAGGCCTTGCTGGACTCACTGGACTCATGAACCTAGCCAAGGTAATCTGGCTAGGGTTTGTCCATCATGTCTGACTTGGACCATCCTCTATTATCCCTTATATGTGTACCAACTCTAATGTGTTTAGGGAAGCTGACCTGATCAAAAGTCTTCCAAGAAACCCTCAGATGTTGATGTATGCAATGCATGTAGCTATGTGTATTTCACAGTTCCACTAAGAACTTAGTACCATGACATTTTTATGGTGCACTTTAGTTAAAAAAGTTTCTTTTTGGGTACTGGTAGTCTTCAAGTAACAGCACTGAAGATGGTGTTTCTAATTAGGGTGATCACACAGTTATAATGATTTAATTTTAAATCTTCAATGATATCTTAACTGAAATAGCAAATCACATCTAGACAGCAGGTTTATCTAGTCTGCCTTTAAATACCTGCATGTGTGCTGGGTTCAAGGAACATCTTGTATGGCTTTTATACAGGCATATAAAAAGAAGACTGTGTTCCTAAAGATCTTAAGAAACACTGGAGGTCAAATGAAAAGCTGACACTCTTTTAAAATTATCTTCTGATCTTGTTCAAATATTGTGCTTTTTCTTCAGAATCTTTACTTAGTCTTTCAAATTAACCTCACAATAATAAAGATTATAGAGTATGGAAGTACTGAAATGTAAGATGAAAGGCATAAAATTTTTAATTAACTATCCATATTATTATTTTGCTAAGTATTACAGTCTTTCTTGTGAATACAGGCACATGAGGAAATCAAGAGACTGAGTACTTGTGCTGTGAATTAACAGAAAGTATGACCTCTGTTTTGAGCTTTGCTACTGACCTGCTGTTTGATCTTGGAGAAGTCACTTTTCTCTGCCACTGTTGGGAGTTGTTTTTTCCCTGCCCTTCTGCCTCATCTGATTATGCTCAATATCCCTCTGAACAGGTTTTTCGGGTGTGAATGGCTGGTGCTGACCAGTGTGAAGCTTTGGTCATGGTTACTGTTCTAAAAATGATGCCTAACTCATTAAAGTCTGAATTACTGTTGAAGGTACCTTGATGGTTTAGGAGAGGACAGGGACGGTTGGACTCGATGATCCTAATGGTCTTTTCCAACCCTGTATTTTCTGTGAGTCTGTGAGTCTTTGAGAACAGTATTGGACTCAGCACAGATGGGTGCTCACTTGGAAAGGTGCTGCCCAAGAGGCTCAGCATTCCTAGTTTAAGCATCCATCACAGAGACAGGGGCAATTCATATGAGCTGTGATTCTCAACCAAGGAATTTTGTCCTTGCCAGTGGCAAGGGAACACAAGGCAAGACAAAGTGTTCGAACAATTGATTTCAGCACAAATATCTTGATGAAAATACTACTGCAAAATAAAACACAGCTTGTCTTTACAGGTACAGATTTCATCACACAAATGCACCTCAAACTTAGAGGCATTGCTTGCATTGACCAAGGTGGTCACAGTACCAAGAGTAGTCTTCACTGAGAAACCATCCCAGCACACCTGCATGAGATCTATAAGACATATATGGGCTTGCACACCCAGCTGGGATAGAGTTGTTTAATGAATTGCCCCCTGGCTTGCTAACCCCAGAGCTACCTGCATGCTCAAAGCCGGTGGCATATTGGGAGGCAGTTTGACTTAGTTCAGCAATAAAAGATGGATAAACTTAGATCAGATTGCTGTAGCTGTGGGTTAATAGCTTTCACATAAATTAATCCCATGACTGAGCCCACATGCAATGATTTGCTAAGCCACTGAAACTTTAGTGTGCCTGTATGCCAAAACTGCTTTTATGTGTAAATTTGGATCAAGAATTATGAAAACAGGCATCACAACTTTATATTTGCAACAGTTAAATAATTTACCGATCTTCAAAAGAATGCTAAGGCTTCAGCTGAGACCACTATTTTTATCTCCACAATGCCAAAGCCCTCAATTTGCAGCGCGAAACGGGGTGAAAGTAGTGCTGCTCTGGAGGCAGAGCAGCAGGAAGCTGTTCACATGGCTGGTTAGCATTCTGCCCTGCCAATTCTTTAGTAAGTAAAATTTTTATTTCAAGAATTTTTGTATACGGCAACTGTGGCCTGCCCATTTGTTGTAAAGCCAGAAAAGCCACCCAAGCAGCGTTCTTTGCAAGCTGATTTTCCTCCAGTCGTTCCTGCCGTTTAGATATCCATAACATAAACATGGTGAAGGATAAAATAAGTTCCAAAATTTTCTTCCAAAATATCCGCTGGGACAAGCGTTTAATATTTAAACAATGCGGTCACCTGGTTCTTTACCAGCTTATTATTATACCCATATTGCAACACCGTCCTTTGCAAACCCTGCACCAATTTCCAATCCAACGGTTCCCATTCCTCCCCATTTGCCCTCTGTATCACAGGCATCGCTAAAGGAGAGAATGCAAAATCTCCATCCAATTTTGCATTCTCTATGATGCCTCTGTATCTGGCATTGATATTAAAGCCTGGGTCACGAGGTGCACTTGCGTTTCCTTTGTCCCCCTATTACTTTCGCAATCAACACGTGGTTCCTTTGTCTCCCTTGTACTTTCGCAATCGAAAGCACCAGACCACGCTATCACCCCCTCTTAGTCCCTTTTGTGTGTCTGAATTTTGTGACACGTTTCTAACATCTCTTCCTCCTCCAACTGTATAAAGCAATCGCCCACCGGAAACTTAGATTGCAAAAAATTCTGTGCCTCATCCAACTCCATCTCCCCATTTTTTACTACTCTCCGTAGACATTTCTTTTGTGGTTTAACCACCTGTTCCCATTCAATCCTTTTTTCCGCCCCCCGGTCCATTTCCAACCCGCCGATTTGCTTTTCCATGTTTTCCAAACCGTCTGCTACTTGAGCAGCTTTATATGCCGCTCGAATGTCTCTCGATCGGGCCCGCGATCCTGCCGCTTCATTCCCTCTAGGATCGCAGGCACCTTCTCCGACTGTTCTCGGCGGTTGCGCCGAATCTCCGGATCACTCTCCGGGAGCAGAGTCTCGCCAGGATAAACCTCTATTTCTTCCAGCGGGTGTGTAGGGTGAGAGCGCTTCTCTCCTTCCTAAGTGGGCAGTTCATCCACGGGTCCCCAAGCCTCCCTCTCAGCGATCGAAAGAGAACAGGCTTGTGGAGGAGGGGTGGTTCTGACCCGGATCATCGTCCGGGACCTCTTCACAGTCTCCTAGTATAGCCCCAACAGCGTCTATTATCTATTTCACCAATCGGAACATTTTAGTCAATTGTCTGGCTTCTCTAGAGCCCACTTGAACACTTCCTGTGTTTCTCACTTGCTACAGCAGTTCCTCTCTGCTTCCCTGACTCACCAGTCAGCCGTGGCTACGTTCCGCCTTTCTTCCGTTTACCAGCTTTTCCCCGCTGGCTATTCAGGATCTCGGCTCCACTCCAGCTCTTTTCTTTCACCTCAGTTTGTCTCTGAGGATCACTTCGGGGTCACCAGATGCTGAAGGCCCTGATTTGCAGCGCGAACCAGGGTGAAAGTACACATCAACGTGTACCCCTTGTAACCTCTTTCTTTGTTCCTAGGCAGCCCTCCGGCTCCCCTATTCACTGCTCCAAGGCCAGGGTGCCCTGCACATGGTCAGCATAGTCCTTCAGTACAGCCAGGGCCCCAACACCACAACCAAATGACTAGTTGAAGCTGGAGAAGGATGAGATAAGCATACACTGTTTTTCAAATCAGTCCAATGTTCTTCATAAATAGACTAGTTTTAATTCTGTGTTTATAATCTCATATTTTACTAAAATTTAAAATCTTTAAAACTTAAAAGGCTTAAAAGTCCATAAAGGGCACTAAAGATCCTGTTTAAAAGAGCTAATGTTTTTCAGTCAGGATTCCTGCCTTCCACTACACTTCAAAAATTTTTAACAGTTCATACAGGTCAGTATTTCTTGACCATTAAAGTTACTTTATAAGTAAAAAAAAGCCAGTATGAATAGATCACCAGAACTGGGTATTTGCACTCTTATTAGCAGGGAATTTTTATTTTTGGGAAATGCTTGAAATATTTCCTGCTACTCTAGTGACCTAGACTTGCAGAATTGAGATATAATTTCCCTTATTGACATGGGAAATAAAGGTTGGATTATTCCTCTGACTTCTGAGGGAAACATTATTACTACTGGGCAGCTGCCATTGAGAGGCACTTTGCATTCAATTTGGTAGATTATGCAATTGTCCTGGTTTTGACATAAACATCATCTCAGCAACTGTATACACATGGCTGCAGGAAAAATGCACTGGGGAGGCAAAGGAAGAGAAATCACTTCTTCAAGGGAAAAAATGAAATATGGTTCAAACCTCATGGATTCAGACTGTATTTGGTTTTAAGGCATTGTTGGCTTGGTCTCATAGCTTCTCTTTCTGTTTCTTCATTGCTGGTGGTTATTGATGGTCCTCAAAGCTAGAATCTCTCACTGAGATGTTGAACAGATTAAAAGAGGAAAAGGTTTATAGGTGAAATGGAGTTCTGCTCGCGTTAGTAAAACACAACACACTGTGTGCTAACAAAGCGCAAGGATTCTCAGCTACAAGTGGAAGTGCTAATAAATGACAAGCTTCCATCCCCTGTTGTTTCCTTTATCAAGATCCCTAGCATTATTTCCATTAAAAAAGGCTCATCACGTCTGGCCAAAAGGAAGTGGGTGGGAGGTGAACACAGTACTCAAGGTGGGGCCTCACCAGTGCTGAGTACAGAGGGACAATGACTTCCCTAGTCCTGCTCACTACACTGTTCTTAATACAGGCCAGGATGCCATTGGCCTTCTTAGCCATCTGGGCACACTGTTGGCTCATATTCAGCCAGCTGTCAAGTAACATTCTAGGGCCTTCTCTGCCAGGCAGCTTTTCAGCCACTCTTCCCCAGGCCTGTAGTACTGCTTGGGGTTATTATGAACCAAATGCAAGGCCTGACACTTGGCTTTGTTGAACCTCATGCCATTGGTCTTGGCCCATTGATCCAGCCTGTCCAGATCCCTCTGTAGGGCCTTCTTACCCTCAAGCAGAACACTCTCACCTAATTTAGTGTCGTCTGTGAACTTACTGAGGGTGCACTCAATCCCCTTGTCCAGGTCATTAATAAAGATACTGAAGAGAACTGGCCCCAGCACAGAACCCTGAGGAACACCACTGGTGACTGGCCACCAACTAGACTTAACTCCATTCACCACCACTTTCTGGGCCTGACCGTCCACCCAGTTTTTTACCCAGGGAAGACTACACTCATCCAAAACAAGACCAGGCAGCTTCTCTAGGAGAATGCTGTGGGAAATGGTGTCAAACATTTTGCTAAAATCCAGACAGACAATATCCACAGCTTTATCCTCATCCATTAAGCGGGTCAACTTGTCACAGAAGCATATCAGGTTGGTGAAGCAGGACCTGCCTTTCCTGAACCTGGGCTGACTGGGCCTGATTGCTTGCTTTTCCTGCACAGGCCTCATAATGACACTCAGGATAATTTGCTCCTTAATCTTCCCAGACACAGAGGTCAGACTGACAGGCCTATAGTTTCCTGGGTCCTCCTTCTGCCTCTTCTTGTGGATGGGTGTCACATTTGCTAATCTCCAGCCACTGTGACCTCCCCAGTCAGCCTGGACTGCTCATACATGATGGAAAGAGGCCTGGTGAGCACTTCCACTAACTCCCTCAGTGCCCTCAGGGGGATTTCATCTGGCTGCACAGACTTGTATACATCTAGGTGCTGAAGCAGGTTCCTCACCATTTCCCCTTGGATTATGGGGGCTGCATTATGCTCCCCATTCCTGTCTTCTGTCTCAGGGGGCTGAGTACTCAGGGACCAACTGGTCTTGCTGTTAAAAGACTGAGGCAAAGGTGGCATTCAGAAGCTCAGCATTTTCCTCATCCTTTGTCACTATGTTCTGGGCCCCACCTACTAGAGGACAGAGGTTGTCCTTAGTCCTCTTTTAATTACTAATATATTTATATAAACCTTCTTTGTTGTCCTTAACATCAGAGGTCAGATTAAGTTCTAGTTGTACTTCTGTCCAATTTTTTCCCTGCATAGCCTCGCTACTTTATAAAAATCCTCATGAGCGGCCTGCCCTTCCTCCCAAAGGCTACAAAACCCTTTTTCTCCATAAATTGTAGGTCCAGCCAGGCTAGTCTTTTTCTCTGATGGCTTGTCTTTGGGCACATGGGGAAAGCAGCTCCTGGGCCTCTAAGACTACCTTTTTCAAGAACATCCAGGCTTCCTGGCCTCCTTTGCCCTTGAAGACTGCCTCCCAAGGGACTTAGTTAACTAGGCCCCTGAAAAGGCCAAAGTCTGCCCTTCTGAAGTCCAAGGTAGTAGTTCTGCTGACTGTCATCCTTGCTTCTCCCAGAACTGTAAACTCTATTATTTCATGATCCTCGAGCCCAAGGCAATCTCTAACTGTCACATACCCCACCAGCTCTTCTCTCCTTCCAACAGGTGCAGCAGGACTCATTAGCTAGCTGGCTCCCTCACTGTGTCAGGAAGTTATCCCAAACAAACTCCAGGAACCACCTGGACTGTTTCCTCTCTGCTATACCGTATTACCAGGAGATATCTGGTGGGTTGAAGTCCCCTACAAGGAGGAGCACTTCAGATGTTGAGACTTCTCCCAGATCTTCATAGAATGGACTTTGAACAATAGAATGCTTTCTTTGCCTCCTCATCCTGATTCATCAAAACACACATCAAGACGGTCTACCAGCTCCTACACCAACTTGAGCAGCACTTCAGGCAGTTGCAGTGTGTTCTGGACAATACCCAACACTACTAGAGTGAGATTAACAAACACAGCCACGGCCTACATCATTGGAAAGAGAAGGGGTATTAGTAGGGCTGGGCAGCAGGGACCTGAGCTAGACGTGAGAGGAGTGGGAGCTGCGGTGAAGGACCTGGGGACAGGTGGAAGAGGGGCCAAGGGAGTTGTGAGGCACCCACCCCCAGTGGGTTCACCATGCCCTGCCCAAGGTGCTGTCCTGGGCATCTGAACGTTCAGGTGAGCCCTCGTTGCACGGATTGGGGATTCTTCCCCATCCCTTATCCAGCCCTGCCTTCCCCCTGGGCTGCGTACTCACCGTCGGTCTCGGCTGCACTGCAGCAGCCCTGCCTGCTGGTGCCACTGTTGGCAGGCCCCACCATTGTGATGCGTCGTCCCCTGTGATGTCACAGGCGGCACAGTTGTAGAGCGAGTCCCAAACGGAATCCTAGAATCCTAGAATCTCCTGAGATGGAAGGGGCCCCTAAGGATCATTGGCTCCAAGAGGACCAGCCAAGTCAGAGCATGGGACTGAGGGCATTGTCCAGACGCTGCTTGAACTGAGCCAAGCTCAGTGCTGTGATCCCTTCCTCAGGGAGCCTGTTGCAGTGCCCAATCCCCCTCTCAGAAAAGAACCTCTTCTTGACACCTCTTCTTGACACCTCAAATGGTCAGGATGTCCTTGTCGGGGTCCAGCTCCGAGTGGAATGTGTGCCTGGGGGGAGGCTGTAGTGGCACAAGCAGGTGCTAGACCATATTTTTGGTCCAGAGATATCATTGAAGGTTGAAGGTTGAAGGATGTGTTTGTGTTCTCCAGGGCTCAGTATTTGGACCAATTCTGTTTAATATCTTAATATTCCAGTCAAGTGTATTGAGTGCATTCTTTGTATGTCTGAAGATTATGCCAAGCTGGGTAGGAGTGTTGGCCTTCTTGAGGGTACAATGGCTCTACAGACACATCTGCCAAACAGAGGCAGCTTCTTGCTGGCAGAAAATGATGTCCAGCTGCCAGAATATTGGTGATTAATACCCACATGGTTGTCCAAGAGCATGGGCTTACTTATCTAAATCTCAGTTATTCAGACGTTGATGCAGCTAAGCTGAGAAGTCACCACAAGAGTTTTCTTGCCTTCATTCTGTGTTGTCTTTTTTGCTAATTGCAGAATGTTCTCCCCCATCCTTATCTTGACTTCTGAGACTCTCAATAGGTGTTCTCTCCCCTGTCCAAGTAAGAGGAGAGTGCCGAAGCCCGCGATTGGCGGTGCGAACCGGGGTGAAAGTACACATCAACGTGATGCAGATTCAATCCGTTTATTCCTTGTTTCCCACATCTTTAGATACCCTTTGGTAGCCAGTACCCACGAACATCTGCCAAGGGTGAACTTATCATTGGTCATAGCTTTCCGATTACGCAACGAATACACGGTCTTGATTGGTTAAGGCATAAACGTCGAATTTCAAACGTTACAGACATTCCCCTTGTAGTCTTCTTCTTTGTTCCTAGGCAGCCCTGCGGCTCCCCTACTCACCGCTCCAAGGCCAGCGTGCCCTGCACGTGGTCTGCGTAGTCCTTGAGTACAGCCAGGGCCCCAACAGGGGAGTGATAGAGTGATTTGGTGAGAATTTGGCCTCCACAGGATTCTTACGTAAGGATCAGGAAGTCTGAGTCATCTATCAGTATCCCAAAAAACATTTCGATGGGCAGGGTTTCCTCTTCAGTCCTTAGCCTGATCTTGCAGGAGTGTGTACTAGGCAGCACTGTCAGCTGGCAGATGTGTGAGTAAGGCAGAAGCTCCCAGGCTTCTTTCACCAAACGCTGGAACCAGCGGCTGGTTTTCTGGATGTTCAAGTGTGAGTTGGTGCAAAGGGTGTCGAGGAGGCTGGGGCCTTGGATTTTCAGCGCAGTCTTGCTGTTGTGGAGGAAGCACAGCATGTCCCCCACCAGCTGCTCCCTCAGGCACATGCACTGTAGCTGCACACGAAGGCTGGACATGCTGGAAGAGATGTCCTTTTTGGGGTCCAGCTCCAAGTGGAACGTGTGCCCGGGGGGAGGCTTCAGGGGCACGAGCAGGCAGTAGAACATATTGTCCTCCCAGGCTCCGGACTGATCATAGACACAGTCCAGCCCAATAGCTGGCTGCAGCTGTGGCTTGAAGGTTTTCCTGGAAAGTCTCTGGCAGGCATGGAGAAGACGGTCTACCAGCTCCTCCACCAACTTGCACTCTTCAAATATGTTTGACACTGGCCAATGGATAGAATGAGATACATATCTGCCCAGATGACCTATGTCAGAGGAGTCTTCATAAAGGTTGTTGTCTTCTGCCTCTTCCTCAGAGCACTCCTCCTCCTCCTCCACCTTGCCTTGCCTTCCAGGCATGGCCTTCTGATGACTGTATTTTCTTCTATTTGTTGCTTTTCTGACACCCTGCCATAGTCTCAAAATCGAGAGGATTCCTTCACAGAGAGAAAAAGCCAAGAGGCCCCATGGTACGATGCAGTGACACACAGATGTGCGCAGATCCTCTCTTTGAGGCCAGTTATCACCGTCAACTTCCTCGTACTCAGCCTCCTCCAGGTCTCTTTTTGTTCCAAGGCTGTCCTGCTTATAGCTACTTCCTGGCTTGTGGGTGGTTTTTCTGGTCCTCCAGCAGAGCCACAGCAGCAGTAGCAGAGCTATTGTCCCAAGAGCAGAGGCCCAGAAGCTCCACTGCTGGAAGGCTGGGAGAAAAAGGACTTTCCAGAGCACCTCCTCCTGCATGTGGGTCTGATTATTATCCTGCAGCAGAGAAGTAATCTTCCAGCTCAGCTTCTTGTTGAGGTTTTGTATGAGCCCAAGCATAGACATGATCAGCGCTTCAGGCAGTTGCAGTGTGTTCTGGACAATACCCAACACTACTAGAGTGAGATTAACAAACACAGCCACGGCCTACATCATTGGAAAGAGAAGGGGTATTAGTAGGGCTGGGCAGCAGGGACCTGAGCTAGACGTGAGAGGAGTGGGAGCTGCGGTGAAGGACCTGGGGACAGGTGGAAGAGGGGCCAAGGGAGTTGTGAGGCACCCACCCCCAGTGGGTTCACCATGCCCTGCCCAAGGTGCTGTCCTGAGCATCTGAACGTTCAGGTGAGCCCTCGTTGCACGGATTGGGGATTCTTCCCCATCCCTTATCCAGCCCTGCCTNGATTCAATCCGTTTATTCCTTGTTTCCCACATCTTTAGATACCCTTTGGTAGCCAGTACCCACGAACATCTGCCAAGGGTGAACTTATCATTGGTCATAGCTTTCCGATTACGCAACGAATACTCGGTCTTGATTGGTTAAGGCATAAACGTCGAATTTCAAACGTTACAGACATTCCCCTTGTAGTCTTCTTCTTTGTTCCTAGGCAGCCCTGCGGCTCCCCTACTCACCGCTCCAAGGCCAGCGTGCCCTGCACGTGGTCTGCGTAGTCCTTGAGTACAGCCAGGGCCCCAACAGGGGAGTGATAGAGTGACTTTGGTGAGAATTTGGCCTCACCGTCGGTCTCGGCTGCACTGCAGCAGCCCTGCCTGCTGGTGCCACTGTTGGCAGGCCCCACCATTGTGATGCGTCGTCCCCTGTGATGTCACAGGCGGCACAGTTGTAGAGTGAGTCCCAAACGGAATCCTAGAATCCTAGAATCTCCTGAGATGGAAGGGGCCTCTAAGGATCATTGGCTCCAAGAGGACCAGCCAAGTCAGAGCATGGGACTGAGGGCATTGTCCAGACGCTGCTTGAACTGAGCCAAGCTCAGTGCTGTGATCCCTTCCTCAGGGAGCCTGTTGCAGTGCCCAATCCCCCTCTCAGAAAAGAACCTCTTCTTGACACCCAACTGAAACCTCCCCTTTGCAGTTTCATGTGGTTCCTTGGGGTTCTGTCGCTAGTCAAAGGAAGTGGGGAAGGTGCCCCAGTGAGCCTGATGTTTTTGCATACAGGACTGGTAGGTGGCAGGATGGTTGGAGGCCGTGTTGGCCATCGCAATCACAGAATGAGAGAGTTTTTGATTCTTGGAGAACAAAGGCCTGTGGTTACCAGAATTGCTACCTTGGACATTACTGGAGCGCAGTCCTGGGCCTGTTTAAGGGCCTGGTGGACAGTGCCATGGGTGGCAGTCCTGACAGGCAAAGGAGTCTAGGAAGGCTGTTGTGAACTGGAGCTGCTATGAAGCTAGGGTAGCTTTTGAACTCTCTCAGGACCCCATACACGATTCCCAGCGGACACCTCAAATGGTCAGGATGTCCTTGTCGGGGTCCTGCTCCGAGTGGAATGTGTGCCTGGGGGGAGGCTGTAGTGGCACAAGCAGGTGCTAGACCATATTTTTGGTCCAGAGATATCATTGAAGGTTGAAGGTTGAAGGATGTGTTTGTGTTCTCCAGGGCTCAGTATTTGGACCAATTCTGTTTAATATCTTTATCAATATTCCAGTCAAGTGTATTGAGTGCATTATTTGTATGTCTGAAGATTATGCCAAGCTGAGTAGGAGTGTTGGCCTTCTTGAGGGTACAATGGCTCTACAGACACATCTGCCAAACAGAGGCAGCTTCTTGCTGGCAGAAAATGATGTCCTGTGAGTAATTAGGCAATAGAAATAGAATGTTGTAGCTAATTTAGTTATACACTTAATGTGTTTTTCTATTCAACATTCTGATGCATATACTTTTAAAATATTTAAAATTCCTATATTTTAGCCAATTTATTTACTCATAAGGAGGGGGGAAATGTAGGTAGTAAAGCACTGGCATCTGGAAGATATCGCGATGTACGGGCAGATAGTTCTCCCGCTCCTAATAGCCAGTAGCACTTAGTTTATGATGTAATGAGACGGATGTGATGTTGTAAACCCAAACCATAAAAGGCCATGTTGCAGACCAATAAACGCCATTTGCCGTCCACCTCATTGGTGTCTGTGAGCAAATGTCCCGAGCGGCCAGGGGTTGGGCTTAGAGTTGTTAAAGTTGGCCACCGTGCAGTTCCTGAAAGAGGTCGCCACGCCAATAAAGGCAAGAAGTGGTGCCAAAACCTGGTAAATTATCTGGGAATCGGGAATCACCTGGAGGGGTGAGAGAGTCCAGTGATTGGGAAACTCGACTGCAATCGGGTGAACGGCACCCAAAGCGGCTGGGCCAGCTCGGCGGGGAGGACGCTCCCGGACCAACAAGGAGGATGGAAGCCTTTGTGAAGGTCGTATCAGGGCTACATGAGCAGTGGGGTGTTGATTGTAAGCCCAAGGATTTTACTCTTGCAGTTGCAAGGCTTTTAAAGATTTGGGCTACTCAGTAGCTGGTGGATATTCTCCACCTGGAAGTGTGGGATAAATGCAATAAAGCGTTAGCCGAGAAGACGATGTCCTTGGGTAGTGGGAAACATCTTAAACCGTGGGGGAAAGTAGTACATGCCTTGTGAAAGGCCATACAAGAACAGGACACCTGGAGGTTGGCCAGCGTCTGTTTGCTAGCCACCCCGCAACTGGGAGTCGGGGCAGCCAC
>VXBZ01001218.1:13934-25164 GCA_013399135.1 Heliornis fulica | reverse complement strand
TTCCTGTGTGATCTACTCTAGATGCTCCTGCTCTGGCAGGGGGGTTAGACTGGGGGGTCTTTTGCAGTCTCTTCAGTCTCCTAATATTCTGTGATTCTGTAATTCTGTGACAACCTAATTCTGTTTTTACAATAACCTATTCCCATTCAAAGGAATCCTTCAGCCCATAATGCCATTCTCTGGGATCCAGCCCAATCAGCAGTATCTGTACTTCATTTGGTATAGGGATTCCACAATCCTTGAGAGCTAATTTCTCAGAGTAATAAGGACATAATGATGGTATTTCCAAAGTACACTACAAACTGGGATTAACGGGGATCAATGTATCTGTAACACTCACATCCAACGTAACTCATGTGGAGCATATTTAGGTGAGTCATTCCAATTGTCCATAGTCAAGGGATCTGACAGGAGGATTTCTTAGTATATTCTAAATCTTTATAGCTTGTGCTACTGTTGCATGTCATCAGTGGGGTTATGGCTTTGTGTAATTTTGACACTAGCAGATGGCACTGCCTAAATGCCGTGATGAAGGAATTACCCATGACTGTTTCTAGGTCGCCGAAACTGGTACAATTTATGATATATGTGCAATTCCACAGAAGTGTTTTCACGTCAGGTTTTGTTGAGACCCTCTTTCTCTTTGCCAGGGGTAGCAATCTCTGCTGTCATCTCTCCTCTCCTCATGAGCTTGAGACCATAAACAACTGGCAGGTGGCAATTGCATTACATTGAATCATGCACATGAATTACTGGGTGTTGAAGGAAATTCATAAGTTTTATTTCCCTGACAGAGGAGGACATTGGAACAATTTAGGCTCCAAAGTTCAGTGTAATGTATTATTAAACATCCACTTCCATTCAAATTCTCCACAAATGATAGACTTATTTTGGTTCCAGAGACAATCTAAATTTTTACCCGTGTCCAGGCAAACAGGTGAGAAAGATTAAGCATATGAGCAAAACCTTGTATCATTTTATGGATCAGATTATAAATCACACCCAACCCAGTCTGGTTGGGTGTGATTTATAATTGGGAAACCATCAACATGTTGTTCAAAAGCTCAAGGCTGCATATTCCATATAATACATTGTCTACTTAAGACAGTTATTATGGTAGAACTGATAATTATTATTACAAAGATTTTAACAATTAGAGCCATGATATAGTGCTTACTATTAAAACTTGAGTTAGAAACAATTATCCCTATTGAAACAAACATGCAAACAGACAAAGAGACAAGACTACAATCAGAAGACCAAAACTCCCCATCCTGCTTCATGTTTGCATAGCTCTTCAATTCCTTCTAGGTGCAGTTCATATTTCAGGTTGACACCTATGAGGTCTCCACCCCTTATCTTCTCAGTTGTCTCTTCTCTTTTTCCTACTGGAGCAGTCCTGTAATTAAAAGAGAAGAGCTGCTCAAACGTATATATGTTCAACAGTTAATTGGTTAGAAATCTGGTGTAATTCACCTTTTAGGATATCATCTTCCTTTAATTTTCTTGTCAGTAATTGTGGGCAGTGATGGGGGAGTGTATGTATCCTTCTGGAAATTGGTAGAAAGTATATTGTACTCCCTCTCAAGTGAACACAGGTAGAGGTTTATCCTCATCTTGAAGAGAAATCATATGCTTAATAACCTGAGTGGCCATCCATGCATGATGTTTAGCTTCAATTTGGGTAACTGGTTCAGCTAAGTCAGGTGCAGAAGCTGTGAGTCGCATCATATTCCTCTTCAGTTCCCTGGGGTCACTTGTCAGTCACAGCCTACCAGCTGGATTGCCCAATTTGCATACTGGCCATACTGTGGAGTTCCAGGGTGAGAGGATTCCAGTAACAGTATCCCAGTTTTCTGTGTCTTTGATCACTTCTGTGGTCCCCTCCTTAGCAGCAGGTGTAAAGGATATTGATTTTTTTTTTTTTTTTTTTTTGGAAGGAGGTAATTTAGCAGCTCCTCAAATACTGGAACCTCACATAGTGGGGTTCCACAGCTCGACACTGTTTTGTTAGGTAGTTTTCAGACTTTGCTTGCCAGGACATCAAATCCTAGGATATTATTTTGGTATGGACCAATGACAACCTTTCTCTTAGTCTCCTGGTTTTCCCCTGGAAGTCAAACACATCCCATACTAATTTGTGTGTTTTCAGATATTCCAGTTATTCCTATTACATTTACTTTCTACCCATTAGGGGTCAGTCCTAACTTTTTGCTCTTTTTTCAGAGATAGCCCTTATTTGAACTCCATTATCAATTAAGAAATGTATGGGGTATGTGACTGGGATGAACAGTTAAAACAATATGTGGGTTAATATTCTTGTTAGGTCATTCTGAGTTGGATATTGCATGAGTGTGTCAGCATGAAACTCCCCCCATGCTTCCTAGGGTTTTTTAATCCATCAGATCTTCCCACAAATATGAGTAAAGACTGGCAGGAACAGATTTTCTGTCCTGCATTTTGGTGGTGTCAGGAAATTCCATACCCTTGTTAACTTGCTGCTCCACCAAGTTTATCAATGTACAAATGGTCTCTGTGAATTGACCATTTAGCAGTGAGCAGAGGATCCTTAATGCTAACACCTTTTTCCACAGTTCATTGTACGTAGGGTTGAAATGAGGACTGGTATGTCACAGAGGGTGGGGATTACTCCTTTCAAAAATCTATGCCTGGTAGAACTGGTGTTCTGAATCTTTCTCTAACCAACCCATCTCTCTGCTATAAATCACTATTTCCTGTAGTAGTTCCTCTCACATTAAAATAAATGCTGCTGGTTTGGGTTGCAAGTATTAAAATCAATAGTTTGCACGATCTTTTCCTTTAGGCTTTGCACACAGGATTCCAAGGCATCCAGGAGATCCCTCATCAATGGTTGAAGGCAGACTGGATAGACTCAAGCAGCAAGGGAAATGCCCTGACCCTGACTCTCATACATTGCTTGTATACATGCAGCCTTTTGAGCTGATTCTGCCAGTACAGATATTCCAACATTTCTAAAAGTCAAAGGTTCACCTTGTTCTCTACAATCCAGTCCCCCCACACAATAAACAACTGAGCATCAAGGTCCCCCATGGAACCCTGAATAAGGAATACAGTAGGACCCAATATCCCCTAGTTTCTTCTTCACTCATCAGGACTCCATTCAGGAAAACACACCATAAATATTCCATTTCACTTTCCCCTGGAATACACAAGAATTTATTTTGCATTTGTGCAAGCTAGGTGCCCATACCACAGTGTGATTTCTGTCATAGTTAATTTTCAATTGTTCCTGCCATTCAACTGCACCTCTGTTTTAATGAGGGGTCAAACTTCAATATCACTTGCCACATGAGATTTACCATCTGCTTCACCCCAGATATACTTGTCCCAAGTATCAGGACTGGCACGCGTAACTAAACTCCTGACCTGGGAGGGACAGGGACTCAGTACATTTGATATTAACAAATTTATTTTTTCTTATGATCTTTTAATATTCTACCTTTCAGAATCTGAATCATCTTTCCAAAATGTGTTTTCAACTTCCATTTTTTCATTATGAATATGCAATGCATCATTTAACTTTCATTCTGCTTCTGTAGCGGTTTTAGTAACCCCAAGTTCAGTTTCCAACTGAAGCTTTGTACCTTTAGAAAAATTAGCTACCTTTGTTGTCTTGGACCTCAGTGCCTCACCCTGTGCACAAGCGAGGATAGTGCACAGGATACCTTCACTTTTGCCATATTTTGTTTTCTTTTGTTCCTTTCTGAACTGCTGTACCCATTCCAACAGTCTCTCCTTACTTACCCACAATACATTTGCCTTTGCATTATCCAAAGAAGGTTTACAACCATGTTACTGCAATACTTCTTCCACCATATCCTGCCAACTATGCCAATGAAATGTGACAGGAAGACACACAACTGCAGGGTTTTTAAAAAATAATTAATAATTTGTTTAAAATCCACTTGCAGATTCAATAGGTCACTATTTCAAGTTTTATGGATACCCTATTGCTGTTTAGAAATACAATTACACTTACCGCAACCACAAGAGATTCACAAAATGCACTACTGACAACACAACCCAGTCACAACATGCAGTATTATGACCTGCAACAGAGTCACAAACCCCTCTATTAACACCCACAGGCAACTCACAATATTCAGTACTACAACCGCTGCAGATTCATGAACACACTAGCATAACTCACAAGCACGCTAAATGCCAACCCTATGTTAGTCAATCACCCAAGACTACAAACTTACCAAATGTTCACTTACACCTCTCCAGGTAGGGGCTCTTGGTAAGTTTCCTCAGACAGCATCCTGGCCAAGGGGGAAGGGTCTCCTCAAAAAAGCAGCTCCCAAATCTCAGGGCAAATGTGAGGGGTTTTATTTGGTTTATTTGTTTGATCTACATGATAGTGGGCAGATCTGTGGAGGAATTAACAGTGTTCCCCCTTATCTTATGCCCTTTCTCTTGCATATCCCTGAATTGTCTGGGCCCATTGAAGCCAAATTGGGACCCTATAGCTTGTGTTGATCTTTTTAAGCAGCTGAGTAGTGGTTTGATTGGGACTCAGGGCATATTATTTGTTGAAGGAATTCAAGGCTCAACCCAGGTTACTTAAATGATGCAGCGCTGCCAGGTTTAGTCTCATTTTACAAGATAACTCCAAGTTTGGGCCATCTATACAGCTCCTCATGAGGTGTCTCTGCAGATATGGGGCTTCAAGGCAACCCAAGGCTGAGTCCCTTTTACAACTGTGCATGAGTCTCTGGTGTACTAGACTTTACCAAAACCTGCTGTGGAGCTCAGAGTCAGACAATCCTTACAGTGTGACAGCTACTCAGGCCTACATCATAAATCCCACACAAGTCTGCTCAAAAATAAACTTGCACAGAAATGTGGATACTCTTTAAAGAACTAATTATAAACCTTAGCATGGAGAACAGTGTCTTTTAACTCCATACCATAAAGCATGTGAAAATAGCAGCAAGTGCCAGAGAGTAAAGGAACAGATTCATTTTTCTTCCCTTGGAGCATTACCAACACAGGAAAACAGAGGAATGAACAAGGACATAAAGCAATTCTACAGTTTCTGTTGTTCAACTGTATTAATTGCCTTGTCCAGGCTGGAGTTAGTATGAATGGTACAATGAAATCACAGTTGATTAACAGTCCATATTTTAACTTCTGTATGGCAGTCTGGTCAACCCAGGACTGTTATTATACAAAGTGTTTTCCTTACACAACATAAAAACATCTAGTCATTTAATAAATATTAAACAGTCACTTGTAAAATAAAATTTTTATTTAGGTTCAGTTGAGATTATCTAGAAAACTTCTTACAGAACTTCAACTTCATAGTGTTCTTTTATTGATACTAAAATAGATAGGACAAGTTTCAATCAAACCCAGTTCAGAACACAATCCCCAAATCTCTTTGATGTGGCAGAACAATAAATATTAATGTGAATATTCTATATTTAATCTAAGTTTTTCCAATCTAAAAGTTAACTACATATATTGTAATAAATATATCTGTATAAATATACATGTAACACACGTATTAAATCAGAGATTTAAAGGATAAAAAAACAATTTTCTCAAATCATAAATAGCATAAAAGAAAACAAAATTGTAGCTAAAATTTGCTTCCAACATTTTCTGTTCCTCATAAATCCTCCTGTCATATTTTTATTTTAAATATGACTTCACTGCTACAGGCATATATACAAGACCTAATTTATTTATGTGATCTTTATTAAATCCAAGTCAAATAGTTTTAAAGTACTGAAGAGGTAAATGATAAATTCCATTCTAAAATGCAATTTTTTCATTAGATTGACACAAGTGAATATCTGTTAAACATAAAGCAGTAAAATGGATGGTGAAGGGTCTAGAGAACAGGCCCTATGAGGAGCGGCTGAGGGAGCTGGGGTTGTTTAGTTTGGAAAAGAGGAGACTGAGGGGAGACCTTATTGCTCTCTACAACTTCCTGAAAGGAGGTTTCAGTGAGGTGGGGGTTGGTCTCCCCAGTAACAGGCGACAGAACTCGAGGTAATGGCCTCAAGTTGCACCAGGGACAATTNTCCCATCTCTTGAGGTGTTTAAAAGACGGGTAGATGCAGTGCTTGAGGACATGGTCTAAGGGTAGACTTGGTGGCAGTAGGTTAATGGTTGGACTGGATGATCTTATGTGTCTTTTCCAGCCTTAAAAAATTCTATGATTCTATGATTCTAAAAGCAGTAAAGTTTTATACATCCATATCACAGAAGTAACATGGTCTCAGTCTGAACTGGGATTAATCCCTTCTGTAGGGAAGACATCATTCAAATTGTACCCATACATAATTCTTGGCCTGCACTTGGAGTGAAGTACAACAGTGGGGCCAGTCAGTACCACATGTATAGAGGCTATGAAATGGCTGTAGTTCTGAAGTTCGTTTCACCTCATTTACTGTCTAAGCCTTCAGGAAACAGACTTTCTCCTTTCGTCACTGGTTCTCATTCTGGGTCAGAGCCCTAAGGCAGACAATCTGTGAGAATACTGAATACTTCAAAATCTACAAAATCACTCATGATTCAGGAAACTTCAGGCAAACCTTCATTTACTCTTGACATTACAAGGAGTTATCAGAAATATTTCAATAAGAGATAGATATCTTGCTTCCAGACAAAGCCAGGTAAGAGTTCCTGTCAGACACTGAGGAGTTTCTAGTAGCTTCACGGATAAGCTGCCCATGTAGCTTCCCCTCCCCAGATACAAAAACCTTGCCATACAAACCTATCCAGAAGCTCTTCTTGTGTCCCTTGCGATCAGCAAATATGTGTAAACATGATACTTTTATTGTGAAGTAAGATTTTTTTACACAAGATTAATATTAATTAGCTCTTCATACTACAAATGTTTTCAGAAATTCCATAATGGAGCTCATTCAATAGATTCCAGGTCTCTGTTACATAGAATCATAGAATGATTAGAGTTGGAAGGGACTCCCAGAGGTCATCTAATCCAAACCCCCTGCAAGAAGCAGGGACACCCCCAACTAGATCATGTTGCTCAGGGCCTCATACAACCTGCTCTTGAACTTCTCCAGGGATGTGGCATCCACCACCTCCCTGGGCAACCTGTTCCAGTGCTCCACCACTCTCACAGGAAAGAACTTTTTTCTAATATTCAATCTAAATCTACCTCCCTTTATTTTAAAACTATTACACCTTGTACTGTCACAACAGGCCCTACTGAACAGCCTCTCCCCATCTTTCTTGTAGGCCCCCTTGAGGTACTGGAAGACCACTATAAGGTCTCTTTCTTTTGAGAAGAAAGCCTCTTATAAGCTACAAGAGGCTTATGGAAAAACAGTGGCTCTGAGATTAAGAATAAGATTGCTGCTTAAAAGTTACTGGCATCTTACTCTGTCACTAAGGGTCTTTACAAAATATTGATCATTTAGTCCCAATTCCTCTAACAGCATACAAGTCTTACTTATTTAAAAGTCTCTTCAGTTGCTCTGCACAACACTATCTTCTATAAGATGAAATCAACTTATTCAGTGACTTTCACATCTAGTGAGGTGTGAATGCCTTAAAATAGCACTAAACTCCTCTCCTTAGGACTCTTCTCAGATCTATCACCCTTCTGTTGTGTGCAACATCTGCTTTCAGGTATCATTTTTCAAACTAAAATATGTGTCTAACACATTTTCAACAAAAAGGTGGATACAGCCATTATGGTGAACCATGCCCTTGTCTCTGCTATTGTATTCAGACTCTCTCTTGTGTCTCAGAATCCATCAAATCTTTCTAATGCTACAAGAATCACAGGCTGCCACTCAGCTACAAGCCCACAGAGAATATTTTTAAATGTCATCATAACCTCTGCAATGTGCTTAAGTAATTTTTTATTTAACTTGGACTGTCCAATATCTATGACAGCACTATATCAGCTTAATTAATCAGCTGTAAATTACAATAGGGATAGTCACACATCCATTGATATATTCGCAAATTGAAAAGTGCTAAGACTGTTTACACAGTGTTAGATGCTTTTTAAGCTAAGATCTTTCACTTAGGAAAAATATTTTAATTATTACTTCCATGTATCTAAATGGTACAATTTTAGTTTTTTCCATTTTTAGGATATGCCTGAGAAGGTTTTTACTGCTAATTTAATAAAAGAGAATATCATCNAGCATTTTGATTATTTTAATGATTTAATCTGACTAGCTCATGATACCAAACCGAGTGAGGAAAGTTCACTCCACTTCAGAAGAGGGAGCCACCCTGTGGAAAGACCTACATAGGCTAGAAGCATGGGCTAACAAGAACCTGATGAAGTTCAGAAAGGACAAATATAAGGCCTTCACCCGGGAAAACATAATCCAGGAGTGGATCAGATTGGAATCTGCCTGGCTGGAGGAGAGCTCTACAGAAAAGGGCAGGTGGACAAGAAGCTCAATATGAGTGAACAGTTGCAAAGAAAGAAAATATGATGCTGGGTTACATCAACAAAGGCATCACCATGAGAGATAAGGAAGTCATTAACCCACTCTACTCAGCATTTGTCAGGCCACATCTGGAATAGTGCACTCAGTTTTGGTTCCCACTACACAAAAAAATATGTAGACATACTGGAGAGGGTCCAGAGGAAGGCCACCAGGATGATCAACAGACTGAGAAGCCTGCCATATCAGGNGCTTTTTTTTTTTTTTTTTAATTCCATGTGGGAATGAAGAGACAATAGCCCTGACAGAAATATTGTACTACAACTGATTTAGTTATATCCTAAATATTTTTAATTTTTAAGTATTTTAGAAGTTAGGTCATTATTTTAATTATAAAATTCCATGACAAATTAATGTTAGCATTTTGATTATTTTAATGATTTAATCTGACTAGCTCATGATACCAAACCGAGTGAGGAAAGTTCACTCCACTTCAGAAGAGGGAGCCACCCTGTGGAAAGACCTACATAGGCTAGAAGCATGGGCAAACAAGAACCTGATGAAGTTCAGAAAGGACAAATATAAGGCCTTCACCCGGGAAAACATAATCCAGGAGTGGATCAGATTGGAATCTGCCTGGCTGGAGGAGAGCTCTACAGAAAAGGGCAGGTGGACAAGAAGCTCAATATGAGTGAACAGTTGCAAAGAAAGCAAATATGATGCTGGGTTACATCAACAAAGGCATCACCATGAGAGATAAGGAAGTCATTAACCCACTCTACTCAGCATTTGTCAGGCCACATCTGGAATAGTGCACTCAGTTTTGGTTCCCACTACACAAAAAAATATGTAGACATACTGGAGAGGGTCCAGAGGAAGGCCACCAGGATGATCAACAGACTGAGAAGCCTGCCATATCAGGAAAGGCTTAGAGAATTGGATTTGTTCAACCTTGTGAAAAGAAGACTTGGGGATGACCTCATCACCATGTTCTAGTAATTAAAAAGATGGAGACTCCCTTTTTGCCGGACATCACATAGAAAAGATAAGGGGTAATGGGTGTAAGTTACAGTTGGGGAGTTTCACTTAGACTCTAGAGGAAAAAATTTCACAATGAGAAAAATCAGTCACTGGAGTAATATCCCCAAGGAATTGGTGATTCCCCCAAATTGAACACTTCTAAGATTCAGTTGGACAGGGTTCTGGGTGAACTTGTCTAGACAGTCCTTTGGTCTAGACAGAGCTTTTGCCAAGAAAGATTGGACCATCAGATCCTTGAGGTCCATTTTAATCTGGTAGTCTATGATTCAATGATTCTATGATACTATGAATATGTATAAATGTTAACAGTTACTTAAATGGAAAATATTCCAGTAATCTCATAGTGGACTTAATTGAAATTACTTCTATTTTATGGCCAATTTCAATCTTGATGCAATAAATTTTACAGTAAAGAAATGTTCTCTCAGTTCTGCATGTAACACACATTTTAATGACAGGAATGTCCTCATACATTCAATCTCCATTCCAGAAATTACCCTTAGCAACTTTCAGTTAGGACTTCTTAAAACTGTTCACTGTCTCTAAAGACACTTTCACAGAAATTAGCATGAATGCTACAAACCACAGGTGCTTGAATTTCATGACTAATGAGGTAATCACAATTATCTGAATACTGACTGTTATCTCTTAAATCTTAGTTTCTACAACTTTTTTATTTTTTCAGAAGATCTGTAGAGATTACCTACAGATTCTTAAAGCTATTCCTTTGATTAAATTAGTTGCAATCAAGTTTAGTGCCTTCTGTGATGTGAACTTTGTTCTAAATAGTTTCTTGAAGGTTGGTGTTCCTTGTGCTTCCTAAGAGAATTATTAAAAAAAAAAAAATCAAAAAAGGGCTCCATTACTATCTGTAGCCTGGGGATCTGAGGGTCTCAGAATCAATATTAATCAGTATTTATGAATTCTGCCATTCAGATGTAAGGTGCTTCTGGATTTAGATCTAAAACACAATTACATGAAATTCTCTTCATTATTTTGTAACTGGAGAGACATGAGAAAATGAGTATGTATTCTCTGTTGCCCAGAAAATTTATTAACAGAATTTAATAAGCAGTGGATTGCTCTATCTGCACTTAGAACCTTTTAAACCAACCAGAGAGTGGTAATATTTTGGTTGATGGTTGCATTGTTATGACTTATGATGTACTATTATTCTGACACTTTAGATAAGGTGTTTTAGAAGGTGGGAGAAATAAGTGCTGTAGAACTTTCATTACAATTACAGTACATAATTCTGTAATGTCCTTCTTTCTAGCATGTACTGCCATTATATAGAAATAGAAGTATGTAATTTCGCTCAAAGACAAAATCAGTGCTCCTTTAACCTTCTACCCTGTCCCACTCCTAATTCAACAGATTAAAGCAGTCTATGATAGATAGAAGATAAATTGTTCTTAGTTGGTTTGGGTATGGGGGATTGCCCTTCACTTTAAACTTTCGGTTCAGGTCTTAGAGAAACTTTAATGCAAAATCCAAAGAACTCTGCAAGCGTTATTAGATAGGTGAACTACAACTTTGGCTGAACTTGACTTCAAGAATTAATAAATCCTTGATCAGTAATTCTTATGCTAATTGTTTCCATCCACAGTTTCAAACAGGCAATATCAAATATTTCCATCTCCAATATTAGCATCTACTAAGTAGTATTTCTCCTACATAGGTAGCCTCAAACCCATTTAAGGCACTTGAAGTAAAACAATTAGATTATCACTCAGATGGGAGGGTTAGGTTCTTTT
>VXBZ01001218.1:0-11795 GCA_013399135.1 Heliornis fulica | reverse complement strand
TAGAGGGGGAGAAGGACCTCTCTTGACCTACTGGCCACCCCCCCTTCTAATACACCCCAGGATGCCATTGAACTTCTAGGCTACAAGGGCACACTGCTGGCTCAAGGTCATCCTGCTATCTACCAGGACCCCCAGGTCCCTCTCACCTACACTGCTCTCTAACAGGCCAGTCCCCAACCTATACTGGTACCTGGGGTTGTTGTTCCTTGCCAGATGCAATACCCCACACTTGCACTTCTTAAATCTCATTCAATTTCTCCTTGCCCAGCTCTCCAGCCTGTCTAAATCCTGTTGAATGCAGCACAACCTTCTGGTGTGTCAGCCACCCCTCTCAGCTTTGTATCGTCAGCAAACCTGCTGACTGTGCACTCTATTCCCACATCCATAAATATATATATATGTGTGTGTGCTTCCTACTCGTCTTTTCGTGCCTGTGGTCCAGACAGTCCAATTCATTCAGGGAGGTTGGATGTGAAATTACCTAAGGAAATGGTAAAAAGAGAGATGGGATAAGAAAAACGAAAGTGAAAAGTCATGAAGATTGCCTGAGCAGTGGAGAGAGACCACTGCATTCTACACCAGAGTATGCCCCACTTATCTGGAGAGAAAAAAAATTAGCTTGCTTATTTTAACACGGTTATTGTTTGTGAAACTAATAATAAAGAAATTGTCTATCAGATCTGTTCCAAAGCAAAGGCACATGAAGTTTAGCTGTATGATATTAAATCATTTCTGTTCTTTAAAGGCATAATAGGATCCAAACCATAATTGCAAGACACCACATTATTTTTCAAACAGCATAAAACACATTTCCACTACAGTCTTAAATAACCTATATTTTCCTCCGGATTTTTATGTACCGATCATGTAGTTCTGAATACTATTATATGCATTCTGGAGAGGGGGCCTATTAAAGTAATTTAGACAAAAGGTACACTGAAAGTGATTCTTACACAACACAGAGCAGAATAAACGTAGTAAGAGTAGCAGCAGAAATGCTTGATATATATGCACAAGTTTGAGGCTTATTTTAACTGCAAGTTGGTTAACTACCTTAGCCCATTTATTGAACTTAATATTGAACTGCCTGTTGACAAGGAATTGCTCACTCAGACTAGCCACTGAATTAGCAGATTATATAAAATAGCAAATTTATCACAAACAGATGCCTAATCCCGTCAGATCCCACTTGCTAACCAGGGACTGGCCCATCTAGTACTTGGATTGGAGTCCACCTGGGATTACCAGGTGCTGGAGCATCCCTGCTCTAGTGAGGTGGGGGTTGGTTGTATATTTCAAGGTGCCTTCCAACACCTAAATATTTTGTGATATTGTGATTCATTTAGCAAATGAAAAGAGAAAGGCAACCAGTGACTACCCCTGACTCATAAATGCCCCTTAATCTTCCCTACACTCAGGTTAGACCTGTCTCTAACGTTAAATAAGAGCTTGTGGCTATCAAGAGCAAGATTTGTTGCACTACTAATCATCTAAAACTTTAGTGTCTATTCCACATTCATCATATAAGCTCTAGTCAATGTAGAAAAAGAGTTCTCTTCAGCAGACAATTTATCCAATTTTAAAATGGTTTTCTAAAAGAGGTGAGATGAACCACTCTCATAGGGACTCTACCTTATTCTATGTACTGACGAAGGAGTTGAGACAACTTTGATGAGAAGCCCTGTTTTCAGCCTGCCTCAGGAGAGACTAACCTTAGATGATCAACCGGCACTTGTATGTCCGTTATAAACTTTCAGGTGACTATCCGCCCCCCCACCACACCCCATCCACAACCCCACCCCCACCCTCCCACACCACACCTTCACAGAGTTTTCAAGCAAGCAGCTGGCATTGAACTTGTATATCTGCACAAATTAAGCAGCACAACCAATAAAAAATATCATTCTGCCACTACAGTTGCATAGCTGAAAGTTAATTCTACTGATAGCTGCTGAGTGACATCAGGGCACTAACAATGTCAGAAAATAATTCAAATAATGATTTTATAAAAGGAGTATAGTTAAATTCTCCATGAATGGAATTAATTTGATCAAGTCCTCATACATGACGTCTTCATTACAAAAATTCCTCATACAGGTTTTTAACACTCTCAGTCTCCACAGAATACCCACATTGAGTATTGCACAACCTATACAGGGTTCTTACACACTTCTTACACTTTGTGAAAATATTGCAGTGTCTTGTCTCACTATACACAAAATGAACTGTTTTTCAAGATATGGCATAATGTTCCCTAACAGTGCTTATTCTTCAAAGACTATATTTTTTTCTTACAACTTTTTTCTCTTCAGTGAGCAATATGTTTTCAAGCGTTCTTCTCTTTCTCAAGTCCAAAGATTCTCAGGGTCAGGTTGAGAACCACACATTGTCATCAAGGGACATATAGTGTATAGTGTTCAATAATAGTATGACCGGGTGAATCCTGTCTCAGAATTTCTCAAAAATCCCTTTGTATTCTCAGTGATGCTGTAATTCAGTTGGGCTACGTAACTCTGGTTCTACCCCTTTGCCTCAATTTTCCATATCATTTTAAACATGACCAAAATTTTGTATCTTTCTTGTTCTTTTTCTCATCAGCCAACCACCCCAGTGAACTCCTACTTAGTACAAATTTCTTCACAGTAGATCCTCCTAGAAATTAACAAAGCTTTCCTAGTGCAGCATTTGCCATTGGCAACTCAGGATTAGTTATTCCAGCATTGCTAGTCCTGTTTCTCTAATAGCACATCCAAGATGTCCACTACAGGCTAATGTTGCTTAATATTACTGCTGTGTCACCTACTTACATTTGCTGTGAATTCCCACTTATGACCCCTCACAAATGCCACTTGCAGTATGTACTGAAAGTTCTCTACATTATAAAAATTTTCATGAAAATGGAAATCTAGAAATTAAAAAATATGAATTAATAGGTTGTGAGATTGCTTATGCAAGAATTATTCAAGAATGTCAAAGCAATTGATTTCTCTTGGGTGTTCTCTCAGTGAGAACTTGGGTGTTATTCACAGAAGTTGTGATCCTGGATCCCAAATATCTCTGCTGTGCTTTGGAATTAGTAGAGATCTTTGTCTCTACTAGAGTCCCTAAACACTTTTTACACCTCTGTATTTACACAATCAGGAGTGGGAGTTGAGAGAAAAACAAGCCAGCTGTTGAACTGTTTTGATATGTGCTTGAGATTTTGCTTCCTTTTGAATTGCAAGCTGAGTGCCATCATTGTGCCTTGCACCAGGACTCCACTTGGAATACAAAACTGTGAATGATCTTGTAAAATAATTCTCAATTGAGATTTCATTTTACCTTAGATAATGATTTTCATGACTGACATCATGCACCTGACAAACAGTAACATGTACAGAAGTGGATAACTTCTATAATTTATACAGGAAGTTTTTAGATAAGGCTCCAAGTTTTAATAGTTGAAAGAGGTTACTAAAATAAAATTTGGCATTTTGTTCACCCAATCTGATTCTGACAATGGTTTAATGTATCTACTTAAGAAAGCAGATCATCATAGAATTATAAATAGATCTGTCCTATCATTTGTTATTATACAGTAAACAAAGCTAGATTGGGTCAAGGTTCATCTCCAGTGCAAATGGATCAGAAGAAGAAAAGTAATAAATCTTTCCACACTGCACCTGACTTTTTAGCTTGCTCCAATAACTTAACAACAGAAATCCAGAGAAAACAGATTCTCTGGTAAGACAATTTGAGAGGTGGTTAAAAAAAGCACACTTGCTTTGTATCCTGAGCCACATGCTACTATTTCCAGACTGTATGCAGGCAGGATAAGGTTTCTTGCAACCAACTCTCTTGGAAATTGGTGTCCTTCAGCAGCAAGACGGAACATTTTTGCTGTCTTGCACTGAATTAGTCTCCTGATACTTTTACAGTTTGATTATGTTAACACTATCATAACAAACGGGTTTTGGTAAAGGTCTAAACACAATCCTGTTGTTTTGCAGTTTGTAGTTTAGAGTAACAATTGTTTTGGGAAATACTGATATAATTTATAACACTTTTTTTTTTGTGTTTAAAATCCACTCTAAAGTGTGAATATGCAATTATTTCTGTAGTATATTATATCTGTAGGTGTCAGAGGTACTCATGTTTTCATCTTAAAATGTGTTCTTCTTTGTTGTCTTAATTTATGTCATTAACCTCCCTGGCATATTTCCTGTTCCTTTAAGTTTGTTTAACAATGTGAAGACAAGATAAACATTTCCAATAACTGCCTTTTTATTTAGGGGCAGTAAGTGCATTCCCAAAAGCCTCTTTATGATTCAAATAAATGTGTTCATTTTGATAAATATGATAGCTACTAACAGGTAAAACCCAACATACTCTATATTAGCTTAAGGCTTTTGATTACAATCATAGTTTATCATCATGTAATGTACCAATTTTACAATTAATTAAATTAAACCTAAAGCTGGAGAGGAGCACTTGAAACTCTTATAGCTTTGCAAGAAAAATACTTTCTTTTCACCCAAGTACCCCTTATTATGCTGATCATGACTTCATATGGTTTGGAATATCCCTTTGGTTAGTTTGGGTCAGGTGTTCGGCTGTGTGCCTTTCCAGATACTGTGAAAATTAAAATTTATTCCAACTGAACACCAAGAGATCTCATGAGCAGGGATACTGGTATAAAAGATTTGTCATCTCCACTCATAAATCCACTAAAAACACATCTCAACATTACTTACAAATGATATTTTTTAAGTTTATCACAATAAGTGAAAATCACTTGCAGATCCTCCATCACCTATTATTTAATATATTTTATCTACAGCAACCATGGCAAGTTTATTTAGAAACACAGTATAAGAGGTAAAATTGTCTTCTCTTTAACCAAATTTAACAATTGAAAAGAAAAGTGTTATTCCAATAATTGACCAGATTGGACTAATTTTACTTCAAAAAAGCACTTCAGAAAAGTTCCGATTTTATGAAATTATCTTACTAGTGCAGAGGGCTCTCACAACCAAAGGTAGAGGGGAGGGTTAAGGGTGGTAGGTGAGGTAATGCAGAGAAAGGAAAAAAAATCCAACACAAAACTTGCTGATGAAAGGGAAAAAAAAAACCAAAACCAACAATGCAAAACTTGCTGATGAAATGTCAAAAATTTCTGTTTCCAGAAAGGACTTTTTTTCCAATCACATTAATAAAACACATTAGCTAAATGTTCTTCACCTTATTTTGGTTAATGCATTTATTCTAAGTGGAAGGATATACTTCTGCAAGACAAAATAGTTGATGAGATTATTTCTTCCAACCTGCCAGGAAAATAAGTGTTTAATCCAAAAACTGCTTTCTGCTTTTTGATTTATACATATATATAAAACTGCAGGTTGAGGTGCTTGGGAGTATACCACATGGCATCTCAACATGTTATAACAGTCTTTTATGAAAATAGGGAGCTGGATTAGTAGAGAGCTAGATTACCTCCCGGTGCGTTTAAGCACTGGTCACACATCTATTTTTCACATTATTGTGAGTTTTCCTGAATATATGTTAGGGCCACAGATTTATTGCCCTCTGTATTTTGCATGTTGAATTATGCTTGTTAGATATGATACCTTTCCTGATGTCAAAATGATTACTCCAGCTGAACTTTTTGTATCTGCCTATCATTATTTGAATACCCGAAGTTTCAGAGAAACAACAAATCAGGGATTTTTTAGCTTCGCTGTGTATCTGGAAATATTATTTTGAACCTTTTGTGCAATAGACTTCTAAGAAACCTGAATGAACTGACAAATCCCTGGAAAATGAAGTCATTTCATATGAAATAATAAAACCCCATCGATAACCAGCAATAGATTTTCTAAGAATTTCTCAAGAAAAGAGGATTTATAAGGTTATGTATTCTATTTGGAAACGAAACAAGCTCAAGACAGATTTCTACATTGGCCTCTAACACTCTCAGAGGCCACTTAGGGCTTGCTTAAAGTGGAGAAAACATTCATAAAGAGGTTTAAAAAAAATTCAAACAAAACAGAATAGACTCAGCTTTCTCTAGGTATTCAGCAACCTTTCTGCACTTTAATATCCTGCCTGAACATCAGAAACTGCTAGTTCTGTTCAAACCAGAAGTACGTCAACCCAAAATTAGTGTTTAATACTGCAACCACAAAAGCGCCGCTGAGCAGGACAAGATAGTCCTATGTGCATACTTCAGAGTTATCATTAGTTTTGTTTTTCTTTCATTAAATATTTGTCCTCATTAAAAGGTCAGTTCTCTGAGAGGAAGTCCACCTTGTTCTAGGACTCACAATTCAAAATTCCTGCAAGTGAAGTAAAGGCAAAGAAAGCGGGCAGTGATTTTTTTATTTTTTTTTTTTTTAAATCTTATGCCTCTAGCAGACATGCTAGACACTGAGCTAGTGGGATTCCCAGCCACTGATTCCCTCAGAGATGCCTGCTGGCTAATACACTCTCATGGGGCAGTATATCAATAAACATTTTTATTATTTCAAAGAACTTGTGATGGTTGCATAATTCAGATTGAAAAATTCAGTCTGAGTCAGCTGCGCTGCACACATTTAGCAAATTTGTGAGACAATTATGTAGGCGCCCATATTTTTATACTTCAAAATTAATATGGTAGCTTTACTACAGGAATTAAACTGAAGCTCCACAACTCACTGTTCCATCCTCCCAGAGGGAAGTCAGCCACAAAAAAGACTTTGCAGCGCAAAGGAGGGGCAATGCACTCCTGTGAGTATTGTCTTTAAAAAGAGGCATTAACTCAGAAACAGATTATGTGATTCATTGCTTGTCTGAGAAAGCTGTGGAGTACTTAATACAGTTTAAAGCCACCATTCACTCTGAATTATAAATCCCATGGGATATATGTACTCCCACTGACATATGAAGGTACAATCTGCACTTTGCAACAGCGTCAGTGAATCTAGTGTTCTGTGGTTTAGTCCATACAGACCAGTAAATATTTCTTTACTTTGCAACTTCAAGAAAAAAATTGTGAGATAGAAGATTTTCCCAAGGGAGTTATAATGCATGGAGAGAGGATTTACACATCTGGAGGGAAAATTGAACACTAAATCTGAAGTTCTTGAAAAAAACCCTACAGTCTCTCTCACCAGGATGAGTAGTATAAATAAATCATTTTTTATGAGTTGACAACAAAGTATGGTATATTTCCTTAATTAATTATTATGATTTTACAATTGTATAACAACTTAATTTATTTGCTGCAAAATCTTTCCTGTTGCACAATCAAGACCTTTCCATGTGAAAATATAAAAAAAAAAATCCAACCTATACTGATGCAGCAAGAGCTGACATACCAGATTAAAAAGAATATTGCTATTTTGCAGGCACTGTGAAAATTCTCAGGTCTGATTTGCATATACATGTAACTATATATAAACATATTTAAGGATTTCTTTATCCAACTATAGCCATACCATTGCTGTACTAAACACATTCTTTAAAAATATATTGAACTTCCTTGTGCACCTGACTGATAGAAAGTTTGCAGTAAAGAAGAAAATAAGGTTTCCATGACAGGTACTTTTCAAAAGCATTGAGTTTTCTGCTTGATTTTCAGTTTGAAGCTTTTACATTTCTGACTACCAGAAGTGACACAAATATATCTTGTAGCTAAAGAAAATTTCTATGCTATGGAAAAGATATAATCTTCAAAAAGCTGGACTTCTAAAAAAATTTATTATATGGAAAAGCTCTGTGATAGTTATACTATTGCAATAACGAGGATCAGGAAACACAGAGGAAGATTCTTTTTTTAACATAGTTACCCACAGGAATATTATCAGATGTTAGCAGATTCTCGGATATAAGGCTCTAGAGTTCATACAAAAAGCTAATTCTTGAAAGTATCTGCAAAATGCATTGTTTTTTCCTAAATTTCCTTATTAGCTTGAATGATCTTACACTGACTGAGTTATGATCCCTGACATCCCTGGCAATACTGACCATGTCTGGTGTGCTGCCAAAATGTCTGGGGCAGGCAGAGCCTGTGCTTCTGCACACACCTGTCATGTTTCATGCATATCCAGTGAAAAACCAGGGACAAAAACTACAGTTGGACCCTCACAGAAGGCATCATCTCAAAAATAAGCTAGTAGTGCTGTGGTGCTGTCTCAGAAATGAAGACAGGAAGGATCTCCATCTGCCACTAAATTTTGGGCCTTCATTTAGCCCATCATATTGTGCTCACCATCCATCCAGATTCTGGATTTAAATCACATGGTTCTATATAGTAATCACATCACCCAGAAAAAAAATATAAAAAAGAACTCATGAATTCAAAAAAAAGAAATAAACAATCAAGACCACAGATGTGTGTGCTGCTGACAGTGATGAGGCCAGAAGAGCCTTTGGCTGGGACAACTGCAGAGGCTGCTGGCTGACAACATGACAACTGACAGGTTTTACTCATACTGGTGCTGGGACACCTCACTGAACAGTGCCTCAATGTTCACTGCCTTATGAGTGGTATGCCATTTATTTACTAAGATCCACTTTCTCTTGTGTCTTGCTGCCCCAGCTCACATTACACCTGGGTGAAGGGCATACACAGAACTTCCATAGCATCTACACAGCAAAAAGAGACTTGAACATCAAGTGGAAGCTGAGCTGGAAGGAGCCCTGAAAAAAAGCATTGTTGCTCAAGTACATGAAATAAATGCATAACAGAGAAATAACCCAGAGATACAAAGCTACTTACCACCACTGACCTGGCATGGCCAGATCTTAGCCTTCTGCAATTGAAGACCCACAAGCTGTGGCCTGACAGGCCCCATCAGGACTTGATGGTCAGACTAGTTTAAGCAGGACACCACAGCCAGGGCTGAGCTCCCTGGCATGGCCTGGGCCACGGCTCAACCTGACCCATGATGTGGGAGCATGGGGGTTGTCACTGCCTGGCTTGTCTCCTGTTTCTCTCACAGGCAGGATCCTGCATGCCTGCAGCAAGTCATGGACAGCAGGCTCCTGAGCAAGGCACCCACTGCACCCCAAACCCAGGCACAAGGAGCTAAGCTCAAAAGAAACTGCTAAAGTTAAAGCCTAGGTTTATCAGTCCTCCCTAATTTCCAGTGTTTAGGAAGATTTTCCTGGTACTTGTGAAATTATGGCAGTTATGGTACATATCAACAAACAGATTTTCCAAAGAGTTAAGCATCTACCTGCCTGTGCAATAACATAATCACATATCGATCGTAAATTAGGACATTTCCTTAAATGTTTCCTTAGATTGTAGCCTCCCAGCATGTATGTGCCAACATAGTAACTTTTTCTTCTTACAACCTTTTCAGCTAACTCATGCCCACATGTAAGACCATCTGAAAAGCCCACTGCAGAGATGGAAATCAAATGCAGGCAGGAGAATTCAGACTGGATGACAAACATGTATTTTTGTTTACAACTGGTAGTATACCATAGTTTTGAAATATACATTTCAGCACTGAATATATTAACATTTACATAAGCAGGCGTGCCAACAACAAAAAACGTTATTACCCTCTGCTGGATGATTTTATAATGGCAGACAATATACAAGTCCTTCCTTCCTTGGCCTAATGACTTTTATGAAACCCATCTACTTAATAGGATTCATGGCTAATTAAGAGACCTAATTATTCCTCTATAATATAAAAGGGGAAAAAAAAAAGAAAGGAAAAAAAAAGGTAGAATTACAAGAAGAAATTCAAATTTGGGCAGTTTTCCTATCTGATATGTAGATTACTCATAACAAAGCCCAGCTTGGAGTCTGTTTCAAAGTCACACGCAAACAGCTGGCTGTGCCATGGGACAAACAGAACACAGCCTCTCCACTGCTTTGCAGGAAGTACAAGCCAAGTCGTTTCATACTACTCGCTTCCAAGCTTTAAAAAATTGTGTGTAAACACTAGGATCTTTGCGCTTTCACCATCAAAGTCTCTTGTTTTTTATAGAAACCATTTGTGAGCACAGAGGGATAAGAGTACTAATGAAATAGATACAGATATGCAGACAGCAGAGCCCCTGAAGTCACTGCTTTCATTGTAAAAGCTACCTGCCTCCCACAGCCAGCCAGCCAACCCACATCAAGTCATCTGGGTGCACACATTGTCCAGCTCAATCCCAACTTCAAGGCACTAAATGAAAGACTGGTGCCCTTGACTCTGTGGGCCACAGTATCCCATTGTGCTACATCAAGGCACAGAGATACATCTCTGAATCAGAACTTCACAGTGGGAAATAAAGGACGTAACACAGAGGTGCTAAAAACTAGTGGACAAGATACTGCAAGTGAGAAATTTGTGTTGCATCTTCAGAGGCTGGACCTCAGACAAACTCTTCTCTCTTCATACTTCAACTATAGAGGAAAATGGCTTGACATATCTGCGATGATAATCAAAAGGAAAGAGTACGTAGTGGCCATCATTCTGCAACAAGAAATCACAGCCTGTTAAGATCCACCTGGTGCTTTTGAAAGCTTTTGATTGAGCATTTTGCTCAGATGCCATTCAATGCCAGGAAGCAGCAGATCAGGTCAACAGAAGATGAAAAGACTGAGAAGAAATCCAGAAAAGCTTTGTAGATCCAAACATCCTTTGGCCTTCACAAGTAGTTAAGTATAATTCCTTTCTATAAGTGCCTATAGTAAGATGTGCTGAGAGGAGCAATAAGAATAAAGCAGTTTGTTGTATATCTTATCAAGAAGTTAACATCTGGTACCTGCTGGCATAGTTAGTGATTTTAGCTTGTCAGGATCATTCAGTATCCAGAGCAATGCAGTAAGAATTTTAGAGATGGGTTATTAGAGCACTGGGTTCAGGGCAAGAGATGATGAATACACAAGTATTATGGCCCCAACAAGAGCAGATGCTTTCTGTCTGTCTTTCCAGTAAGTACATTTTATTTTAGAAGCAAACCTTAAGCCTGATTAGTCTGTTAACACATTTCTGCTTTATTGATACAATCATGTATTATTTACATTAATAATAGAAAGACCTAAAGATTCCAAACAGAGTCAGGACACATGATGCTGGATACCAGGCAAGCACATTTAATTTAAGGAAAGCTGGCAACCCAGTGAGTTCATAATTTGATGTAAAAAGTAGTATCTGTACCCACAGATTCAGAAATATTGGAAGATGTTTATGGCAAAACTGTGAACTACACCCTTATCTTGTGCTAAATTTGTGTCTTAGCAAAAATCTGCTGACCTTCCTTGATGCTTTAAATGAGATTACATCATTCAGGCACTAGCAGGCAAGACAGACATAAGTATGGAAATCTATCTACTGTTTCAAAAGTCACCTCTCAATCTGCTGATACTCAAATCTGTTCCAAAAAGCTTTATTTAAAGCTAAGCAGATAAAGAAGGAGAATTGCACACAACTTGAAATAAGGCAAAAGTGTTTTTTTTTCATTAACTTTACTATTATGACTTAGGACTTCTGTTATAAATAATTTACAGTAACGCAAGATCTGCATGAGGTGAAAAGTGAAGTAAATTTGACTCTAATCGGAGGGAAAATCTAAGTGGCACTATTTCATTGCTGTATTGATCGGTTGGTTGAAGATCATGGATTTTAAGGATATTCTGGTATTAGAGACATAGACACAATTTAAATTGGAAATAAAAACAAAATAATCATATAAAATATCTAAAATCAAGGAAAATTACCTGCTGGCCATTTTTAATAACTAATGCATTTATTATTATCTAAAATCTGAGAAAATTATTTTCAATATTATATGCCTATGATAATATATGGAATCATAGAATCATA
>VXBZ01001217.1:17000-57948 GCA_013399135.1 Heliornis fulica | reverse complement strand
GTGATTAAGACTTCACTGTACTTGGTTTTTCTTTGTCTGGCAATAAATGCCCCTTAGTTGAGATTTTATATTAGAAACTGACCTTGGCGACCTATACGTTGTCACCCCGTGGCAGTTCCAGACAGGAGAAACCCCTTGGATGCACCAGAAAGTTGTTTATGGAAATCTCATTTAAAAGTACAGTGTAGCAATAAACTTACATCATTGTACTGAAAGATTTCTGTGCTGGGATTTGAATGAAATTTTAAATGCCCTGCTGTATAGATGATCCAGTTCTGGGATTGGTGCTGTCACTGCTCACACTCATTTGCTGTAGACAATGACAGCATTTGAGAAAGTGTTGGGAGTTTTTGGTGGTGTCTCAAGTCCATAAAAATATGGGGTCCCTTGAACTTTAGCTCTGTTAACAAAGCGCTGTGTTCAATAAATGCTGTTTGTCAAGTGACAAACGAGTTTTAGGAGGTTTTGCTTAGTGTCAGTGTTCAGTGTCCTACAAGGGGGAAAAATTCTCTTCCCCATCTCTGCCTCAGCCTGTCAGACAAGGGAAGCATTACAGCTGTGCAGGTAGTGGTCAGGAGTATTTGACAGCATAAATGTATCATAATGCACCAACTCCGTAGTGTCAATATTGGGGAAAAACTGTAATAAGTACTGAATTAAAATATCCTAACCTATAGTATTGAATCACATTGTTATTGAAGGTTTTTGTCCCTTTTCAAGGTCATGAGCTAGAAAAAGATAAAGATTTATTTTGAGCTTTTGCTGAGTAATACAGACTTGTGAAACATACGTTTGTCTGCAGGTTAAAAAGCGGTTTTCAGAATTTTTCTACTTGGGAAAACTAAAGTTGAAGCAGTGCACAGCCTTTAAACTACATCCTTGTTGATGTTTCCATACCTTCTTTAATTGTAATAATGTCATGATCTTTCAGAGAGTAAAAAACATGGGATATTTCTTTAAAAGTTGTGACTATTCTGTATTTTCACTTTCTAGCAAAGCGTACGTTTAAGTTCTTTCTTTCCTGTCTTTTATCTTGATTTGAAAAATACAGATTTTTATTATAATTTGCATTAAGTAGAATTGTGCTGGTTTTCATCAAGCTTCTGGAAGCAAGATTTTCTTCTATAATAATAATTATTTTGTTTAGTAAGATTCTTTGGGGTTTTATATTCATAAGTGTAGAAATAAGGCTGAATAGTATCTTTGAAAAGTGGTAAAGGATGTAAAATTGTCCTCTTCCACTTCTAATTGCAGAATCCCATCAATTACAATTGGGGTTTTTTAGCTATTTGTATTAAGTTTTGTAGTCATATGAAAATTTTTATATTCCTTTAGAAATAGTTGTTTGTTTTCTTTATGTGGGAAATTGAGGCACTATTAGTAACTGTGGCATGGACATCAAAGCATTCTCCATCTTTTTTCATTCTACTTAATGTGCTTTATCAAGTCATTCATTTCCAAGTTTCTTGTTGATGTTACCTAATGAAGCTGGCTTTTACTTCACTTTTAAAGGGGTGTATTTCAGTTTAGATTGGAATTTTTGTTAGATATAACCTGATTCAGAAAAACACGCTTTTGTACTGATTTAACTGGATTGGGTGAAACTGAATGTCCTTTTTTTTTTTCCTGTAGGCGAGTCTTGATGTTTTGAACTCAGCTTTTATGCCTATTTTAAATGACCCTATCCTTCCTTGTCAGTATTGCATATGGCTGCATTATCCTCCTTCCTTTTTCAATTTAAAACAGTAGTTGCTTTACCAGAATCAACATTTTTCTGCTCCTATGCATGTAAAAGATGTTGGAGATTAATTTTCTAGCTTAGAATGATACATAATGTGTCATAGTCAACTGACAGTCCCTATTCTTGTTTTGGTACCTTGTGCAAGTGACCTTGGTACTTTTCAAAAGGATACATCAGTCAGACACCAAATTTTCCAACTATGTTAATTCAGTACACTATTTTAGTATCTATCAGATGTTTTCAATAACTTCATGAAGTAAACATAGCTATTCAGTGATAGGTTGTGTTATGTTGAGCTGTTTTTTCTGCCCTTGTCTGATATGAAGCTTGCAAGAAACATTTTATGGGAAGCAAGAGCAGTCATAGTTTAGTTGTGACTACTGATTTTATGGTAGCTTAAACAAGAAGTTGCTTTGTGTTATACAGTAGGTGGAGTAACCTTGGAGTTGCTAACTTCAAATTATTTGCACATCGTGATGTTTCACCTTTTTTTTTTAATCATTTTTAAAAGTCAACATGCTAGATTAGATATTCTGTTATATTGTCTTTCTGGATTTTGGGGTATATTGGATAACATGTGTTTCTTTTTCTTAGAACCCACACAAATATACAGATTTCTACGTACCAGGAATCTAATAGCAGTGAGTAATCGGACTTTATCACTCCTTTACTTTGGACTTGGAGGAAATTTTAATTAAAACCTATTTCTTATAATTTTAACCTGGTTTGTGTTTTTTCTTTTTCCTGCAGCCGATATTTTTGCACAGAACTCTCACTTACATGTCCCACAGAAACTCCCGAACAAATATCAAAAGGTAAAATTCTTCTTTGAAAAGTGATCCTAAAATGTTAAGTAGCAGAAGTCCAAAAATAGTGGTGGGTGACCTCCTCTTTTCACACATATGTAAAACATGACCTTTTCTTTTTTAAGAGCTTAAAAAATGCATGCATCACTTTACAGTTGATTTCTGAAAGCGAGGAACTTTTCCACAGTGTTAAGCGTGTGTGTGACTTTATGCTTCTGAGTTCTCTTGATAGTGGTAGTACTCTGATAGCAACCTGCAGGATCCTAACTATAACACCCATGTATTTTTTCTCTTGGGGGAGAGCTTCTTAAAAAACCAAACAAAGCTGTGTGCTCTTGTAATCAGTGGTGCTTGATCTTAACCCTATGAAACATTTTATTTTAAGCTGTAACTGTAGCATTTATTTTAAAAAGCAAACAAATGAAAAAAAAGGCCATAAAAAACCCAACCCAAACTATTGGGTTTGTAAATTAGATGTAATTATTTATGTAATTGTTTTAAAAGCTGAAAAATGAAGGAGGTTATTTTAAAGTCTTTGCTATTTTTTTAAATACTCTAAAAAGGTTGCTTTGAACTAGATAGATCTGAGAAAAAGGCTACAGCTTTGACACTGCAAGATGGACATTCCTATCATGTGAGCTGCTGCAGCTGCATGTCAATAGACTAAAATATATAAATACTGCCATGTAAAAAGTGCAGTGTACATTATTTATTAGCAGAATCTCAAAGTTCTTTCAGTAACTTCCTCCTCACTGAGTTATTTGTTATACACTGGATTTGTTGTAGCCTGAACGCTTATTTAACACTTATCGCTTAGAAACAGTTGCTGTGGGACTGAAATACTTAATCACAAATGCTAAAGGAATAGCGATAAAATCTGATTATCTAGACAATTCTGATTTAAACTGTATTTCTATTTAAGGAAGGTAATATTTGAACCATTTGTTGAGCAATAGAATTTGCATGATTTTATTTAAATTAGAGCTATTTTTGACCTCCTTGGATATTGTTTATTGTTCTTGCCATTAGTTTTATTTCTAGGATACAACTGTTTCTTAAAACTCAGTCTGTAATATCCTTAGGTTAAGTTATGCTGGTATGTGTGATGTGTAGTGATCAGATTTATTTTTTAAACTTGAAATTGCTGCTTACTTTTTCTTACAAAAGTTACCAAAGCAAATTGCTTGCTTATTTTAAAATAGGGCATAGGCAAATTTTAAGAAATAGTGTTCAGGGTCTTTTTGTTTTTCTGGTTGGTTGTGGTTTTTTTTTTAATTAGAATTGTGCAACCAGAAGCTCTTGTTTGTAACTTAGATTAACGTGTATTTGACTGAAAATGTATATTATTTTACCTGAATCTGTTTCTTTGGATATTTGCTGTAGTTGCTGGGAAACAAGAAATGGTACTTTGCATGTACATTGTGTTGTCTGCTGTTCCAAATTCCAGTTCAGATTCAGCTGCACAAGTAATGCTTAGCTTCTCTTTGAAACATACTGATGTTTAATAGTTCCCTTAATGCTTTGTTTTAGAACTGTGATTTTAGTTCCATAGTATTCCAGTAACAGACAGATTAATAGCCATTAGACTCTCTAGTCTTTTGACAATATGGACTTAAATGAAACCATTCTGTTAATTAGGTCTAGGAAGTAAAATGTTTCACTCTGTTTTCATTGTAAAAGCACAGTGATACAACAGAAGTGACCTAGCATAGTTCAGGGCAGAAAAAAACCCAAAATAATTGTGAAGTTCATTCTTCTTCCCTGGATCACACCCACACATACACACTCCTTTCCATGCTCTGTCAGTACTGTGCTTCTTTCAGCCAGTAAAAACCAGGAAAGTTGTCACTTAAAGGTAATTTGCACTGCTTAGATGCAAAGCTGAGAGAACAGTCTCAACTGAGCTGCCAGAGGTTAGGAGGAGTGGTGTTTGCTGATCTGTGCTGGTAAACACTTTCAAATATCCACAAGACTTCTTCAAGGTAAAGGTATATAATTCTGTTATCTAGGTTATAAAAGGGACTTCAAAAGAAGGGAAATATCCAAACTAGTTTAGAAAATCTTCCCAAGGCTTATATTAGGAAAGGTTTATGTACCTAGCTTCAGTAGAGTAAAATGTTGGTAGAGTTCTCTTTGCAAAGAGTCATCTTCTGGAACGACATCGTCATTAGTCTGTTTGTGGCCTATGGCTATACATGCATATTTATTGCCATAGAATTTCTTAATTCTGCCACTTTTACATTTTGGTCATTGCTTTGATTGGCATTTCAGTGAACAGTGTCATTTTAAAATATAAAGAAGTTATCTTCAAACTTGCCTATCACAGTAGGAATTGGAGCTCCACATCTTTTATTTCTAGCTCTATGGTAGTCTGAGAGAAATGCCAGACAAATTTATCACTTGGAGGTAGGGAAGTAATCCATTTTTAGCAAGGAATTATCAGTTGTTGGTCTGTATGTTTAATGCTGAGAAAGTATACAAACCAGAATATATAGAGAGAAGTGTTAGTAGGGAATAAGTTGAGCATGTGTCAGCTTGGGCTAAAGAAGTTCTGAAGCTGCTGTGTGTCACTGGAGAGGTAATGGGCTTTGGACGACTACTTAATGGAGAATTGAGATGTGTGTCTATGGGTCTGTCTTCAGGTGTTCCTGTATTTAGACCAAATGGTGGTATTGGAAAAGTTACTGTTAGGAAAAGGTGATTCCCATGCAGTATTTGGATAAAGGAATTTCACTTTTATATTGGCAGTGCAGAGGCATGCTATGATGTGACTTTTAATATTAATTATTACTGTGTTTGACTGGAGTAAGAGTGGGTGGAGAAAGGAATGCACAAGATGTGCATGCTTGGAGCACAAGGAAATGCTGTCTTAAAATTTTGGGGTGTATGGGGTGGTTATTAGAACTCAGTCGTGTCTGTTGCACATGTGAACATGGGAACATAAAAATAGTAATTCAGTTTAAAGGAATTTCTGTATTTTAAAATGTTCTTACAAATTAACTTCAAATGCAACTTTTAGATGGGGTATTTGGTTGCTATTTTTAATTTTTCTGAAAGATTTTTAGGACAACTCTTCCTGTTTTAAGTAGCCCAAGTTTGACATTAGGACAGGTGGTGTCATTGTTACTTCTGGATCAGTAATGCTCACAAATGTCAAATGCAGGCTGACAGCTCTTAGTATATTTCATGGAATACTGTTAAACTTTCCCCCATTCCTGTGATATGTTTGCCTCTTAGCTGGTTTCTGGCTCGTATTCCAGTCATGACACAGCTTTGCTCTAGACATGTCTTAAGCAATATAGTTTGAAGAAAGCTTCCTACAGATAAATGTACTGCTTGCTGCTATGTGGCTGATCTTGAGCTTGGACAAAGTATGCAGAGACTTTTACCTTAGAATCTGGAACTTGAGGCAAATTCCTGTTCTTAACATGTCTTGCTTTAGAGCTGAGCATTGGAACATTCATTTTAATCTCGTTTTAGAGTAGGTGAGTCAGTCACTGAATCTGTCATCAGTGTGAACCTGAGTAGGGCTTTGAATCACTGACCAGTTACTACACAAATCATAATTATTTTTTTTCTCCTTGCTGTCTGACTGCAGCCCTGTACTTGTCTAATGTTACTCTTCCACTGGTGCTATTTAGTCACTATGTGATTTGTACTAAATCACTCAGATTCCATGCTGAATGTAGGCAATGTATGACATCAGTGTTTTCTCAGTCAGAATATCTCTGTAGTGCAGTTTTATTGGCATCTAAGTACAGCACTAATTTTTCTTTCAAGAAAAATTGAAATGCTATTCTGGAAACTCCTGAATAACTTCACGAATATGTTTATGAGTGAACTATATTTAGCCATGAACATTAAATTGTATGTATTGTAAAACAGGCTTAACATGGGCATGGACAGAATGATGTCAGAATTATGGAGAAAAATTGTTTGAAGTGATTATTCTCTCTGACATTGTTGTCACTGGTCATCATCACACACCCACCCCTACACCCACCTTCCCTGTGAGGGTGCTCCAAAAGCACCTTCAGAAGTCATTGTTCTTTGTATTGTGTCCATTTACTATAACTTTGTGAAGAAGGAAGAGGGGGTATAATTATGTTATTGTATTGTAAGATAATGTTCTGAGTGGTTTTCATTATGATCAAGATTAAACTAGTAATGACTGAAGAGCTGACATGTGAATTCATAGTAGGTGTAAGTGTCACTAAAGCAGGAAGATTTTCTTTGCCCAAAGCTGAAATGTGTTTAGACATGTTCATTGCAAGGCTTGAATAAATGACACTTCTTAGGAGCAGTAGGATTATTTCTGAAAAGTCTGGGGTTTAATTCTTTGTATTATTTTGGTAATTGCTTGAGAAAGCTGTATTGCAGTTGTGTCCCTATAAAGCAGGTGTGCTACTAGGCCTGAAGAGGTGTAAAAAGGGTGATTTCTGAACAGAAGACTGAATAGTGTATATAGAGACAGTTTTAGATTGAAAACCAAGTAAAAGTTTAGGCTGGATAAATTTTTCTTACACATTATGGGAATAGTGTCTGTGTGAAACTAGCTTTTCTCCTTTCTGTTTTTCTTTACAGGAAAACATTCAAAGTAGATGACATGTTATCAAAAGTAGAGAAAATGAAGGGAGAACAAGAGTCTCACAGGTACTGTCCTACCTATATATTTGTATGTCTGTGTACAAATGAGCATGTTCATGTAGAAGTGATAAAGAGTAATTATTAGAAGCAAGCTACTTAACTCTTTGAAATTCTGCTTCCAAAAATCTTAAAATGTGTCTGTATATGCCAGTCACTTAAAAGCCCAGGGAAAAGCAATATAAGGATAAACTTTCAATATATGTCATGCTGCTTCTTGAAATGTGTATGGAAGCCTTAAATAGCTGTTTGCTTTTTATTTTCTTTGAAGACAGTTATGTCAATAACCTCCTGGTGCTGGAATTAAGGAAAAAAAAAAAGGAGGGAGGGGAATTTGGGAAAATACAATGAAGTTATACTATTTGAAATTTTTAGGGTTGTACACTTGCTATTTTTAACCTTACATTCACAGTTATATAAAAAAAAAACCCAAACAAACTCCAAACAAAATAAAATACCCTGAAACTTTTATCAGTATTTAAAAGATCTTACAGATCTCAGGCCATAATAGGATAAATAGTTATAAAATGTTTTCATTAAAGGCTGTAACACTTAGAATTTTCCTTTCTAATTTTCTTCTGAGAAATAGTGCTTAGACTGAGAAGTTTTTTTCTTGTGGTCTGACCCTACATATATCTCATGTTGAATCTTTGCATAGTTATATGTGAGTAACAGAGATAATTTCAAGTCTTAATTCTGTATGGAATTGTCACTTGCAGGGGGCTTACTCTGTGAATCTAATTGTGAAATAGTAATTACCTTTATGCATATATTGGTTTCATTGTGCTATTTTTTCCCCCACAGTAATTTAAATTATGTAACGCTTAAATTTTTGATAAAAATAATATAAGGTATTACTACTCTACATCAGAAAAAAACACACCTGACCTCTCATGGAAGTTGATTTTTTGTATTTGGGAAAAGTCAAAGTTTATCCAAGACATGAAATGTGGGAATGATGTTTCTGCACGTTTTTATCCCAGCCTGTCTCTGTAATGACAGCAAAAAATGAAGCTGTAGCAAATATGCATGGTCTGTTGTTTACTGCATTAAAAGCTGCTCATTGAGAAGTGATGTTATGTTTGAGGTATTTGATTGTGATAGATGATGACCATAACTTTCTTAAAAATTAAATTCTTCATGTATGAAATAAACACCTAAACTTTTTTGTGAAAGTATGTATATTGGAAATTATCCAGTCCATTGTAACACTTCCAGAATAATTTTGTTCTCGTTATACAATTCAGTCAGAGATCTGATTTAGTCCTACAGGCTGGCTTTGTGTTCCTATTTTTTGGTAGAAAGATTGTATATAATTTGCCAAAGCCCATCTGTTTAATGTGCTGACAGATCATGAAATGCAAACCATTCTGGAAATCTTGAAACAAAGCCAGACATTTTAAAGACTAACCTAAGTTAGTCTTTAAGTTGCTGGGATTTATGAAGAACTGTTTTATTGTGGTTGTGTTTGGTTTATAGCCACCTGTTCTTTTTCTAAAGTGTTCTACATATAATTAGTCTGCTCGAGAGGGAATCATGATAGATACAATTTTGTCTGAAACATATTTATAAATGTTGTATCTTAAGAGGTTTTATAGATTTATTGTATATTTTTCTTTTGTATATTTTGTATATTGTGCATCCTTGATAGGTAAATAATGTCTTTTTATGAATGTGAATGATGTTGAATCAAAACAGAATATTGATTTAGTGGGGTGGGTTTAAAAAGCTATAAAAAATGTATTCTATAATTGTTTTGGAAAAGTAACATGGGTGAATGATGCAAGTCGGTGTAGATGCAGCCTTTTGAATGCTCAAGCTGTTGGGCACTTTCACTAATCATCTTAGTCCTCTTGGGACTGTGTTTAAAAATAGGTGTTGAATGTCAGGTTGTATCTTCCTGAGAAGTTGCTCAAAGTTGTGTCTGGTGTTCTAGTGTAAGAAATGATACTTTGTTTAGTAAGGTGCACTTCAGAAATACTAAGTGGTTTCGAGGCCCATTTTATTCTGGGTTTATGAATACTTGCTTTAAGCTGAAATAGATTCTGAATTTAACAATTTAAAATAAAATGGCTACATTAGCAGAACAGTCTAGGTGGTGAGTTGCAATGCTTTGAAGCAAGATAGATGCAATTATTTTGATTTTATGTTTTAGATTATATGGATGTGACTGATACTCTTAACGTCTCTGTAGAAGATGTAGAATCATTGTAATGATTCTGCTTTCCAAATTTTAAGTACTTATTTTTAAAAATAAATAAATACAAATCTCTTCCAAGTGTATGGTTGCACCCAAGTGCAGGATGAAGTTCAAGAAAATTTCCATTAAAACAAACCTCTGCTAATGAATGTTTAGGAAATGTTTGCCAGCTTGTGAAGGCAGATCATGTCCTCAGACATGCCCTTCTGCACTGTTTAAAAATCTACTTTTTAAAATTAAATATTTTAAGTCATAGAATACACAGAGAGAATCAGTGTGTAGAGAGAAAACTCATCTACAGCTTTGCATCAATTGCAGCCGCTGTATCCAGGCAGTTTCCACGTGAGAAATTCTGACCACTTCACTACAGTTCTACCCCTGTGCAGGCCTGTCCTGAACACCAGTGGGTGAAGTGGCTGCTGTGGGAAGAGAAGTAGAAAAGTACATCTTCTAATGTTGTCTTTCTTTATTTTATTTTTCTGCTTTAGCTTGTCTGCTCATTTGCAACTTACGTTTACTGGGTTCTTCCATAAAAATGGTATGTCTGCCACTTTGTTCATTACACTGTTAATTTGTGTAGCACCTCTGAAATTGGTATAGATTTGTGTGTGGGGATATTTGCATAATTTGAACCTCTACTGTTTAGATGCAGACTTTAACTTACCTAAACTCACTGTCCCATTAATTACAATACTTTCAGAAGCACCTTAAATGGGGTGTAATTGTAATGTTAAACAGATAAGGGGTTTTAGTAAAAACAGTGATTTTGAGCAATACTTCAAGTCATTCTTTCAAACTGAAATAGACCTTGAAGAGTTCCTGAATAAAAAGATTCTATGGGAGTGTGTCTTCAGGTTATTTGAAGTAGCTTTAAAAAAACCCTCAGCCTTCAAATAGAAGATTCAGTGAGTTTATATTTCAAATACAAGTGTGAGCATGAATTGTATCAAGTATAACCTAGAAATGAGGCAGAGGTGATGTCAGCAACTATGAAAGCAGTGGAAATCATGTTTCAGTGACTTGCAGTCATTCTGTTGTGTCTTTTATGCACATATATGGCTTTGCCTCTCAAAATCAGAATATTGGACTTCTCAGACCAGAGTGAAGGGTTCTGTGCCTTTAACAAAAGCAGAAGTGGCAAGCTTTGTGCTGTGTAGGCATAGGTAGATGTGCTGTCTTTTTACTTCCCTGAAAGAAATATTAGCTGTAAAATAAAGAGGTGTTTCTAATTTTTGGTTAAAATTATTCTGAATAGCATCTTAGCCTTTAGATGCAAAAGCTGATACAGTTAATGTAATGGGGTTTGTACTTTTCCTCTGGAAGTTTTGTTCCCTCAAATTCTCTACCAGATCTATTCATCAAGGTGTTTGGAAGCTAAAGTTGCAAATGTCTAGATTTCAGAATCACTTCTTTATTAAACTACAGGTTTGGAGAACTTTCTCAGGATAATATTACAGATGAGGAACAATCTGGAACTTTACAACACTGCTGGTCTTGAGGGATAGTATTCATCCTGTATTGCCTCTCAGTAACCATGTTGTGTGTTGTCTTCAGTATTGAAGCTGGGAAATAGCAACACAAAATTTTGGGGCAGCTAATGACAAGAATAAAGTATAGAATAGAGGTGGAGGAAATAGTATGCTGATGTGTCTTAAATTCAGGTCTGTAACTTCAAAATCTGGTCCTTTCAGGACAGTATGGAGTGGTAAACCTCACATATAGAGTTCAGAATACCTAGTGAGTGGAGTAGTTGTCTCATAGATTTTGCTGACAGACTTTTCCTACTGCTTTTCTATTACTGTGTGGTTTTGAGTGTTTGAATCTACTATTAGAAAACTCTTCCACTTTAAGAGAGTACTATATATAGTGAGAGCCTGATGGTTCTACCATTGGAATGGATCTCACTAATGTATGCTATAGTGAATACTAAATATAGAAAATCTTTAAATTAATAAGTTGGCACAATAATATGCTTGTTGGGACAGAAATTATGGTAGAAACTGAGAGTGTGGTGGAGTTGTAGATTTTTGGGTTCCCTTGTGCTGAGTTTCTATATTTGCTGAGATTTCTAGTGTTTTGTTTTAAAAAATAAAAATAGAAAAAAATCCATTTGTTTCATAAAACTGCTGGTTTATTTAGATGAGTTGCCAGAACTCTGCCTCTACTGCAATGCAGTAACCTTGTTCAGTGTGGACAGTGTCAGAAGGAGAGCAGGTGAAGAGACAAGGCTGATATTCTCTTTAGTTACTAAGCTAAAGCTTTGCTCTCTATCTGATGAGCGTAACAAAAGCATTTCACTCAATGTCAGATTCTTTGTGAGTGGACTGAGGTGAAGCAATCGTGCATTTAAGTTAAGCCTATAATGATATTTGTAAGATTTTAAAAGAACATGAATAACCTGTTTACAGATTCATTTAGGTTGGGCCAATCGTTGTTTTTCAGATTATCTTCCACAAACTGTTTTTTAACCAGATCCATAATCAAATTTTATCTTTCTCATCTTTTTCCATGTGAGGACACATTTCCAGACAAATAAAAATTCACATGATTAAAGGTTCTTTTACCTGTGCAATTAAATTTATTTTGTAAGGCAGTTCTTACTAGGTGTTGCTGATCACACACACTGAGTAGTACCTGTCTTGCAGATTCCAGGCTCTAGGAAGTCTTACCTTTAAAGACTTTTTTTTCATGTCCTCCAAGAGTCCTGTAACAGCTATTCTGCATGTACTTTATTTTATTTTCCTATCTGATGACACCTAAATCTTAATTCTGGATTTGCAAGATGTAAAGAAGAAATATAATAGGAAATAATTTGACTCATCTGTAATTAGTGTGGTCTGACTTTGCTTAAATCTGTCCCTATACCTTTGCTCTAAAAAGGTTTTTACAATCCCAAAGGTAGCAAGCTTACTCTTAAACATTGTAGGTCAACTATGCTTTTTAATCTGCTAGTATTATAGTAGTTAGGTAGGATATATCCTCAAGTAGGAATTTGCAGTAAGTTTGGGAAGAATGGAAATTTAGAATTTGACCAGAGGTCTTTGTGCTTTGAGTTAACAAGTAATTAGAGGTGGATTTACACCACTGAATAGCTCTTCACTTTTTCAGAACTTTAAATATTTTTCTGTTTAGATAAGCCATCTCAAAACTCAGAGAATGAACAAAATTCTGTAACCCTGGAAGTACTGCTTGTGAAGGTTTGCCACAAGAAACGAAAGGTAAAAATTATTTGACAAACTTTTAATATATATTAAAGCAAAATGTTTAACTGATACTGGAACATCTAATTAACATTGTAACATGGTAATGGTGAAATGGTAATTCTGTTGAGAATAATCAAGTCTTTAAGAATTAACCTGTTCAAGTTGTTTTCTATTGATTGGGAAAGGAATTCTTAATCATGTATGTATGTAGATTTTGCTCTGCCTTTTTCAGAAATAACTGGAAGTTTAACTTTGTTCATTGAATTTACTGTGCTTATTAGCCAGTTTCACTCCTTATTAAATTTAACCACCTCTACTTTTCTTTATCACATAGTGAAACTATTTTGGTTTGATTTCCAGAGGCTTAAGTAAACCACACAGTCAGAAAACAGTCTGTGTCTTTTCTAAACCATAAACCAGTTGCAATTGGTTTGAGTTTGCTGTTTATCTGCTGAGTATTGTCTTTCCTTGCCTCTTCTGTAGCTATGGTTTTTTTACATTGGTCATCTCAATGCTTGTGGATTTTAGCTATTATGAACTCTAAAGAATATTTTATTTTTCTAAGCCTCTTTGACTTTGCTTGCTATTGTAGCTATGTTTGTTCCATGCCAGTTGGCAAATTAGCTTCACAGCTGTGGGAATATGGGAGGCTCAGTAGTGCATGCTGTAATTTTTAACCAAAAAGGGAAAGATTTGCAGTCAGGACCTTGTATATTTTCCCTGAGAATGTTAAGATGTTTTGATGTGTTTTTAAGTGTTAATATTGCTTCTAGCCAATTTTGTTCCTTGCTATAATATGGGTAAATATGGTAGAAGCAGGAGTGGTGATGGCTATTTGAAATGTTTTGCTGCAAGTTTCATATTTAGGCCATCTTGCCTTGTTTTTCCAATACTACACAGTGTTCAATGATCTTTTTGAGAGATACTGAATATAATAAATCCTGGGTAAGTGGTTCTTTATCTCCCAGGTAGCACAAAGTGCACTTTGTAATATTGGAAGGAGAATATACGAAGACCTTGAAATACATATATAACCAAAACATTTAACTTCTTTAGGTAAACAGAATTAAATTAGTATTAATGACTGTTCTACAATCTTTCTGAATGTCTCATGTTAGTGTTAATTTAATCACTTAAAGAAAGATGGCTGCTGCCAAAAGTGGTTATAAAACACCAATTTTGTTTACACTTCTGAATATCTGTTTTTACATACAAAACCTGGGATTGTTATTCCAGATTTTTATTTACATCTGTTCCAAGGTTTATTTTCAAAAAGATGTCAGGGCAAGTGCAGTGCATAAGTGATATGAATTTTAACACTTAATGTCTTTACTTTTATGCTAAAACCCTAAACTTTAACTTACTTGTTTTCCTACAGGATGTCAGTTGTCCAATAAGACAGGTTCCTACCGGGAAAAAGCAGGTGCCTTTAAACCCAGACCTCAGCCAAATAAAACCAGGCAACTTCCCATCACTTGCAGTTTCCAGCAATGAGTTTGAACCAAGCAACAGCCATATGGTGAAGTCCTACTCATTGCTATTCAGAGTAACCCGCCCAGGAAGAAGAGAGTTTAATGGACTGATCAATGGTGAAACTAATGAAAACATTGGTAACTTCAATTTTTAAATAGGCTTTTACACAGTTTTTCTTGTAGGCTTGCATACAGTTGTCTTCATCTGAGAAGGGCAAGACTTGCCTTCATTTGTTTTTCCATCATTTTCAAGATGAGGCTAAAATGCAGTCAGCTAGAAACTGTACTTCTATTTGTGTGTAAATTTACCACTGCTGTTTACTAATATGTGATGGTGAAGGTATGAGGCAGCAGTGTTGGGGAGTGAATGATATGAGAGCCCTCTGTGGTTACTGTGACTACCATTAAACCTCCAGCAGCACTGGTCACTACTGACTCAGCTGTGGGTGCTGTCATGGCTGCTTGTGAAAACTAAATGACTAACCAGTAACCTTAATACATGTTTTAAAGCTATTTTCTTAATCTTATTAAGCCACAGCATTGAAGTGCATGTAGAATGAAAACCCATTTCTCATTGTTTTATAGCTATGAGAGGATGAAGGTCTAATCCCCTGTTTATGCTGAGTCATATGCCCAAAGTATAAACATAGGTGAACATAACTAAAATGAGTACTGTTAAGCTAAGTGCTCTTTGCCATTGAGCTGTTTATTATAATGTGTGGTGTTGTCTATTGTATGACACATCTGACATAATCAAGAGCCAGTTTGAATTTACAGCAGCATAGAAGCTGTTCAATCTTGTGAATTTGTGCTTATATAATAATTGAATACTGTATTTCATGTGTACAGATGTCAATGAGGAGCTTCCAGCTAGAAGAAAAAGAAACTCTTCAAATCGTGAAGATGGGGAAAAGACATTTGTAGCACAAATGACTGTATTTGATAAAAACAGGTAATTTATCCAGAATAAATACTGTTTTTGTTAATTGTTAGGAGTTTGTTTAATGTTAAATTTGTTCTTTATTTTTCAGTGCTGGCTTTATTTTTAGTTGGTACTTACTATAAAAGCTTGGGCTTACTGTCCTCTTTTAAAAAAATAATTTACAGGTTTCATAATACACATTTGATACTGAAACATGTTCAGTGACAATTGTAAATAATTCCCTCTTGTGGGGTTGAGTACTGGCCTGTTAATAAGCACCACTTTGTTCCTTGACAGTTCTTTGACAGGTGTAATTTCTGTGGCTCTGTTAAAGATCAGTGATTGCATAATTTAAAATTAAAAACAAAATAAACCCCAAACAATCAACAAATCAAAACCAACCTTCTGAGATACACTTACTGCTTACATTGTATTTGATGACATAATTTTCTCCATGCTCAGACTCTTGCTGATGTAGTCACAGATCTTACTCTGCCAGCAAATACAAATATAGCTTCAAGAAAACCTGTAGATCTGAATGATTCTGACAGTAAGGTCACTTAGCCAAATGCAGGTTGAGAAGACTGTGTCATTCAGTTTGGTTTTTGTTTCTTCTCAGGGAAATCCCTGCCATAGATCTAATTCTGCATTAACAGTAGCTTTCCTGCATGTTTTGGAATCATGTGAATGGAGGGTTTTACATTAATATTTGGCATTAGGCAGCTTTTTCATTGTGTATGGTGTATATTCAAGATTCACACTTAGTCACCAAATAAATTTGCCTTAAAATCATCTATTTGGAAACTTAGTTACTCTGAAATATAGTCTACTTTTTAATAGACAAACAGTAAAAATGAGATGCATTACATCACACACCTTGTCTTGGCAGACGCTTGCAGCTTCTCGATGGGGAATATGAAGTGGCCATGCAGGAGATGGAAGAGTGTCCCATTAGCAAGAAAAGAGCAACATGGGAAACAATACTTGATGGAAAGGTATGGATTGGTTTAGTGGCTAAAAGACCTGTCTTTACTGGTCTGAATTAAGGTGGAACTCAATTCAAAGTGTGGTCAGTGATCTGAAAATTAATTAAATTGAGCAGGAGAGAGCACTTCTCTTTCAGGATGTTTGGGTGTAAGTTTAATTTAGCTCCTGGTTTAGGAAAGCCCTGGCTACACTAGGTCATTAATGCATGCAGATGTTAACTGCTGTAGGTAAGGCAACTGTCTTAGTAATTTCTTAATTTGTCTTAAAAAAATCAGGCAAATACTTCTTACTGTAATAGATACAGTTTGAACAAATCAAAAGGACCAAACCACAGAAGCAGAATATTTTTTGGAAATAAAGGAACATGAAGCTTTTGTAGGTGTAACCTTACGCATGTACCTTCAGAGATTCTGGTGAAATTTAGTCATGAAAGGACAAGGATGTGTCAGTGTAGGAGAACTTCCTGAGGTGAATCAACACTTGGTGATACAGTGAATGCAGGGGATGTGCATGAGCAGACATTAATTCTACCATTAAATTATTTCCCTCCCCCAGAGATTGCCTCCGTTTGAAACATTTTCTCAGGGACCTACGCTTCAGTTTACTCTTCGTTGGACAGGAGACACAAATGACAAGTCTACAGCTCCAATTGCTAAGCCTCTTGCAACACGGAATTCTGAAAGCCTCCCTCAAGAAAACAAGCCCAATTCCGTTAAACCTACTCAGACTATAGGTGAGCAAACGTTGGTGTTGGTGGATAATCACCTGCCTAGCGTAGAGTACCTGGCTTATGGATGCAGATGCTTCAGGTAATCCTAAACATGAAAAAGTACAAAATGAAGGGGCTTTGTTGTAGCCCATAATTTGTACTTTTGCTTTTTTTAAAAAGGTAAGTTTAAAAGCTAGAATCAGTGGGGTCTTTGAAGTTGAGACAGTATTGCAGTGATGATATACTGTGCTTAAATTCTGATGTAAAATAAATTTGGGCAAAATCTGTGAATAAGACTTCCAGGATTGTCTGTTCTGCTGTACTCATTTTACCTACTGTTCTATGAATATTTGGGTTTATATTATTAATACTATTTTGACATTTTTACTAGTAAGTGCATTTTTTATGCTAAAATAGTGTTAAAATTTATCAGATTACATATTTACCTGTTGGAAAACGTAGCTGCTACTATTTATATGCAGATAGCATGCTGTTAGATTATATCAAGAAACTAAGCTTAATGCAGTTTTTAAATACTTTTTTATTTAGTTCAGTTAGTTAATTGCAATTCAGTTAATGTATTTCTGAAGACATGTTTCTACCCCACTGTCCCAGAGCTTAGCTCTGGAAAGCTACTTCTAAAATACCTTTTGACACTGGATGAAAAAGCCATCTCTGACCATTATGTCCTTTTTTAATAGCAGTTTCCTGACTGAGTCATGTTTAATATGGAAGTCCCCTTTGATTCCTAAGTGACAGTTGGGGCTGGCCTAGACACTATCTTTTGTCTCATGGTTGTTTTGTAACTCTGGAATGTTGTGTTGCCAGGTAAGGCAAGGCCCAGACAGCTGGAAAACTTAAACTGCACAGAAGACAACAGGCTGCTCCTGTTGTTTAAACGCCTGTGAACACATCTAGAGTTCTGGCTGGCATCTGACTAACTTCAGAGAGATCAGTATTTCCAAGCTTGTAACTAGAATGGGACTGGGTGATTAAGGAAACTTCTGGGTCCCTATTACAGCAGTAATTATCTGGAGTGCAGTGGTTCTGTCTCCAGGCTCAACCTGTGGTGTATGTAGCCAGGCACTGTGAGGAGTTTTGAGGTTCATGGTAGTGCATCAGAGAATTCCTGCAAAATGGTATTTTGGTTTGGTTTTGTGCATGAGGTTTTGAAACTAGTGGTAGAAGCAATGGAATGATTACTCTAAAAAACAAACAAAAAAACCCCACCCAACAAAAAACCACACACACAAAACAAAACCAAAACAAACCCCAAACCTGCTTTCCCAAATGTGCTTTCTGTGCAGTTGCATTGCAGTATATGTTGGGAAACTTGATGTAGGTCAAGGATAGCTACTGTGGTGAGACTTGCTAAAGAGTGGCATTTCTTTTCACTCCTTTTAGAGCATTAGTGTGTTGTAATCCACAAGTTAAAGCAAAAAAAAAAGTGAAAATAGGAAACTTGTGCCAGCTAGAGATTCTATAGTAAAAAAAGACCATGTGGCTCTTGCCCAAAGGTATAGGAACTTGGTGTTGTCATTTTACTTTAGGGCATTTACCAAGGCAGACCAATAAAATAGTCATCAAAGACATTCTAAATGTGGCAGTTTAAGCTTTGCTGTAATTACAGAGTGCTCAAGATAACTAAGCTGTCAAGCTCTGATATCTCTGATGTGGTGCAGGCTGAAGTTTCAGTCTTTTTCATAGACAAACAGAATGACATTTCCCTTGTTCTCCAAAATACTAAACATGAAGTAAGTGCATCTTCAAGAAGATCTTAGGTCAGTGGAGCTGGGACTTGATTTGCCATCTTTCACCATTCAAAAGCAAGTAGATACTGTTACTTATTTTCTCTTAAGGGTAGATTTAAAACCCTGCTTAGATATGCAGGATATCTTGTTAATTATGTGTAATCAAATAATATTAGAGATTAAAATGCATGAAAGAGGCTCAGAGGCAACTAAGCAGTGCATTACACACACAAACAATAAGTGTTTGAGGCATAAGGGTTAAAGTTCCAGTTAAATATTTTGTGTGTTAACTTGTGTTTCCTAATGTGTTGTCTGTTGTGTGACTTGGGAAACTTGGAACTGAATTTAGGCAATGTCTTTCCAAGGCAGCCATGTGAAAGCAGTGTTTCTTTTTATTATTATTTCTCAGCCACACCTGCTTTTAGCTATACCTGAAGAATTCTCAGTTTGCTTAAGTGGAGTAAGAAAAATGTTGCTTTTCACCAGTCTTCTGAAGTTCTCCAAAACTGGGGGTATAAGAGGTGTTTAAAACTGGTGGGTTTGTCTGTAGAGTTGTGAAGCATCAAGACTTTGTTGCTGATAGGAGCTACTTATATCAAAGCACACTAGAGTAGCCCATTTCCTTCAGCAGCAATGTACCCATCTCAGCTACTCAGAACTTGGTGAGAAACAAGGTCTTTCTTTTTCCTTTTCACCAAAGAAATATGTCTGTGGTTGTTGTTTTCAGCTGTGAAAGAATCCTTGCCAGCAGACCTTCAGACAAGAAAAGAGAGAGATGTTTTAAATGAACCTCGACAGAAGTTGAGAATATTTTACCAGGTATTGACAACAAGCATTGGGGAGGGGGGCAGTTGTAAATATTGTATGGAATTAAAATGCTCACTTCTGTGTTGGGGGCAAATTTCCATGGATGCCTTAAAGAGTCTCAGATTCACATATTAAGAGCAACTCCACTTACTGCTTCTTACAGGAAATATTTTAGGAAACTAATCTTCCCATAGACACATCCAACATCCCAAAATACAAAAGACATCTCTTGTTGGGCATGTGGAGTGGAACAAGTGGTCTCCCTCTGAGGAAAAGATGTTTCAGCAGACTGAGCTGCTGTAGTTAGTGTTCCCAAGAACTTGATGCACAGGCTTCATGAAATGATGTTCAACTTTGTTTTGGGGGTCGGGAAGTTAATGAATGAAACACACTTGATGCTAATGCTGCCTGTTCCTTTGTTTGCATCAGTTTCTTTATAACAACAACACCAGACAGCAGACTGAAGCCCGAGATGACTTGCATTGCCCGTGGTGCACACTCAACTGTCGGAAACTCTATAGTTTACTCAAACATCTTAAACTTTGCCACAGCAGGTTTATCTTTAACTATGTGGTAAGTAGTCTTTTTGTAGTGTCACGCTATGAGTCGCTGCCTGTCACAGACAGTGCATGTGCAGTGATGCTGTTGCTAGTCTGTTATGTTGTAGGACTGTAGCTGCAAGTTAAATGCAACTTCCTGTGAATGTTATTGCAAACATTTTTTTAAATGTTTTTTATGTGATATAGAAAGCAGAGCAATCAACACTTGGTTGGAAGTCTCTTGAAGCCTTTAGGAAGGTGGTGAACATTTAAAGATGGTATTAGCTTCCTTATGCTGATATGGACCTGTGCCTACCAGTCTGATGTTAAAGAGAAGTTCTGTCCTATTTATTTCAAGATAATAAGATTTCCTATAGCCACCACTCTGATTATTATTCCAAAACTTCACTCCTTACCTAGTTAGAAAGATTGTCACTTCTAGGATGCTTTTAGCAATGTTTTACTTACATTTTCCTTAATTCTGTAATTGTTTCTGTTCTGGGTGGTTTTATCTAAAACAACAGGATGGTACAGACCAAGGAAGCTTTAGTACAACTTGTTTATGTATTTGGGTGTTGTAAAGGAAACCAGAGCTATGTCAGGTTATTGGTGGGGATTTAAAGTATTTAGAATTAAAAAGATTATTTGTTTAAAGCCCTGATGTATTGCCATTACTGCTTGCTTAAGTATATTTGCAATTACCTGTTTCAGTATCATCCCAAAGGTGCTAGGATAGACGTATCCATCAACGAGTGTTACGATGGCTCCTATGCAGGAAATCCCCAGGATATCCATCGCCAGCCTGGGTTTGCCTTCAGCCGCAACGGGCCGGTCAAAAGGACTCCTATCACACACATACTGGTTTGCAGGTAGGGCAATGGAAAACTGCCTCTGTGTGTGCAACACAGCATGCAGATGGGGTGTGTGAACCCCAGGGACCTGGAAATCTGCATATAAACAGGGTTAAATCTCACTGCTGTTCATGACTAAATTAAATGTTACTGAAACGTTACGGCTTTATCTGTGATTTTTCTCCTTTTCATTTGGAGTGTGTGTTCATAACTATGTAACCAACTGCCTTACCCTAAAACTGACTGAAAAGGTGGAGAGTGGCTTAGAATGGGGTGTGATTCCTTGTGCTGTGATTCTGTGACTGGGTTTTTAATGATCTTTATTTCACTGCTGGTGATTCCTCCCCCACCCCAACTTTTGGCAAGCTTAAAAGTATAATTTGTGTTAATCAGTTACAGTTCTCAGTATTTGTGTATCTGATGGTACTTTTTCTTTCTTTCTGCTAGGCCGAAGCGTACGAAAGCAAGTATGTCCGAGTTCCTCGAGTCTGAGGATGGAGAAGTGGAACAGCAGCGAACATACAGCAGCGGGCACAATCGGCTGTATTTCCACAGTGACACCTGTTTACCTCTCCGTCCTCAAGAAATGGAAGTAGACAGTGAGGATGAGAAGGACCCTGAATGGCTGAGGGAAAAAACCATTACTGTAATTATTCCATTTATACACAATTATTTTAAATGGATTGTGTTTTTTTTCAAAAGATGGTCTGGAGCTGTATTGAATAAACAGCACATATGTTGTGGAAATTATGCATTTGCTTTAAGAGTTGAAATGCTTTTGCTGCTGAACCACTAATGATAGAAACTAATGGAATCAGAGTTTGTATTTTCAAGTATGTCTTCAGTTGCAAAGCTGGCTGGGGGCTGGTTTTCTCCTTCAAAGAGGAGATGCTGCTGTCACAGGAGTATGCAATGTGTATGCCATATGGAAGTCATTGCTCACAGGGCTCTCTGACAGGACTTCTGTCAGACCTTTCTGACTGCAGTGTCTGCGTTGTCAGCAGTAGCTGTTTGTGATGTGTAGGTGGCCTAAGTCACGTTTCGGGTGTGCTTTTAGTACTTGTCAGCAGACATGTGGTTCTGATGTGTTCCTTCTTCTGTCCTTTCTCCCAATCCTTGATCTCTCCAGCAAATTGAAGAGTTTTCCGATGTTAACGAAGGAGAGAAAGAAGTGATGAAATTATGGAATCTTCATGTTATGAAGCACGGGTATGTCACTGTGAAGTTAGTTCTGATACAGACTTTTCCATTTTGACTTGAAATTCAGTAAGCATTTAAAATTCAGTGAGCTCAGTTTGGGAAGGTATCATTAAAGGATAATTTGTAAACAAGCTTTTGACTGTAAGTTTTTGAAAAATGTTCTTGTGCTTAGTAGCCCCAAGGCTTTGAAAACAAAAAGCGTTGCAGACTGTGAGACTGTGTAATAGATGGTCTGTGCAATCACCCTGTGACATGGTGTGTGCTTCTGGTCTTGAAAACGTTCTGCTTGCCTAATGATGCCTTTCTGATTTGACAGGTTTATTGCTGACAATCAAATGAATCATGCCTGTATGCTGTTTGTTGAAAATTATGGACAAAAAATAATTAAGAAGAACTTGTGTCGAAACTTTATGCTACATCTGGTCAGCATGCATGACTTTAACCTCATCAGCATCATGTCCATAGACAAAGCTGTTGCCAGGCTCCGAGAGATGCAGCAGAAGTTAGAGAAAGGAGAATCTGCCTCCCCAGCGGATGAGGAATCTTCTGAAGAACAAAGTGGGACAGCAAATGGATACAGTGAAAATAATATGAGAATTGCAGAAATGGATAGCATCTCAGGTGTCACCAAACAGAGCAAGAAACAGAAGCTCTGAACTCAAAAGTCAAATGCCATTCAACGGACAAACATTGAAGTGACATTCTAGGGTGCATGAGCTCTATAAAGAATTACACACAAAAATACAGAGATTCCAAACAGGCACTGCTGGATGGAAATAAATGATTTCAACAAGGATATTGTTTTAACAGGGTTTCTATTCAGTTAATTATGCAAGTACTACATGTATTTCGGTTTTGGTGATGTAATGACAATATTCTAAGAGTTTGAGCATGAAGAGCAATATGAAAATCTTTTTGTAATTTTAGTAATTAGTGTCTTAAGAACTTTATGGAATTTACATAATTTAAGTATATGTAAAACCGTTTTTATATTAAGACTTTTGCATCTGTATCTGGCTGTTTTTCCTACCATGAAGTTGTGAAACGTTGGGGAAATGGGATTGGGATACAGTTTCTGCTTTTCTTATTTAGAAATTCTCCAGTTTAGCTTTTTGTGAAAATAACGTCTCACTATTTAAAGTTTAACCTTGATCCTTGTATTTGAAATCATTTATCAACTGACCATAAATTAGAAATTCATTTTCTTTTTACACTAAAGTTATCAAAGTTGGCGAACTTAGCACTTCCTTTGTCTTGTGCCTGTTTGGGAAGATCTTGGCTTTTCACGTTACAGACACAGTGAAGTACCACCTTGGCTTTCTGAGGTTACCAGCAGTTTGGTTTTCGTGGATAATTCTGATGTATTGATCACCCAGTGTACCATTTTAAACTTGAACATTAGCTCCTTTAGATTTTTATTACACATTTACACAGCTATACAAACTATTGACGTAAGCCCCTGTGCCAGGGGGCCTGCGTCCTAGCGTGCCATGCTAAAGCCGGGAGTCTCTAGTCGGTATGGGGGCATTACGCCGATTAACTTCCCTGGAAGTTCACGCCTGCTGTTCTGCCTGAGTACAGACTGCAAGTCCAGGCCATAGGTTTAGCTTTGGCTTTCGAGATGCCACTCTTGAGGGAAAAATGCACTGTAAAATTGGACCAGAAAATGTGTTGCACTTCTTATGCAAGTATTCTGTGATGTATTGTATTCAATACAGATACTAAGATGCTGACTAAACTATATTTGAGCAGTTTTGCACTGCTGTTAACACATTTTATGCATACGTTTACAGATTTTTTCCAATGGAAAGTGGTTTCACTACTGGTACAGTATCAGCACCGAAGGGTTTATTCCAGCAAGCACTGTGGTTGAGTGACATCACCTCAATTTTTTTATCCTTAAAATATTGCATTTTTCATATTCTTTATTTATAAAGGAACAATGCTGCTGTAAATACAGGTATTTTTAATTTTTTATTTCATTCCATCACCATGAGATGCAGTTCCCTGTTTGTTTAAGGGGTATATAAGCTTTCTAATGGTGTCTTCAGAAATTTATAAAATGTAAATACTGATTTTGATGGTCCTTAAGATGTGTTTAACTGTGAGACTATTTAACTAATGGTGTGGATGTGATTTGTCATCCAGTATTAAGTTCTTAGTCACTGATCTTGTGTACAAAATAGGAAAGAGGGAAACTGCAGCTTTCATTACAAGCTTTCTTGAATTTGCCAGCTCTCTTGAGTTTTAGCAAACTCTTAATTATGCCTCTGGATAGTACATCGAGCATTTCTCTCTGGCTTTAATTTGCTAAAGCTGTGCACATATGTAAAAAAATAGATTATTTTAGGGGAGATGTAGTTCTAGAATTATTGCTTATGTCATTTCTTAAGCAGTTATGCTCTTAATGCTTAAAAGAAGGCTAGCATTGTTTGCACAAAAAGTTGGTGATCCCCCCCAAAAATAGTAATGAAATTACTTCTGTCCAGTAAACTTTGTATGTCATGTCAATTTATAATAAAAGCTGAAAAAATCCCTTTGTTTTCTATTTATAAAGATGCCTTTTCTATATGTACCTTTGATAGACTTTGAAGTTATCATGTAAGCTGGTTAAAAAGAATTTGAATGGTACAGTAGATGTAAAAACAAAACCCCAAACGGAAACAAACAACAACAGAACCCCCACCAAACCCAAACCAATTTCACCTGTTGAAATGAACGATTGTTTTTACATTAAAATGTTTTATTTGAACTCTGCTTTTGTACATAAAGTTCAGTAACGCAAACTCTGCCGCGCTGCTTGTCCCGTCATTCCGTGTGCGTGCAGGAAGGCCACGAGCGGTACCTGCTGTGAGCTTTCTCCTCTGGGTGACTTTGTACTGCCTGGGGAGATGTTCCTCCTGTGCTGTGATTGTTACCAGGGCAGCCAGCCTTCTGCTGGCCCTTCCTTATATTTCAGGTGTCCCATATGTGACCAGGGGTTTAGTGGCATTAGAGAAGCTCCTGTTCTAGGGGTTAGAACTGGAGATAAACCTGTAAACTGTTAGAGATGTAATTTATATAAGTGAAACTTCTCACTTGTGATGTGTTGGCTATAAAACCCACATCTTTTACATGCAAGTGCTTGATGGTTCACACAGTGTTTTGGTTTATTTGGAGCAAAGTTGGAATCTGAGTCAGTTCACACTGGTGCAGTGGATAGTCCAGGTACTGCAGAACAAGGATCTGAGTGACTGCTCGGCCGAATGGGGCTGGGGGGTAGCAGGCACTCAGGAGCTTTTTCCATATTAAAATTAATTCAACTACTGAAAGACTATGATAGTTGGGGTCTGTAAACCAGACCTCAGGCTGCTGTTGTCTGGGATGCTTTTGTCTCCAAAACTCATCTTTAACATGTTCATGGCAGATTTTTATGATGTGACATATTTGGTGATCACAGTTACAGGTCTGTGACCCCCAAGGCATGACTTGACTATCTAATTCTGCATTAAATATTCAAAATTGTTCAATGGATCTCTCACTGTGAAGTGCCTGCTGCTTTCAATGTAGACCTTGAATTTTGGGTGGGGTAAAGATTCACTGCCTGGAGTGAGGCAGCTGCACACAATTTCAGCTTCAGACTGCCTCAGTAACCACCACACCCCCAAACCAGCCCTGTGATCTCACCTGAGAGAGCACAGGGACTGTGAGGACAATCTCCTTCAAAGTGAAGTGTTTCTTAATTTGCAGAACCCTTTGGTGCCACCACCCACCACCGGTGCTCACAGGAAGGTGTTGCTGTTGGACCAGCTCTGGGTTACAAGTCTGATACTGCTGGTTTTCAAACCAAGAGAGGTAAGTGTGGCTTGTGTGACTGATGTGCTGCTTGATTTGAGACTAAAGCTGCATCCTGGGGGAGATGGGTGCTGTATCTTAGTGGGAAGAAAGCTCTTTCTATGGGTGGGGAACGTATGAGAGCTCTGCCCTGTCAGCAACCTCATTTACTGCTTTCACATGTTTTTTTCCTTTTACAGAAAAATATACAAAGGGACTGAGAACAGAACAGAGCAGCCTGCAGGTAACGCAGAGCTGAGGAATTGAGTGAAGCTGTGTATTGGTCAATGTGGACTTTATTTGGAGGGCATTCAAGACCTCTGCTTCTCAAAAATGGCCAAAAACTGTCATGGAGATGGGACCAGTAAAGGAGACAAAGCAGCTGTGAAAGAAGAAAGCAGCTTACAGATGCTGTAACTTCAGCTGGAAATGTAAGTGCTCAAGTGAGAAAACTTGGGAGGAAAAAGGGTCTTCTGAGGGAGAGAAGATGAAGATAAAAGGGAGCAGCTCTTCAGGATGGCTGTAGTGCAATGGAACACATTTCTAACTTGCTGGAAGGTGGCAGTGCTGCTCAGCTTTGTGCCCTGATAAATAATATACTGTACACAATTAAGGGATAAAACTTTATTAAAAAAAAATTCAAATTTCACTTGACACATCAGTCCAAGTTGAGGTAAGTGAATGTTCTAGCTTAAGAAAACAACTTTCAGGCTTGGAGTTCATGAGTTCATAAGCAGGTAACACTGTTGCTCACAACAGAGGTGAAAAACTGTAAAGTCAAGTTTTTTATCACAGCTGTGGAAGACCAGAATTCTGACCTTTAATTCAAGCCCCTCCTGCTTCTTGTGTACTTTGTTACTTTATTGATCGCTTGCCCTGAGACTCTTCACCTCTCCCAGGTTTAAAAGATGCAGCTCTAAGAGGAGGTTGAACAGTACCTACTCTGCAGTTTGAACAGCAGGGCTCATGCAAAGCTATAAAACACAACAAAAACCCACAATACCCTGAAACAACCCACCCTTGGCAAGCTGCCCCTCAACATCCATCTCAAGACTGAAGTCAGAACAGCTTTTCCCTTGCCTCTTCCCTCTCCTGCTGTCCTCAGCACAAGGGGAGCAGTAGGAGCCTCCTGCAGTCCTTCACTGCGTGTGAAGGGCTCAACAACCTGACAAGGCAATTACCACCTCTGGAAGTACCTGAATTCAAGGCTTAAGCTTTATTTTCTAACAGGCAAGTAAATATCTGGCAGACTCAACACTGACTGCCCCCTCCAAATCCAGGTGAACAGGTACCTGACCCATTGGTACCTCAGAACTTCACAATTACAGTTTCCATATGGTAAAAGTAAGTTACAACTATAGTACCTGACACCTGAAGTGTATAAATAAGATACCAGCACTACAGCATGGTACAAGATTGAAGCTGCTAGTGCCAGCCTGGAGAGCCTTTCTGGAGGACTGACACTGATCATCTACTGAACCTTCCTGGCTCCAGGAAAAGAACCGTATTTTAGAAGTCCTGGAAATAACCTTCACAGGACAATTCAAAGACACACAACATACAGGGTAAGCTGGTATTTTCTTACTCCCTAACAGCAAAAGAGTTAAGCTTGAAAAACTGAGTCCTGCAGGCTTTTTCTTGCTAACACTGGATTATTTTCCCAGCAGGTGTCCAGTCTTCCTCGCTTCATGGCTTACGGTAAATTCCAACCCAACTCTACCATGTGCAAGTTCTTTGCATCCATCTGAATCTCCTCACAATTTGTTTTTTTTCCCTGGTAAATGGTATAAACATCAAGTGCTGTTCTCCTCTCCTGAAATTCACATACCCCCACTACAGCCATTTGGGCTGAAAATGCAAACACAAGGACTAATCTTTCTGGACTGCCAAGGTGAGTATGGGGAGCATTAATCCCATGTAACTAAGCTTTTTGTTGTTGTGTAGAGGGGGGATGTAGCATGTTGACACTAAAGCAAAAAGGATAGAATGATTGTCTAGGTTTCATAAAAATATTGGTACTCTTAACATGCTAAAATAGATTTAATTTTAATTGAGGTAAGAAGGTCCCTTTAAAGGCCAGTAGTATTGCAACCTCTTGACAAGGACTGGGATCCTTCTGTTAGTTGCTCCTCAGGGGAAACAGGGGTAACTAAGTTCTGAGTTCAAGTTATTTATAAATTCTCCCATACTAAATGAGGAGAGAGGAAGATTACTCCCCTCTGCTCCATTCTGTCTCCTTCCTCCCCTGAGGTGGATCTCCAGCAGCGTTTCTAGCTTCCTTGGGCAGCCCAGTCTGGCCCAGTGCCCAGGCTGCAGTGTTCCCAGGCTCTCCAGTAGCACTCTCCCTGTCTGGGCTGGATGAGACACAAGGGCTCGGTGAGGTATCGCAGCTGCTGGCGCTGCAGCCTGCCTAAGCACTAAATCACTGCCTTGCTCTGACCACAGCAGCTCCAAGGTGTAAATCAGACCTTGGGCAGGTGGACAGAGCAGATGACGGAAGTGTCCCACTCCAGGTACTGTCTGCATTTCAGAGGACCATCTGCATTAAGTTGATGGAAGCATCACAATGTAACTACTCTAGAGTATCTACTTTGACTGACAACACAGAAAACAGTTCAAGAAATATCTGGAAATAAGGCACAAGGGTGGAAATGCAACATTAACAGCCTGGCTACGTCCTGAAAGACAAGTGTGGCTCAGACATCCTTGCTCTGGGGAGTGAGCAGTACCGTGCACGGGAGGAATGGCTGCTACAGACCCCCTATCCCTACGTACTATTAAGGCAGCATCATGTACAAGAAAACATTGCTCTGAGTGGTATAAATAAAACTTTGGTCCATTACCACCCCCTCCCACCCCCAAACCGGTTACAGGCTTATTTCACAGAACAGCAGCATTAAGCAAAGTTAATTCTATGTAACACACGTACCCTGAGACTAGAGTACAATGAAATACTGACAAAAAATCAAGTCTGGAGATAAAAAAGGGAAGGGTATGATGGACTGCTTAAATTAATTTGCCAACATAGGTGCCTGTTTCTGATTTTTTTCCCAGAGTAGCCAATGCAACGTTTCAAAATTATTTTAAATGAATCCAGTAGGAAATACAATATAGTAGAGTTCAAGTAGTACAAAAAGGGGGGGGGTTGTGAACAGATTTGATGTCAAAACAGCTGGAAAACCAGGTTTTAACACTACACCTTATAGGTAGAACAAAAATCCCTTCACTCAATGCTAAAACACCAAAACTTTCCAGCCTGGGTATAAAAATGAGCATCCAAAGTACAGAGAGACACAGCACTGATCAAGCACCCAGTCAAAAACCACTTCCCTGTTGTTAGAGCTGATGGTTACTCTGAGCTTGCAGGTTCCTCCCTCGTTGCTGCCAGGCCCTAACTGCACAACCTCCATGTCGAACGTCACGGTTGATCCTGAAGTAACAGCAGGCAGCTGGTTCGTCATTTCTTTTCCATTGACAAACACCGCCCCTGAAACAGCCACAGTGCCAAAGGTTACACAGAAATGTGCAATACAGTGTCTGGTTTTTGCTGACAAACAGCACATGGAAATGGAAAATGAAGTGGAAAGCAACCCTGCCACGCTCCCTTTTCCTCATGTCTAATAATAAATAACTACAAGCAGGAAAAGGAGACCTGTGATCTCACACAACACTGTAACTATGAGCAGTACCTATGTAAAAGGGGATGAAGTTGCTCATGTGTGATGCAGGGATCCACAGAACCAGAAGCCGGGGTGGAATTGATCCCCAGTTACTTACCATTAGTGCTGACGCACACGGCTTTGTCCCGCTGCAAGGAGTCGAAGCCGTTCTGCTGCTCCACACACAGCCCCAGGCTGTCTCGTCTGTCTGGCTGTCCCACGGTTTCGATTCTACCAAGCAAAGAGTCAAGTCAAATCCTGAAGCTTTCAATCCACATGTACAATGAAATCCAGACAGTAACACCAGACCTCTGTACTGTGCTCCAGCGCTTTCAACATCTCCATCCAACCTCTGGGGAGATCCCTTGGGCTGGGTCCAAGTCCAGCCAGCTTTCCCAACAGCTCTGCTCAGCGGTGCTCTTGGTCTGTTCAGAGCTGATCTGCTTCCTGCAAACTCTCCTTGCTATTTCATACAATTCTCTGCTGCCACAGAATAGAGCCTTTTGAAAGGATTCCCAACTGCCTGAAACATCCAACATGCACATAACTACACTCATCTATACCAGACTGCAGGTCAGCACCATGTGCTACAGCAAGACAGCAATTATTCAAAGCATGACTAAACTGGGGGGGAAGGATTGAGCCCTGCTGTATTCTGCCATAGAGGTGTGGGGCAGCGATGAGTTTTGGCTGTGGTGGGTTGTTTTAATTTGTTTCTTTGCCTACAAGAAAGATGGGGAGAGGCTGTTCAGTAGGGCCTGTTGTGAAAAGACAAGGGGTGATGGTTTTAAAATAAAGGGAGGGAGATTTAGATTGGATATTAGGAAGAAGTTCTTTCCTGTGAGAGTGGTGGAGCACTGGAACAGGTTGCCCAGGGAGGTGGTGGATGCCCCATCCCTGGAGACGTTCAAGGCCAGGTTGGATGAGACCTTGAGCAACCTGATCTAGTTGGGGGTGTCCCTGCTTCTTGCAGGGGGGTTGGACTGGATGACCTCTGGGAGTCCCTTCCCACTCTATAATCATTCTATGATTCTAATAACCCAGCTTGGTGCAAATTGATATTAAACTCGGTGATGCCTAGAAGGGCATTTACAAGTCTGGCTTCTGCTCAGCTGTATTTAGGATTTTGGTTCTGGGGAAGAATCCCTGAAGAAAAAACAAACAAGTTGTGCAAAAGACTGGGGATGCTGCTCTCTTTGGGCCTGAGCAGCTAAGTAAGGTTCATACCCTGAAGGGATCTCCTGTATTTGTGTCCTTGCTCTTGTACCACCTCTCAGAGGTGTGAAATCATACTTTACAGAGAGCCTGACTGGCTCAGGAAACTCAGAGGGTCTTTCCAGCACGTAAACCAGCAGTTATTTTTATTAGACTGTGAGAAGACATCACTAGTGTGTGGCTGCTGCCAATCAACAGAGAAAATAAGGATTTAAAACTGGAAACTGAAGCGGGCAGTAGACTGGTGCACAATGGGTTAACTCTCTCAGGACAAACAGGGAAGATAAAATTAGAACCATGTTTTACTTTTGCACTCCATTAGGTTTCTCAGTCCCTGGGGATGGACACTAAGACAGAAAAAGCCTTGTAGTGTAAAGCAAGGCAAAACCAGAAATATTTAATATCCAAGAGGCTTTTCAGTTGGAAGGAGTCTACAGTGTTTTTCCCAAAATAACTTTAAGTGAGATTTCAAATTAATTTTGGTACTCCAGATTTTAAACTCTGCCTGAGTTACTGGTGGAGCTTTTCAAGCAGCTGTTTATCTGTAAGCTCAGGAGGAAAAGCCGCCTGTGTCGGTAACGTTAATCCGTTCCATCCCCAGTTAAAGGAGCCTTCAGGAGTTCTACTGGAGACAGATGTTTGTACAGTCACAAGCATGACCAAAAGGCATAACCATAAACCTGTTAAAAGTAGGGATTATGTTAATATCTATGCACTCTTCTTGCTCATTTACACAGACCCTTTTTTGCAGAGCTCCATCACGGTAAGCCTGGACCAGCAGGAAGAAGACAGAACACCGAGCGAGTGCGCTGAGGCAGGAGCAGCAGCACGCCCCGAGCTGGAGCGTTTACACAGGAGTTAGTCCAGGAGCTGCAGAATGTTCTGGGCTCAGTGGACTCAGTGGTATCCCTGCTGAAACCACACTGTTCATCACACCCACACTCCTCACACCCAGCATCAGGGCTGCCCTTCCTCCAGGAGAGCAGACTGGGAGACACCCAAGGTGGGACAGCACAGAGCCTTCCTTCCACCACAAAGGGGAAGCCAACCCCAGTGCCTGAGACAGGGCTACAGCCTGTAACTCTGCAGTGACTTTACACCAGATCCTGGCTCTATTCCCTATGTATGAGAGGAGGAGATCCCTGTTGCTTTCCTTGATAGGTTTTGTGTTTTCAGCAGCTGATGGCCAGCCCAAGCAAAGAGCATCACTGCACAGTCTCCCGTGCTTTGCTTCACAGAGCTGATTTTGCATATCATGTTAATGAAGTTATTCTCCAGCCTCTGTGGTCCCTGGGACTTAAAATTTTAAGAAGTCCACAGATTACATGGTAGGAACACAACTCAGTGGGATGCTTCAAATCCCTTCTCACCACTTCCAATGCTGCAGAGCAGCACCTTGCCTCTGTCACTGCAGCACAGACACTGAACCAGCTCAACCACCACCAGTTTCCATTTGTCTCAGAGCACAAAGAAGTAGATCTGTGGGCAATGACATGCACTTCCTCACATTAGCTGTCAGTAGAGCTGTGGTGGGTTCCACACAAAGTCAGAATGATCTTTATAGGGCATCTCCTAGATGATCCCAATCACCAGCCTCGCAGGGCTGGCTGTGGCTCCCCACCACAAGCAGAAGCTTCAGAGAGCAGGTCTGTCCCGGGCAGAGGTGTTCCCTTCCTGAGGGCAGCTCCCTGAAGGCTCCAGAGAAACAACCACAAGGAGTCTTGACTTAAAGCAATGACATTTTCCTACAGCTTGTCCAAACACCTCACCTGTGAGGATAACTGAAGCCTTTCACCTTTAAGAAGCAGACACAAGGCACTGCACTGACCACAGCTCCACTTTTCACTGACGAGATGTCCCTGTGTCCTGAGCCAGGACAATACAAAGCTGTTCACAAACCTCTGTAATGTGAGCCTTGCTTATTTGTTTTGCTCAGCAAGCTGCTTATCCCCTTGTGAATTACTTTTGTTTCAACAGATGGAAGAAGCCAAGCATCAAGTGCTACATTTCCCTGCTCCAGAAAGTCTCACACAAAGAGGAAGCTACTACTGGGTCTTGGAAGAGGAACACAACGGATTTGTGAGGTTCAATCCGAAGATTCATCTCATTATACTTCTTGTGGGCATGTGCTTGTTAAGGCTGTGCCATTCTGAAACAATCTCCTCTTGGAGGAGTCCACATTACCAGAAAGGAAAGCAAAATGTTTTCATGTGTTACCAATAAAAAGATAAAAAGCATTGGTCTGAAAGGGAACCAAGGGAAACCTCAAAGTTCTGCCTTTAATTTCACAGGCGATTCTGAGCCAAAAGATGTTAAATCTAGCAACAGATTTCAAATGAAAGCTTTAGATCTTTTTATCCCATCTCACACAGGGCAACTGAATATATCCTCATACCACAGCCATCTAAAGATAATTTGTTATCAGGAAAGGAGAAAAGAAACACCAGGGAATAAGTTATATCAATATCATTAACAACCCCCTTAATGTGACTTTGGAGGTTGCCTACTGTACAACAAGCAGTTTTATTTAACTAAGGAAAGATGAAATAAAGCTTCTGAGTCTGAGGTCTGTAATTACAGCTGACATATGCACAAGGAAGTTCCTCATACCCCATTAAACAGCATCATTTCAGGGGTAGGAATAAAGGCAGTGAAGCTGCTACAGCTATTAATCACATTGTGTGTCAAGCAAAAAGCTTGACTTTCACAAGATCCCTTCTCCACTCAGGAGTCTGTAATGCCAGTTTCAACTAGTAGTCTCATTAACAGTAATTACCTCAGGCATTACAGACACCGGTGCCAGACTGCCACCCTCACCTGTCCCAACCACACACAGGATGTTGTCACACCCCAAGACATCAAAGCATGTGGACAGTCTGGGCAGAAAAGCCCTCACCAACCCGTGGGTTCAAAGGAATCAATGGCACATCTCTGCTGGCTGCTCACCAGCCTGTAAGAGCTGCTACAAACTCGAAGTCCAATGTTCCACAGATCTGCTCAGCATGGGATATATTCTACAAACCCCATGGAGTTCAGTCTTGTCCCTGGTTTAGATAAGACACAGATCCTACAAAACCATCATATGCTTCCCAAAAGTGTCAGGACGCAGAAGAGAAGGAAGTTCAGACCTCAGAGACACGCTGCCTTCACCGGGGCTGACCTGATCTAAACCCAGGACAAGCATCACCAGTCACTCACACCACTGATTTACACACCATTCAAATCTAAGGGACTAGGGGAGGAAGCTCAGTACTCAGGAGATGCACCAGACACCAGCTACCCAGACAGTACTTGCCTGAACGTCAACGTCTGCCCACAGAAATACGTAGGAGCTTTGGAGTAGAGGACACCGGACGACTGGGAATCGTTTCGAAGCGCTATGTTTCTTCGACTGCTCAAGCTGTAGCCCTCCAAACCAGTTGTCCATTCTTAAAAAGGAAGGGAAAATAAATAAATAAAGCAGCACAAACCTCACCTAGACCAGCTGCTGCCTGTGCAGAATGAAGTCAGTCGCGGTGTACACTCATGTTACCTCATAGGAAGATTAAGGTAGGTTAAGAACAGGGCCTGGTTTTGCCACCTTCTGATGGAGAGATTTCTTTCACTAACCACTTGTAGTTACAGGAAATGTTTCCCAGCTCAAAGGGTTCACCAGAATTTTGCTTTTTGCTAAAAGTCTTATTGTAGGCAAAAGAAAACCTCCAGGACCCAATGCACTTAAAAATCTGCAAGTCAAAATGTAGGTTTTTGCCTCTTCAGGGTAAGGGTTTGTTATGTGACTGTGGGTCATCACAAATGCTTAGGTGGAGTAATAAGCTGTAGGACAAAAGGACAGATCCTACATTACACACATGTATTGTAGCTAAGGACACGCCATCGTCACACAAAGAGCAGCTCCCTGAGTCATTCAGCTGTAGACCTTCAGGAGAGCTGCAAGGGTGACCTGGGCTCGAGATGAAGAGGAGACAACAAAACAGTACCATGGGGGACTAGTGTGGTGTGGCCGATCTGAGGAACACTCCAGGGGCTCCACTCCTGCCGTCCGTCGCCGCGGGCACAGACCCTGAACTGGTAATCGACGTTGGGATCGATGTGCAGCACTATGAACTCTGTCTCTGAGCCAACATACACATCTTCAAAGTGACTGGCAGTACTCTTACGATACTGCAGCCTGTAGTCTTGTGGCACAAAGTCATCATCCACCTACAGAGATATTCATTGTGTTAATAAAGGGGCCCCTCTTCACCAGTGAAGTGGCTCATACTGGGGTAGTGCTGCAGGCTGTCAAAGGGGTCCAGAGTCACATTGTATTAAGGGGCCTAAGCACACCTTACAGAAATAACATCAGTGTCTGAAACAACTGATACAAGAAATAGTCTAAGAATGATTAGATCTTACTTTAAATGTTTCTTCTCCTATACATAAGTTCAAATGTTTCTTCTCCTATCCATACTTTTAACAGGTTTTTCAATCTAGCAGATTGAAAACTGAACTATCTTGAACAAGATAATTTCCAATTCTTTCATCTGTCCAACTGAAAAGCAATTTCTCCCTCCCCACAAACTAAAAGCTCCACTAACCCCCAAGCGTGATCAAGCTCAGGGAACTCCTCTACACCACAGCAAACCAGACCACAGGTGACAACAGCACCTACAGTTTTATAATCTGAGTCAACACCCTTTACAAAGCAGTGGCTGAGCAGTGCCTGGCTCTTGCTAGAACTACAAAGCCTTGGTCAGGGCTGCCAAGGAGCACAGAGCTGTCCAACAACAGCTAAACCACACCAGAGCACAGCAGTGATGTACTCAGAAACAGCTTTTGGGTACTGAAGAGAAAGGCTTCGTGACAAGCTAATGCCAACACTGAAATAACTTTTTCTGTCCACTGCACCTTCCCAAGAACACAAACGTGTTTAGGGGTCAAAGCATCACCCCAGCACAGAAACTGAGTCTTACTTGGAGCGTTTGGCAGTTGCACCACACAACCCAAGCACTCAGTTCCAGAACAGAAACAGTTACATGGTCCTGTTTGTACAGCAGCATCACAGGTAACAGTAATCTATTTGCTTAGTGGGACGAGTACCTGCAGGAGGAGTTTCCTGCTTGTCCAGTACCTGGCTCTTGCTTAAGCACAGAAGCCAGGGTAGCAGTGTTTTCAGTTGCCCCTCCTGAATTGTCCACACCCAGGGAAGGAGTTTGAGAGGTGCTTTAGCATGTCATCCCTTTCTGCCTGCAGATGGGACCAGGCAAACTCCAACAGCAAGAGTGTAACACACAAGTGTCACTGCCACTGCCAGCCATGACATCACCTTGCCTCTAAATGAGGCCATTAACAGCAAAACCTCTTTTAAATTTCTAACTACTGAAGTGGACTACTCCTTTGAAGGCAGAAGAGAATCCAGAAAAGTGACTTTTTCTGTGTCTTTCAAAACTGAAGTGTGAATGATTTTCACCCAGTGTACTTTACCTACCTTACACCACCGGACTAAAATGCCCCCAGGCTTCTCCACAAATTCCTCTAGCTGTACAGGTGGGCGAGATGCCACAGTTCCATGTCTGAATATTTGATTTTTCAATATAGTGAGAAGGCAGTCATCCAACTGGGCAGATAAACAAGGCACATCAACCAAGGAGGGCACTTCTGGTAAGCTGAGAAAGGAAAGTTTGCTGTAATGAAAGGGGCCAGCTTCTACAAATTCATATTTTGTCCACACACTTGAATCCGTGCAGATTTGCAAAGAGAGAACAGCTGCAGAAATTGGCATGTGCATTTCAAACTTAAAAGGCTCCAAAAACACAGTGTTTCAGCCCTAACCAGACTGTTTCTCAGTAAATATTCTGAAATACAGGCTGTTCCACAAGGAGCGGTTTCATCGTTCACAAATAAACAGCCTATATTCCCACAGAACATATGGAGGTTGAAAACTACTCTGTTCTGTGGCTGCCAGCCCCAGTGAAAGTCAATGAAATACACAGGACAGGGGCACCTCAAATTAATCTTTTATGGCAATGGAGAGGAAAGCTTTTGTTTCAAAGGTGAGAAGATCCCTGTGGCGCTGCCTCCGATCACCTCAGTGTGTCAGTAGCTTACCTATCTAGCTGAATATGTAAAGCTTTTTTTGTAAAGCTGCAAAGTTTCTCATTCTGTTGTCCCACATCTCCATGGACTGCACTCTCTCCTGGAATCAAATGGTAAAAATATTCCTAATGAGAAAATGTCCAAGACAGGCATTCTTTTGAGCAAAAGAGAACCAGTTCTGACATGAGCAACCAATTAAACATGAAGCATTCTCAGCACTTTTGCTAGACTCTTACCTAGAAAACTACAGAAGAATTATAGTTAACAAAATAAAGCCTATCTAGCAACTTTTGAAGCTCTCAGTTTCCCGTAGACACACCCATAACAGATGTAGTAATTTGCCTCAGGTCTCTGACAGTAGCAGTATTGGGGTCAGATGCCAGGATTATTATTCCCTTCCTCCACCTGCTTTAAGGAAGAATAAAAGCAAAGCACCTTTGCTGAGCAGAAAATATAAAAGCAGAAGCTTAAAAGCAAAAAATATAAATTCCAACCATTTTTCTGTTGACTACAATTGAAATGGTAACTATTGTCACAGCAAAGGAAACCATCCATGCATGAAAGCGTGGAGATAAATCGAAATCTTCTCATGAGCTTTCCCCATAAAGCAGCATCCCACACCTCAGCTTAGGAGAGTGGAGCACACATCTCTATCTGATGACTTTCTGGTAATTTACAACACAAGTGAGCTGAGTCCTCTTCCAAATGGAGGATTACGAATGTTACAACTCTCTGAAGAAAACGCACACGTCATAACTGGCAGCAGGAGACTTAACAACCACGAAGGTTTAACTCCTTTCTGACTCTGCTCTCTCTGACAACACGCCTTAGTGATGCTTCTCCTGCCACAGGAGGAGTGGTGAGCCCCAGGACACAAAGCACACAGCTTGTCAGGCTCTCACGAGACCTGACAGAAACTTGTCCAGAACACAGGCAACCCTGGCCACTGATGACTTTCTCAGTATCTTGAGACTTAAAAAAAACCCAAACCAAACCCAAAACCAAGGTGCACCAGCTGTTCCAAAGGTTGTGGTGCCAAGGGAAAAAAAAAACAAACAACAACCACAACCAAAAAAACCCCAGCAAATACTGTCCCTGCTCCTGTGAGGAGGAGGAGGCATGGGGGTACCAGTGCAGCATGGTCTGTAAGCACAAAGCTCGCGTCTGAGAGGGAGCTGGGATGTTTCCTACCCATGGGAGGCTGCTCAATGCACTTTAGTTCACAAAACTGAGATCATGGTGAAAGAAAGTTAAAGTTGAGACATGAGAACAATGCAAGGAAACTGCCAACATACTCATGGCTCAGACTTGCTCCCAGCAGGTTCTCCAGTGTGGGGAAAACAGTCGTGAGCGACGTTCCTTTCTGGCTGGGTATTCAGCATCAGAAGGGCACAGACTGGCCCTTGCAATAATATTCCACGAGTGTCTTTCTGTCTGCCTCATCCTCAGACTTTTTGGGGAAATGTTTTCCACACAGTGGCCATTCCACTCCTCATGTTCCCCATCCACAACAAACAGAATTACACTTAACAGGAGAGATAATCTGTTTACTTTAGCTGCTATTCCATTAAGAGACAAATAACTTTCATCAACCCACGGAGAAATTTTGCTATTACGGTACTCAAGATGTATTTTATTTCAAAATACTCTGACATAATCCTCTTTCCAGTGCAGAAGGGTGCAGGACATCTCTGCAGTGAGACATTTCCCAAGTAATTACTACTTGCCTTTAAGGAGAAGCTACACTGGCATATGCACACCCTAAGATTGGAGTGAAATATCGAAATACACAATTTTAGGACAGAATACTGATGGCTCTCCACTACATCTACCCATCTTTAACCTCTTCTAACACTTGGCTTGAGAGAAGTCCAAAAGGAGCCAAATATGCTGATCATAACAAGACAGCAGAGCTAAGACTTAGCATCAGTTCCTGCCTTACCTTCAAGGAGCAGATCATCGGCCGTACTGACTCCATGCTCTATTAGCTTCTGGCATTCATCCAAGGGTTTGATGCTTTCTTGTTCTATAGCATCCACTTCCTGCAGCAGTGACATCAGCCGCTCATCCAACAGCTTCTTTAGGGTCCCTTTCAAATCATTAAAATGTTGCTCAAGTACATCTCTGGTCAATGCTGCGCTTTCTCTGATCTGAAGTCAGGTAACAGGGAAGAAGAATTCAGGCAAAGGCCATGTACATCTTTTATTTTCCTGAACAACCTCATCTGTATCTGCTGGAGAAAAGGTGCCTGTGATATCAGCTTTAAAAAAAATGGACCACTGGCAGGTAACAAACTAGCACAGTTGGATTTAGTACATGTGCAGCTGGGAAAGAGGCAAAAAACTACCTGGGACAAGGTGAGGAGAATCTTAACTAAGCAAAATACCAACTGGGTCACACATTCTTTAATCAAGGAAGTTTTTCTTGTCAGAAAAGCTTGAATGCTCTCAGGTCTTCTCTCCATCACCAAAATTCCTGTAACTGTCAAAAACCAATCTGCCCTCACATACGGGTGCTTCTCACTGGGAAAAAGACATCAGGCTTTCAGAAGACCACCTAGAAGCACTTTTCCAGGCCTTGTCACCTCACTGGATTTTAAAAATTCTCATGAAGCTGCTTTATTTCAGTTATTTTTTTTTTTTTTCAATCAGCCACCTTTGATTTGTCTGTGCTCCAGTGTTACAGGACAGCACATCCGTTTCGATTCTGGAAGAACCGGACCACAGAAGGTTCTACAAGGACTTATTAAACTGTTTGCAAACTTGCTGAATCTGACTTTCAGAGAAGAAAACACATTTGAACACTCCTCAACTAAAATGCAAAAAAACCCAGATGTAAACATCTCCCTATGAACAACCTTCTAAGTCACACACACGAGGAAACGCTGCAACACGCACACGGCCTTACACGTAATTTCTAGATCTTTAGAAGTACAGACAATCAGCACAGGAAGCAAGTTCTCTGCTTAGGTAAAATTAAATTTCCTCTTTAAGTAACACTCATGAACGTCTGCAGCTGCCCACTGCTTGGTTTCCCTTCTCTTGTCACTTCAATGCTTAAGGGAAAAAAAGGAAGTTTTTGGCTTGGTGAAGGGGTGGGGCAGGGGAAGGCAGAAGAGTCACTTCTCTGAGCCCATCACCTCCAGGACACGCAGACACAAATTCAGCAAGCCAGCCTCGGAGTTACACGTGCTACTGGCTACACAGAAGAGGAAACACAAGTCCCCAAACATACAGAGCTGCATCAAGCTTGCTGAAAACCATGTCCCCTTGGTCCAAAATAAAAGGATGCAACAGAAATGATCTCAAGTGCTCCTCCTATCACGTCGGCCCACCAGTCCCCAAATAACAAACTTTTCACTCTCTAGACACCAAACCTCAGACATTGAGCACTTCAGGGAATTCCATGGCTGACAAAACAGTGTGTGGTCCTGAAGATGGAAAAAGAGAAACCAGGAACACATATGCAAGCAAAGAACTTCCCCCAGAGAGGAGGAGGAAAGAAAGGTAAGCTAACCAAGCCCTCACGCTGCAGAAGGGCAGGCTGGCTCCCTCTCAACATGGTCCCAGTTATCAAGCAACACTCTGAGGGGATGAGGTTTGGATTAAAGGCAGTCACAAGCAATTCATTTTCTTAAATAGCCTGCAGTTTTTAAGATGACTAATGTACAGCAATTACCCATGTTCACTCAGAGGCAGGGCACTACCCTCACAAATTTACAGCGGGTTTTTATGCTAATGGACTCTGCTTCAGAGACACCAGCAGGTCACCACAGAAATATTTTTGGAGTTTGGTAACTTCTTAATTTATTTATTTCAAAGTAGAATCAAAGATAGTAAAACATCGGTTCTAGTCTGCAAAACCCAAAGCTCTTCAAGGATGTCTTGGCAGCACAACCAGTCCTTCACTGAGTCTCTGCAATCCCTGTCCACAATTGAGTATCTTATCGTGTATCTTCAGCACACAGGGGGTGGGTTACTGGTCCCAGTGACAACTCTCCAGTGCACAACTGCAGAAAAACCAGCTGAACACTGGCAACACATACGTGACCCACAGAGGCCAGTGCACGGGTTCGGGGCAGAGCTCAGGACGGCATCCTAACTAGCGAGCGACTTGCCTAGGCAGGCAGCCCTTCATGAGCGGGAGGAGGAAAACAGGCACGACAATCCCTACGGAACAAGACCTGGCATCCCCACTACTTCAGGAAATACGGTCCCTTCGCACCTCCGTACCAGCCCTGAAAAAACAGGCCTTGCTCGCTGGCAGCCTTCAACTGGACCCCCTTCCTTCCCTTCCTCCCTCTTCCTTCCTTTTCCTTCCTTCCCTTCCCCTTCTTCATCTTCCTTCCCCT
>VXBZ01001217.1:1495-11834 GCA_013399135.1 Heliornis fulica | reverse complement strand
CTTCTTGCAGGGGGTTTGGACTGGATGACCTCTGGGAGTCCCTTCCAACTCCAGCCATTCTATGATTCTATGATCCTATAATGCAGAGCTATAGCAAGTATCAGGTGGTCACACTTCAGAAATGACTGTTTCTCTTGCATAACGAACTGAAGGGTTTCTGTTTCAAATGTGTATGATTTAGACATTTAATTTTAGATGAGAGTCATTCAGGACTTTGTTTATATATTTGAAATTTTGTATTAATTCTGTGTAGACAACAGTAAAAAAAAGTATTGTATAATCTTAGAATTCTGGTTGCTGATTTCTAAGCTCTCTTGCAATTTCTTCACTTTTCTCAGTATTGATCATTAAATTATCTTGATAATAAAAGAGGAAAGGTTGTGTTTCCTTTCTTATGTTATTTTATTTCCCTCTAGGAATTGGTAGTAATTTTAGATTCAAGCCTGAGTAATGATGCTGATGCTGTGCAGAATGTGAAGCAAAAGAAGCTTCGGAGCTTAAATGATGTTTTGGGAAAGAAGTCTAAAAACTTGAAGGTTTCAAAGAATTCAAATGGTAATTATGTTTTACTGAACATGTTTCATTTTTATTTCAGTTATTGAGTATTATAACTTTATTTTAAAAAGCTGTCTTTACAGTACATTGATATTTTCTTCTTATTTTTATATGTAATATTCAAATATGTGAGTTAATAGTGCAGAGGTTATTTACATGTGCTGCTTTGATTTTTCTTTATTTGGAGAAAACTATGTTGGTTTGAAAGTTGATAATACTGTACCATGTTTTGTTGACTTCTAATTTAGGGGGATTTTAATGTTACAGAAATTTATAAGTATGTAAAGAGTTAGTGTCAGGAGGATGGAGCCAGGCTCTTCTCGGGGATGGCCAGTGACAGGACAAGGGGCAGGTGGGTCCAAGCTGCAGCAGAGGAGTTTCCATGTGAATGTAAGGAAAAACCTTTTCCCTGTGAGGGTGACAGAGCCCTGGAACAGGCTGCCCAGAGAGGTTGTGGAGTCTCCTTCTCTGGAGACATTCAAGCCCAATCTGGACATGTTCCTGTGATTTAAGCCAGGTGATCCTGCTCTGGCAGGGGGGTGGACTAGATGATCTTTCAAGGTCCCTTCCAGATCCTAACATTCTGAAACAACAAACCATCTACAGTGATGAAATATAAAAATCTAATGAACTTTGTTAAAAGTTCTATCTCCCTTTAAGAAAAGGACATTCCCTAATGTTCACAGCACATACAGAGAAGCAATGGTTAGAACCCTGTATCAGTCCTAATCTGATAATTACTTTTTTTCTTTTTAAAGGAAAGCTGGAATATGCACCTTCCTTCCTAGGCAGAAATGCTAAAAAATCCATGGGTGAGCCAGTTGTGATCTTTGATGAAAGCAGGTTAGTTTTCAGGATCCTAGTTGCTTAAGAAAATATATTTCAAGGTTACTGTAACATTCTCTCATTTTACAAATTTAAATACACTTACTGAAACGTGTTGTAAATGTTCTGTGGGCTTTTTTATACTGATCAATATGTTAATCTGTTTGCAAAATTTGGGTTTGGTTTGGGGTTTATTGAGGGGTCCTGAGCCATTGTTGAACCATTTTAAATAGTTGAAAATGTAGTTGATGACTGTCTGAAAAGGAAGTCCTAAGTTCAATATAAAAATACAAAATTCAAATTCTTTTAAATTAAAATCTCTAATAAATGAACTTAAATTTACTACATTTAAGTTAATATTAGCAGTTTTCCCAAACTATTTTTAACTCCTGTGTAGAAGTATTTGTGATTAAATACTGCTGTAAGCCTCACACAACTGGTAGTTCTAATAACCTTCTTATTTTATTTTTTCATTAAAGCCAAGATGCATCTGAAAATTCTCAAGATGATGATCAGTTCAGAGCAAAACGTGAATTCTTGATGAGTGGATTGCCAGAGTCACTGAAAAGACAGATTGCAAAGAAAGCTGCTGCAATGGAAGCATACTGTCTTGCAAGTTCATGTTTTAAGACTGTTGTCCATGTACAGCAGAAGGATGACTGTAAGCTTTTGTTCAGCCATTGTGTATGTAATAATTTCTAGTAAATCTGTGCAGAAAAGAAACAACTTGGACAGGTGAACTTGCTGTTATGTCTGGAATAACTCGTAGTTCCATCTTGTTTTGTGTCACAGTAAGAAAACAAAGCTTCCAAGCTTCCAGTTTTCAAATACACAGTTTACAAATTAATTTAATGCTACAGCAGTGCATACATTTATGGGTGAGGATGCAGAATTTTTAATCTTTAGTCAAAAAAGTTAAGTGTTTTAAGTACCAACCTGGAGGATAAAGGCCATGTTTGAGTGATTGGGGCAGAAACCATTTACTTTAGACAAAGGTGAAATATTTTTCAAAAGAGAAAAGAACAGCTCCTTTCTGTCCAGTGAGTGAGTGTGCACCAGTCTTCTCAAGTCAAGGGCATGACAGAAAAGCAGAAGGTAGAATAGCCCTTAACAGTTATTACTGCAAACCAGGCAACAGACAGACAAAATCCTTGGTGAGGGTCTGTCCTGCAGAGAGCCAGTGAGGGCACAGGTTGTTATTTGGAGCAAACAGAGCCCAGGAACAGCTTAGTGGAGAAATGTTTTAAGTGAAAATGAAAAAAATTCTTCTGCTTGTGGTAGATGCAATTAATAAAGATGAAAAATTGGTGCAGTGGAAGTTAAATTAGCTTAGCTTTGATGGGACAAAGCTGTAGTTAAGAGAGTGTTTACTGTGGCATGGTTTTGTCTGTGTCTGTTTCATTAACAAAGGTTTCTTTGTCTTGGTGGGTGTTCTTTTGTAGGTTATCCCATGTGGAAATTGAAATCACCATCATGTCCTCTATTAACAAATCTAAGGAAACTGAATACTGAAGTCACTAATGTCACAAAAATCAGTCTCTCACTTGGTGAATTTTCCACTGTGAATTCAAAACTAACTGGAAAATGCTCCACACCTGTGGTTAGTATTGTAAAATGGGGGCTTGTGTTACAAGAAAAACTGAAATTTAAATTGTTTTGTTATTTGTTAAGACTTCTGTTGTTTTAAAGAATCCTGTTGTGTGAATCTCTGTCAGTCTAGGAATTTATTTCTTTCTCTCTTGTGATTTACCTGTTCTGTATTGTAACATTAGACAATACTCAAGGCTTTCTTCTATTGTCAGCTTTTAACAAAACAGCTACCAATTTAAATTATGCAAAACTGTTATTGTTACTCTGTGCAATACTTTTGAGTAATAATATTTTTTCTGTGTGTTACAGCTTTCTGGCCACCGACCAGGTTTTCCTGATACATTCAGGAAAGATTTACTAGATGAAATCATGTCTTCTAATTCTCAATTTCCTGTGAAAAAATATTTCTACAAATTTCTGAAAAAGCAGACAGAACGAGCGGGTTTTAAAAACAACATACAAGGTTAGTGATCTCCACAGGGAAACATAAACACACTCTCACACCTCTGGCCCAAAAAGGCCACATGGAATTTCCAGAAATGTTTCAGTGAAGGAGTGCTGTTGTTGGAAATAAATTGGTCCTCACATTTTGACCAGAATATTCAAATGTGGCTTTAACAACAGTACAGTAACAGATGTACTGTGAAATTTTAAGAGTGTGAATTTTTAACTTTTTAAAAAAATATATTTAATCTTCCCCCTCCCTTAGAAAGTGAAGATGGTGCTTCAAATTCTGAGGTAACTTGGAAACGTTCTGACAATCAGAAGGAAACTAAAAGGAAAAGGAAAGAAACAGAAGACCATAAATCAAAAAGAAGAAAACAATTTGAAGGTACAGAGACTGAAACAAAATCCAGAGCTTCTAGGAACCTTATTTCTCCCATATCTGGAGAAAAACAAGCAGAAACAGGACAAGCCATGCATTTGGAAGACACCAAACCCCAGAAACCAGATATTTTGACAGAAGACACTGAATGTTTATCAGAGCCAAATGCACTCTCAGGTGACTTTACTTCCTGTCTGATTTTTAATACTCTTTGCATTGAGGGAATGTATATGTGATGTATGTCAGCTTGCCACTGTGATGCAAAAACCATACCTAGTATAGTATTTTCTAGTAGACTTAATCAGCTCTTTTGCATGAAGAACTACTTTAAAATAATTGTTCTGTAGGTGTTGAAAAGGAAGACATGCTCTGGACAGAAAAATACCAGCCTCAAGATTCCAGTGAACTTGTAGGGAACAAGAAAGAAATTGAAAGGCTCCACAGGTAAGAAGTGGGACCGTGGATCCGTTCTTAAAGTAACTCAGAGCGTCGTGTTGCTTGGTTATGCTCAAAGAAGCAAAGTCAATTCTATTGCACAATGTTTGAGTAACACTCAGAGTGCATGTTTGTGGCCTTTGTATTTGTTTACTTCCAAAAAGTTGCAGGAAAAAATTGTTGGTGTGAATGATCTTTTGGTCACAGTTTCTTTTACAGTAACATCTAGGAAGTGTGGTATGGTACAAAACCACACAAGAAATGCTACATTAGAATGATACTGAAGTAACTAATACCTTTACAATTTTAGTAGAAACTAGGTTTTGTGAGGTTATGAGCATTTTCCCCACCTTGTTACAGTTTAGGTAGTTTGCCATGTGATGGGTTTCTGTACCAGTTAACTAATAGAACAGAGTAAGAAGAAGGAATCTTTTTATTCAAAAGAATCAAACAAACCATAAACACTTTTTTTAAAAATCTAAAAGGACTTAGTGAGTTTCTGAGAGGGATAACAAATGGCTGGTATCCCCTTGTCTTATGTTTTTTTCCATCTGAATTTGGCTCATTTCAGCAGTAATTTTTATTTTTTGTTCTATTCCTTTTATAGCTGGTTAAAAGAATGGAAAAAAAGAGCTGATTTGGAAGAAAAAAGGAATCAGAAAGGGGAAAAGGAAGACAAAGAGCATGAAGGTACTGATAAAATTAAAAATATATACCTTCTCTTTGTTAAAGTTGGCATAAAAATTACATGAATCCTTTCTTCTCTCTTAAATAATTCTACAGATTCTTCCAGCAGCTGTGACTTTAAAGACAGTAAATCAGATCTTGAGGAAGAGACTGGCCTTTGCAATACAATCCTGATAACCGGCCCACCGGGAGTAGGGAAAACCGCTGCAGTGTACGCCTGTGCTCAGGAGCTTGGTTTTAAGGTTTGTGAAGTCCTTTCCACAGTGCCACTTTCCTTATTTGTAGCTGGTGATATGAAAGCATGTGTAATATGTGGTGTCTACAATTTTTTAAATGTAAATTTAATACCATTGCAGATATTTGAAGTCAATGCCTCTTGCCAGCGTAATGGTAGACAGATACTGTCCCAGCTAAAAGAAGCCACTCAGTCTCATCAAGTGGATAAAAAAGGCATTAATGCACACAAGCCTTGCTTTTTTAACAGTTATGGCAGTGCCAAGTCACCCAGTAAGTTTCATGGTTATATCTGGATTTTTTTTTTGTTTGGTGGGGATTTGTTGCGTTGGGGGAAAGGGCTCTTCGGGGAGTTAAAGGAACTGGGTTCTCAAAACAATATTTAGACATCAGTTGTCTTAGGGAAAAAAAAAAGAAGCTATTTTCAGTTTATATTTTTACATAATAAAAAATGCTCAGATGCTTAACACAAATACCAAATTAAGTAATTACTTTCTCAAAATTACTAACTCTTGATTATCTTAAGCTGTTTCTGTAATGGTGGAGTATAACAGCTATGGCACTCAAATAGAAAGTTGAGCAGAAAACATTCCCTATAGCAGGAGAAAAGTAAAATAAGTGGAAGTTGGCACAGTAAAATTGCCCCATAATAGATTAAAAAAACCCTGTGATTGGCTCTAAATTTGCCTGAGAAATGTTTGCTTGAGATTTACATTTCTATTGTAAGTTTAATATAAAACTTATCTTGCAGAAAAAATGTATTCTCCAAAGAAAGTTATTTCACCAAGAAAACCTCCACAGTCACCCAAAGGAGCAGGACTAAAACGAAGTTTGCCCTCTAGAACTCTTGCAAACTATTTCAAAATCTCTTCCAAACGCAAAGGTAATGATGGAGCAGTAACATCCCAGGAGAAAAATAAAGGTAGGTGTCACTCTTGAATAATTAGTTACCTGTGGAGATGGGAGTGCTGCACTGTACTGTTCTGTGTGTGGAGCTGCTTGGGGAAAGGAGTAGAGCACAACTTACTACACTCTACATTACGAGATTCTTGCCATCAGATATCTGAGATAGACTTTGCATAGGAAGCAATGACTGTATTACAAGAGAGTTGACCAGGGTACAGACACTCTGAAGTGCAGTAGGCTTTTCTTAGAGGTTCAGCAGTGTTTGTTTTATTTTTCAGCTTGGTTGTTTCTGTGTTGGTTTTTTTGTTTGTTTGTTTTGTGGTGGTTGGTGGTTCTTAGTTTGGGTTTTGTTTTGTTGTTTTTTTTTCTCCCAGAAGATTTAGGTAAGAGAAGATAAATTAAAACCTGTCTTTAGAAAAGCACAGTTTTTTATCACCTCAGTGCCTGTTTCAGATAGGAGTGGAGTAGTTATGCTATGTGGGGGTTGTGTGTGTATATACCTATCTCTCAAAATTAGTGCCACAGAACTTAGAGGTCCTGTAAAACCAATAAATGTTTAATTACAGATTGTGGATTTTAATACATAGAAGGTCACACTGAAATCTTTATATTCCAGTGTTGAGAGATGTATATTTCCAAATGTTTCCTCAGATCAATAAGTATAAAGGCAGGTTTTTAGAAAGTTTTATTTTCATTTATTCCTGTGCCCCTGAAACATCACAGGTCACAAACAGGTTAGGTGCAGAAATAATTGTACAAGTAGTCAGCCCTTCACCACACACACTGGAATCCCCAGCAAATTTATTGCTACTTTTTTTTTCCTGTTTAGAAAAAGAGATATCAGGAAATTATCTATGTCAGATTTCTTAAGATTTTGTGTAGGTTTTTCTTAAGCAGTTTTTATGTGGGGTGGTCTAGAATACATATGAAATAGTTGTGGTCCTCCTTTACTTCTTGCTCAGTTCTTCACCCATCTGCAGGAAAAACACAGAATTCACGTGAAGACAAGAAAGAAGTTCAAGTTACACCAATAAACAGAGAAGAAGGAGAACACAACAGAAAAAGTGCAACATCTCTCATCCTTTTTGAAGAGGTAAAATTAATGTGAAATACATTCATGTGATCAATATGTCCTTTCTTTACATCTAAAGTGTTTAATTTCTTTTTTTCCCCTTCCTTTCTCTTTTTTTTCCCTTGAGAATTCTCAGTAGTGTGAGCATTATCACCTTAAAAATTAAAGATCTAATTATTGAATCTTTGATTACTTTTTTAATCACAGATATCTTTTAAAATAAGTTCATAAAATAATAAAGAAACTATCATTTATTAGTAGTTGTTCATCGTTGGGACAGTTTGCAGGATTCTGCTAGTTTAGTTTGATTATGTCAGAAGTGTTGGTCTGTAACTTTACTTGCCCAGGTCACCCAGTAGTTACAGTACCTAAGCCCACATTAAGTTCTGGTTTTCTTGCCCAAAAATGTCTTTTGAGTCTTAATACAAAATGGCAAGTGAGAATACCATGCCTCCTCTATTTCCTTAAAATGTTGCCAACTCTGGGTTTATCCATCCTGCAGATCACTGGTACAATTCTATTAAAAACAGATAAAACCCCAAACTTCAAAAGTCACCTAGACACAGTCTTGGGCAGCCTGCTCTGGGTTGCCCATCTTTGGCAGGGACTTCCAGGGGTCCCTTCCAACATCAACTAGGCAGTGATTATTTTTGGTTTGTTTTATTTTTGTAAGCTTCAGCAGCCAGCTTGCCTTGATGTCCAAGTGACTGGGCGATGCATTCAGTCACATGCTCTGCCTTGGCTGGCCCTGTGTGAAGCCAGGAGTTGGACTCTCTGATCCTTCTGGGTTCTTTCTGACTCAGGAGATTCTATGATTCTCTCAAGAGTGTAACTGGTGTGTGCTAACAGGTGAACTTTACCTGAAGCATGTCTAGTGCCATTGGCTGTGCCAGTTCAAGGAATCCATATGAATATTAAGACTTAGTCCTTAACAGTACGACTGCATTCACAGCTTGTAGCTATTGTTAAAGGTATTGATAATTTGCACTTCCTTTGTTTTCTATAGGTAGATATAATATTTGATGAAGATGCAGGATTTCTAAATGCAATAAAGACATTCATGGCAACTGCAAAGAGACCTGTAATTCTTACCACCAATGGTGAGTAATGTTTGTTGCTGGAATTAGGCTTTACGATAACAAGATAATTATTACAATCATTAATAAGACTGTTAAAAGGGTGGAATACAGCTCCTCAGCATAAATTAGTGTGGACACTGTAAAGCAAGTATTGTACAGCGGTATCTTTATCCAAATAATATGAAAGGATAAGGAAAACAATTTGTTTTGTGACAGTTCACCTGTATCTCTTCATATAGATCCAACGTTCAGCTTAATGTTTGATGGCTGTTTTGAAGAGATCAACTTTAGAACCCCTTCTTTGGTAAGTCTGTGCTTGTAAATGCAGATACAACTGAAGAAAGTAATTGTCAGCTAATTTAAATTTCAAATGTGTTGGTGTCGGTTTTTATTTATCTGATATATATATTACATGTTTCATCAGAAGATGTTTTTGGGGGGGTTATGCAAGAATGTGTAGGGTACATTTATCTTTAAACATAGAATTTCTTAACTATCTAGAAGATTTATTTTGTTAACCAGGTACTACTTCAGGGAATTACAAGATCATACTTCATTATTTAATTTAGGTGTTAGGTTGTAGTAAATAAATTCTTAGATTAAATAATTTTGATCCAACCACTGATGATGCCAGTACTGGTTCATTCATTAAAAGGTATAGAAACTGTTCTAGAAATGTTAGGAGTTATTCCTTTAATGTGAACACTAGTATTCTGTTTTGCAAATAGCTGGAAATAAAACTATGTATAACATGGAAAACTTCAATATCTAAGAATCAGAAGCAACTAACTTTTAAGAAGGGAAACTTTTTTTAATATGAAATAGAAAGTCTTTCTGACTACCAGACAAATGCAGAGTTGAAAGAAAAACCTTTAAAATGACTATAGCTCACTAATACCTGCTCATTGGTAATGAGAAGCAAGGCCTACATGTTTTCAGGAACACAGGCAAAATATATATGTTTTTTTGGTTTTAATGAGTTGAATTTCTGAATTTAACTTCGTTCTCCAATGTGAACTGTTTATAAAAGCAGAATGCTACCAAATCTAAAGGGTTTAATATAACTGTAATAAACTAATCTTCTGTATTAAAAAGAAAAACATTGCAAGCATCAATAGAATAATTTGCTTCTGTGTGACTTACTGTTGTGTGATTGCTGAGAGTTGTTTTCAGTGGTCTCTGTCTAACTTTTCTTTAGGTAAATGCTGCTAGCTATCTCCAAGTGCTGTGTCTGGCTGAGAATCTACGAACAGATGTAAAAGATTTAGCGGCTCTGTTAAGCACAAACAACTGTGATATCAGACAAAGTGTTCTCTACTTACAATTTTGGGTTAGAAGTGGAGGTGGATGCTTGAAAGACAAATGTTTGGCACATCATGGTAAGTTGATTTAATTTTTAAAAAAATCTCCATTTTATGATGAAGTTAAATCAAACCATTCTTAGACATGTATGAATAGATGGTAGCATTCTGTAAGGCTGCTAAACACTTGGATAGGATTTTTGGGGGAGAGGGGTGTGGAAGGGTGTTGGCTACTTCAAAGCCTTGCATATATACATAAGGGACTAAAAGTTTGCTTCTTATTGCACCTGTTTATTGCTTATCATTATGGTGTTTAACTACCTCTCTTTCCTCTTCTGAGTAGCAATATTGAGCAAAGCCAGGAGGCAGTAGTCTGTTCCCTTTGACTCACACTTTGCATTTTTTAGCAATTTATCCGAGTTGTAGTAATTCACCTGGAAGAAACAATTGAAAGAAAAAGAAAAATTGGACAGCAGATAAGCAGGTAGCAAGGCTAAGAACTTGGTCCCCAAGGATACAGGAAGAGTATTCTCAACAGGTGTGGGTGTGCAAGACAGAGTGTGAGCGAGCGATGGAGACACTACTGGGATGTAAAAGGAAGAACAGACCATTTCAATTGGTTACTGGCAAAGGGCAAGTAGGCAGTGTCCTGGTTTCAGCTAGGGTAGAGTTAACTTTCTGTCTAGCAGCCGATGCAATGCTGTGTTTGGGAGCTGGGATGAGAGCAGCACTGGTAACACCCAGATGATTTTGGTTGTTGCCAGGTAGTCAGGGACTTCTCAGTTGCTCGTATTGCCCTGCTAACAAGAAGGCAGGGGGCGCCCAGGAA
>VXBZ01001216.1:491810-592430 GCA_013399135.1 Heliornis fulica | reverse complement strand
CTAGCCATCCCCCCACAGTCCTGAGCCCTCTGCATTGAGCAATCTATCCTTGGAAGCACATACTTATCTTTTTCTGCAGTGAAGATCATGATCCTGGAGCTGGAGGGTTAAATGCTGCAGCAGGCTGAGGCACAGATGCCTTCCTGATATAGTCAGGCAGAGAGTGGACAGATAAAACGTGTTGAACCACCGCAGACATGGTTGCATCATGAAGAAAGCAGAGAATGTCTCAAGTCATCTGTGTCAGACCCTGGGTGTGCTGCGTACCCCTGTTTGGCAGGGACATGAAGCTGAGTTTCTGCTATGGCCAGCTTCAAAGGCAGACCTGGCTGCTTTACCATCCTTATGCCACCGTGGTGGGGTCCACAGGATGGTCTCCTAACACCCTGTGTTGAGCATGAAACTCTGGAAAGGAAGCAAAGACAACACAGCTGGCAATGGCCACATTGCCCAGGCTCAGCCTGCACCAGGTGACGAGACAGACAGAGACTCGAGACAGACAGAGACTCGAGACAGAAAGAAGGAGCAATAGGGTATATATCTTGGTCATTGGAAGATGGAAAGGGGTACTGCCAATCAAAAACACATCTTGAGGTGGCATCAGCTTACTACATTCATCAACAGTGTGAGAGGAGCACTGAGAAGGCTTCCCATGATGGGATTTGGCCTCTACTGGAGGCCAGATGTCTCCAGGAGTATTTACTTCTGCCTGGGAAAGACTCCGCAGTGCGTGCAATGGCAGAATGTCTTTGCTGCCTATCATATACCTTCCATAAATTTCCCCTACCCTAAAGTCTTTCCAAGTTTGGAGGGGAGGATGATACCTGCCATCAGGGCCTTAGAATGAAGTAGAACAGAAGCTCACAGACAAAAAAAACCCCAAAAAACAAACAAACAAACAAAAAAAAAAAAACCTCAGTGATGGTTGATAGGGCTCACATTGTACAGAGTTGGGGCCTCATGGCACTTCAGACCCAGCAGAGCAGCTCCACACTGGTGGTCTCAGAAGAGAAGCTGCAGACACCAAGACAGATGCTCCCTCTATGCAGTCCATGCTTCCCAAGCCCCTGGCTCCCATCTGATCTGATAGCAACCTTCTGAAAGTTAGACATGATGCCCTCAGCTGCTCTGGCTCTGCAAGGTCATCAGGCAGCAGCTTTTTTCCTGCCTTCAGGATCTTCCCAGGCCCTGAACTACAACCACTTGCAACTATTTGCAAAACGCTCATGTTGCCTAGGACCTAGTTCAGCATCCCTGAAGCTGACATGAAGATCACACCTCTATCTCTGGGGCCTGTGCTGCAGCAGCAGAATACTGAAAGCCTGTTGGACTCATTCAGGGAAAGGGATTCCTAACAACCAGCTTCAGCCCAGGAGGGCTGGTCTCTGCTGACTCCTGCAGTAGTTAATAGAGACAAATCAGTGCCTCCTGGGAGAAGCTTGGGGCAAGAAATTAATGCTCTGAATTTTGTATTGATTCCCTGCTGTCTTGAGAAGAGAGGGAACCATACTCTGGTGTGCTTGAGCTGGACTCTGTGTCCATCAAGATACTTACTCTCGTTTCCTATGACCTGTGTTGTAGTACTTCCCACCACACATCTGGTCCTTCCCATTTCAGCCATTTCTGCAGCTCAAAGTTGCCTCCTCAGCTCTGCAGTTACGTGGGTATTAGTGGGAGCAACTAGTTAGGAAGCCATTCCCAAATCCCTGTACCAAGGTGCTGCTGGCACACTGAGGAAGGCACTAAAGTGCCATCATCACTTATGATCAAGGGATTGTCAGCTGGGAGGCAGCTTAGGAAGGTCCCATTGGCTGAAGGTCCTCTGAGCATGCTGCTGTACTGGCCCCTCATTTATCTACTTCAGCACCAAAGCACAGTAAGAGGCATGAGTGTGTGGGAGGGACTTAGGGCAAGGTGCAACAGGTCAAAGTTGAATACCTTCCAAGAACTGAGCTGCAGGGTGATGACAATTGACTAAAGAATCTTTTAAGATTGTATTCTTGTTTTCTTTGGCTGAGGAGTTCTCTTGAAAATAAATTTCATGTTATTTCCACTTCTTCCCTTATGCACCAGCACAAATTAGCTTTTCTCTATTCTTCCTTAGCTTTCCTCACCACAAACACTGTTGGCCGGCTTATTCATCTGGAATCTGCCATTTACTAACTGATCTGATTAGAGTTAATTACTAATTATTTGTATTACTACAACCCTGATGTTATGCGCACCATGGGAATATAATTTAATTACAGCATAATATCAATCAGATGCATAAATTAAAATGTTCACATTTTAATTTGAGCCCATTTTCTATTTTCAGTTGTATGAGCTGCCTAACCTGGAAGAGAAAAAAGCTGTTGCTCCAGGCTGATGCACTGTAAGATGGGCAATTGTCCTAAATCAGGTAAAGGACAGTTCTCAGGTGTGCTTACCTTTAAGAAGAATTCTTTCTGGAAGGATTTTTAACAAGAAAAGTTGTGATTCTACACTAAGTTCTACAGCGCCTAGCAGCAAATAGTTAACTACCTGGTGTATGAAGAACTGCTTCTCTCTGTTCATTCTGACCAAGCATTGTCATCAGAGATAATGTTGACATCAGAGACCATGACACTCAGCCACAATACTTGCTTTCAACTCTGAGCTTGTGATTCTTTGGCTGTTTCTGGGATGCCTTACAGTGAAAAAAAAAAAAGACTTTGAAATGTCAGTTTTCCAAATGGATTTTTGGTTTACTTAGATGCCATCCAACCTACAATGGTTTTGGGTGCCTTCAATAATTTCCTTCTAAATTTAAAAAAAAAAAAAACAAAAAACAAACAAAAAAAAAAACAAAAACAAAAAACCCAGAAAAACCCAGAAAAACAAACCTACCACAAAGAAGAAAAAAGTGAGATTCACAAAAGCCTCACATTCTCCTCAGTGCGGGTTTTATTGGTTGTGTCAGGCTTTGCAGAGCTGAGCACTGCCCCCCTTTGTTTCTGGTTTGTGCCAGTAGGGAACCAGAAGAGCAGGTAGGAAAGCCAAGGGACAGGGAAGGGACCTGACTGGGATAAGAGGAGGAACCTACAGTCGTGTTTGCAGTGGAACATGGCCTTTCTATACGTGAGCCCAGGAGGGAAATGGAGCACTCGACCTTCTCTTCTAGCAGTTAAACTGAGGAACCTTTATGTCTCTCTGTAGGGCATGTCACAGCTCAATCAAGTGTGATGCATCTCAGATAGCAGTCCACAAGTCATTTGTGGAACAGATGCTGAATGGCTTATTCCCTGCTCACATTCTCCCAGTAGCCATGATTTTACAGGACTCCACTATGTTTCCTAGCCCTGGGTGCTGCCAGGGCATCGAGGAATCCGCCCTCAAAAGACCACCCCATCTCAGCACTGCAGTGATTCAGGGCAGCACTGTGACCCCACAGTACAGCTCCAGTACAACCAAATCCTTTAAGGACAAGCCCCACTGGGGAAAGAGAGAAAGAATGTGCTTTCTAGGGCTGGGTACAGCACTGAGTTAGGCTCAAATCCACTCACACCACATCTTTAACTCCATCTCCACTCATCAGCTCTCTCTAGCTCCTCTCTTGCAACAGCAAGTTTCAGACCACAGCAAACTGGAGTCCTCAGCAACTCCACTATCTCTTAGCAGGATGCACAATGGATTTAAACTTTTTCTTCTGACAAAGATTGGAATGAGAAGAGAAAATTGCATTGCATGAGTTCATTCCTGTGACAAGGGTTGCAATGAGAAAGACAGGAGCTTTCATGGTTGCTGTGATAGTTCTGCAGATCTGTCCATTCTTGTTCATGCCAGTATTCATGAAGAGAAAGAAAATAACAGTTGCATGTTCCTTGGAGCAGGGCAGCTCATCGCAGACCTCAAGGTGCAGATGAGTTCTCAGCCAGCTCCTCTGCCTCTGCCTGTCCCCTTCCACCACAGAAATTGCAGGCATACCACCTGCCGGTGACTTCCTCCAAGATGTGGCAGACCCAGTTTGTAGAAGGGTGGACTACAACACTTACCAAAACAGTCCTGGGAGCTGAGACTAGGAATAGCACTCCAGGCTCCAGGGTGTAGTGAGAAGACTAGATATTAGAGAAAATAAAGAAGTGCAACAACAAGGTCTTCATCCCAAATGAGAAGAAACTAAACTGATAGGCATCCAACCCTTTCTTCCGTCTCTAATCCTCCTGTGAAACGTACCAAGTTTTAGATGGTACCCAAGACATACTGCACAGCATATTGTAGAAATAGTATCATGCAGCTGATAGTATCAGCTCTTACTCTTTATTTTCAGTTTTTTAAAAATGCAGCTTGTTTTGCTACCTATCAGACTACTTGAAAGTTTGGCAAAAATCTGTCTGTGCCTGCCTGAACACACCCAGAAAGACTTGACTCTTTACTTTTAGGGAAAAGCTGGAAAACACAGACAAAACCCCAGTATGATCTTTTGTGAAGTACAAGCAGATTTCAAAGAGCCTGGATCCTGCTGCTGTACAAATACCTCCTCCAAGCTGATGAGATATGAAGACAGAACCCTGGGCTGTGATCAAGAAGTGGAGTGGTACTGGTTTAAAGGACAGTCACACTGAAAGGAGCCTGAGAAGGGCGCCATGTCAGGCAAAACTCCTCTAAGAGCAGGTGTGTGGGCTCCAGACATGCACCGTTCTTTATAAAACACCAAATATCTCACAGCAATTGTTTCTTCCCCAGGAGGCTACCAGACTTGAGGTCTTCCAAGACTTAGACCTTCTTTCCCATCCCAGCTCAGGTCCAGCACTACAGCAAAGGCTGGTGGCCATAAGGGGCTTTCCAGCCTCTTGTACACTGTTTTACAGGTGGTTTGTGACACTTCCTAGGGCAAGGCCGCTTTTCTTGGGTTTGTGTTGAAACCCATGCAAGGGGCAAGCTGGATGAACAGCCATTATTCACAGGTGAATGGGACAATTTGGTGGCTCCCTTTCTAACCATGCATTTTGGACCCAAACCCACAAGTCAGAGCAACAGAAAAAGCAGGTTCCCAGCTTCTCCTGGGAATGGGGCAGCATTTGCGTACTCTGATCCATCTGCACCCAGTCCGTCGAGAAATGTGGAAAATCATCCCTTCTAGAGGACTTCCACTAACAGTTTGCTTAGGGACTTATCAAATCTACATAACCATATGAATACCAATTTACCCTTATTGTATATTGCACTGTTCATGTCTATTGATGAAAGCAACTATGGAACAATAACAGGTAATGAATATATTGAACCGAGCAGCAGATATATCTGTAATGTGTAACTAGATTCTGCTTTGACTGTTCAATTTTTCTGCACAAGCGTGGGAGTGCAGTACGCATTCACCGCATACAATAGAACTAATACCAAGAACTGACTGTTTGCAACATTTGTTACCTCTGGAGAATTTAAAAATTGAGCGAAGGGAAATGTACTTCTGTTTGTAGAGTGTCAGCTGAGTCTTTATGAATTTCAAAAGCTGAAACAGAGGCAGGACCTGAAATATCATCATCTTCTGCCTCTTTCCATACCTTCCATACCATACCACATACCTTCAGGATTCAATTTTTTCTTCCTTTTAGCTGTTGATTTCCTCCACTGTTGGTGATGTGGGTTGCATCAGCAGGAAAGCTTTGAATCCACCAGCATGGAGTTTGGATAGCCAGAGACTCAAACCACGATACCGGTAGGGTACAGGTCCCTGTCAAGAAATAGTTTGCTTCATGCAAATGCATACCATGATACCTTGTTTGCTTTGGTTTACTGAAGGTTGGGGATTTTAAATGTTCTTAAATTTATTTGTAACATTTCCACTGTTACAAATAAAAGCCAAAGCAGTATTTCCCTCCCCAAGCCTGATGAAGGGATGAAGAGGAAGCTTTTGGGGCCATGTTCACAGGAGGGCAAGGAGAGAAAAGGAGAGGGGATGAGTAGGACTAAGGGCACAGCATGGATTCTGTCCTTAAGAACCATAGGTATCATTTAGAAAAAACAAACTTAGAGACAGCCATATAATAGTGGGTGTCTAGGAATTTTGAGTAAACCATGTAGTATCGGACACAGGGAGAGGTGTCTTACTCTCCAGCCATCAGCTCTGTAGGGAAAACTGCGAGGAGCTTCTCAGCATCCTTACATGAATGTTGCAAATTCCAAGTTGAAACAGCCCGCACTTGCAGAGGGCTTTGAAACGCTCATTTTTACTTCCATGCACTTGTGCTAAGTGGTTTTACTCTTTATGATAATGGCTATTCATCCCAATGCTATTTTGTGAAAATCCAGTCATAGGAAGCAGTCTTATCTCCTAGGATACATAGGTTTTGTTTGAATATGATAAGGCTACTGAGAAATTAATTTGTTCTCTGGAAATAGTCCCTTTTCATGTTTATATATATGTGTGTATGTGTGTGTGTGTGTGTGTGTGTGTGTGTGTGTGCGCGCGTGTATATGTATGCATGTATTTTTAGCTAATGAAACAAAAGTATGAAGTTAGTTTAAAAATTCAGCTAACAGAATTATATGCTTTTTATGCAGAGACACAGCATTTCAGCTCCTGCTAATTAGCATATCTCTCTGACTCTAATGGAGCAGATGAAATTGGCTGAAAATCTAGCCCAAAAAGTGGCATTTCTAACTTAATTTCAAACTATAAATGTGAGTCCCTTGTCAGGTTATTTAATTTTATTTTTAAATTATAAAGGAGTCGTGTTTTCCAAAATCTGTGGCTCACAATTTCCTGAGACAAGGAAGTTAAGTTTTTTCCTGATTCTGTCATGGTTTTGCTTCTTAAAAGTGAAGAAAAAAAAAAACCCAAACTACAGGGAAATGAGGTTACTGTGGATAAAGCTTGAAATGAAAATGCACAAACAGTAAATGTGATGCAAAATAAGCAGAGTATGGCAACAGAACAGCCAAAGTGGCCTTCCATGGATTCTTTTAAATGAAAAAGAAAAGTTTTTGCATCCTTACCTATTTCTTCTCTATCCTCTATGTTGTGTTCCATTGTGCCCCAAAGTTATACTTCTCAAAAGCCTGACATAACGTATTTCTCCAACTTTCACCAAGCTTTCTGCAACCTTGGAGCTGCATATGTGTTTAGTAGAGACTGTATCTCCCTCTAAACAGAAAAAAACAAAATACAGATGGATCCAGCATTCAAACAGGGCTTGGGGGCACCAGTCACAGATACTCTTCAGAAATATGCAGTTTGAAACTGAAGCCTCCTTCCCAACAGGAGGTTGATTCAGTCTGTCTCAGTTCTTGCAGTGAAGAGCAACCTGCTCTCTGACTGCTGTGGGTACCTAGTGCTGCAGCTCCTTCCCAGAAGTATTTTTAACACTTCCTAAGCATGTCATAAGTCCTTCAAGAGCCAACCTGGATGAGGTAGGTGCTCAGTTGGGGTGCAAACATTCTTGCAGGCCCTTCCAGAAGTGCGTTGCAGCCTCCTTTGACACTTAGATACCCTGAGGCTCTAGTACTCAGCCTCAGTACCCTGGAAAACAGAGACTCCAAAGTCACTTAGACTCTGCTGTAAAACATCACTGCAGAGTTTTTCTCCTCTGCTTTACTACTGATATGTAACAGATAAGCAAATATGTGAACCACATGTGAAAACTTCCAGTCAGATTAATTCCACTATAAATACCAATAAAACATTGTGGACACGCTCATATTCCCCCACCTTTCTTTGATCTGATGAAAGGCCATGAAGGTCTGGTTGTGCAAAGTCAGTCGAGGAGTAGCTCCATTACCCAGTTCTCTGTATTGCTGCCAAGAAAACAAGCAGAACTGCAGTTGCTTCAGTTAAATCATGACTTTCTGATGCCAAGAGAAATGGAAAATCAGCTAAGCCTCATTCAGAGGTTATTTATATCAATTTTCTATCTCCAATGAGATCTATGTGAGCAGTTCCCGCTACATGAAAAGGATGTTTGGCTGATAAATACTGTGAGAAGACAAGGGCCAAACAGAGCTGGCTCAGGCACCAGGTGAGGTGTTAGGAATATCTTTGATAGCACAGGCCAGCTGGAGCTCTGCCAGGCTTTCACCCTGGTTGGAACAGCTGCTGTTCATCAACACAGCAAGGAGCAGCCCCTGTGTCAGAGTCACTAAAGCAAACAAAATACTGAAGAAGGCATTAGCTACTGTGCATTGGAAGCAGTGTAAAGAGCTGTGGCAGATGTTGGGGAGGAAGAGGGACGTTCCCAAGCAAGGAAGGTCTCCAGATCTGCTCACACATGGTGCTAGATATGGTAAAAAATCTTTACACACCTAGATCTAGAGATGTGGATATCAACATAAAACACAGGTTGGCTGCTGCAGGCCTCCTCCCCACTGCCTGAGTGCTAAGGAGAAAATCTGTGTCCTCTGTGGTGGTGACCCCCAGCTCTTATGTATTTAGCTGCCAAGGCTGCCTGAAGACAAGCAAAAGCATTTGATGACAGATGACTCAGAAAGAGTTGTATATATTAAAAACCCCATCAGTCAAGGAATTTTAATTCACCTGCAGCTCAGTTTCCTATATTTTCTTAGCAAAGGTGGCTGAATTTGCAGTTACTGTGTCCAAATGATGAACAAACAGAACTTCTGAGGTTGAAGGCAGGTGATTTTGGAAGCGTTACTCACAAATATCAGTCTGTTTCTGTTCTCCAGCTCTGGTCTTCCCACAGGTTGGATTTGTGCAGGGTGAGAGATCACAAGCCCTCCATGAGACCAGGGAGGAAATCTGGATGTAGGTGGGTACATGACAGGGTTAACTGGTTGACTTGCCATTTTCAGTAATATCCACAAATAAGAATTAAATAGGTTTTTAAGTCCTGGGTTGAGGTAGCAGGAGGAGGACTACAGACTTGGTCCAATGACCTGTGCCTTAGGGGAAGCTGCCCCAATTTCAGATGTTCTTGGTGGCATGTTTTTCTCTCACATGTCCTCTAGCTTTGTTTTGTGTGGCTGCTGCTCAAGTTATGATGTACAGGTCGTTAAAAGTGAGCTCATCAACATCACTGTAAGCTGTGTGACAGTAATTTAGGCCATATTCATCAGTGGTGAAGAACAATCGGTCATGGTAAGGTCATGTCTCACTCTTCAGTGAAGTGCCTTTCCTCAGGAAGCTATGCTGCTTCTCATATGCTTGTGACATCTGCTGTTTGGTGAACAGGTCAAACTGTGGAGAACTCCATTCCATCCCACCACATTCAGCTGCCTCTGACTGCATTATAAGTCACCCTTCACTTCTTACCTTTAAGAGGCATTTATGGTTCACGGACTCCTTCAAGTGGCATGGGTGAGGCCACCAACACAAGAGAGACCCACACAATCTAATGTGTGCCCACCTCTGTAAGTTGGCTGGACATCTTTGAATGGACCTCAGCATTTGGGACTGACCCAGCCCACCTGATCAAGATCCATGTGAAGTTGAATAGCAAATGTATTTGATTCCAGCATGAACAGCATCCCTAGTCTCCAGCACAGCCTTGCCACAAGACATTATCCTATTATGTATCTATTGTGAGACTTTCTCTTCCTTAAACTGTGTATCTGGAATTTTTGGCAGCCCATTGGCTGTAAAAAAGGGTTATAACATACAAGGTCATTCCGTTAAGTAAGATGGGCAAAAACTGATTACTTTTTGGGAAAAAAAAACCCCACAGAATATGAAGTTCTTCTGTGGGAGACCGCTATCCCTGGCCAGTCTCCCAAGTGGGTTTTCCCCATAGCATCTTTTCCCCTCCCCTTCTAGAAAGATGAACATACCTACCTGCACTGCAGCCATTACATCTGGTTACAGGAGACCACAGGCAGGGATAATAAGGAGGGTGAGAAGCTGCTGTGCATACCATTAAGGTCTGACCTGCCACATTCAAGCACATCTGACTTCTTCATGTTTTTAAAAAATTGTCAGTACAGTGGGGAAAGCAACCTCTCTGCTCAGCCCTGAGAGGCATTACCCCAACACTAGCCTTTTATGGATTTTGGGGTGTAATCCAAAAAGAAACCATCACAAGTGGACAAAATAGCACATTGGAATAGGTCAGGTTAACAAGGGATTTCTAGGGAAAGCTGGGAAAAAAAAAAAGACTTCATAAAGAAGTCTGCACTGTGACAGAGGGGTATGTAGACTCACCAAGCCTCCCTGTACTGCTTATCAAAGCTGTCTTGTATCAGACAGGTGGGCAGTCTGCATTCATCAGGGAATTACTTTTGACCACACTCTGATCTTCCCTCTGCTGTCTTATCATCCAGCAGGCAGGCAAAGAGCAGATTACCTGTGAGGCATTACAAAAGGTAATCTTTACTGACAGCTCTTGGAATATGTCTCCTTATGCTGGCTTCCCACTGCCACTGCTAATGTGTTGGGCTTGGCTTTATTCTGAGCAGATAACCAAGGTAAAGATGCCAAGAAGCTGTATTTAACACCTTGTTTTCCATCAATGTGAGCACCTTCATCTGGACTTTCCTGGTTCACCCACTCCAGGAGACTAAGGACAGCTACAAACTGAAGAGTAGTCTTATGAGCTGTCTATACTGCAGTAACCACACATAATCCTCAGCCCAGCCCTAAGACACTGGGTGCTCAGAGCTATAAAAACACATCTCTGAGTTTGCACTTCCTTCAAAACAACTGGTTTCAGTTCAGTTCCATTCCATTTTTGGTGAGCATGAAAGAGGCCAAATAATGATTCCCCTGACTTCATAAGCCAGTCTCCTGAAACATCTCTTTGTCTTTCTGAGTGTCAGTTTGTAGGTTACATGACAAAATCAGTGATTCTGTGATCCAGCTCATAGCAGAAGAGTGTCAGATAAGGAACATTGATCCCTGACCCAGTTCTTCACAGAGCTGTCGCAAAAGAGCCATTAGCCCCATGGGCCAGTGGTCAACCAGCTCTGGGTGTCGTAAGGGGGGACAGGACTCATTAAGAGATCTAAAGAAAGAGCACTACCTGATCTGCCACCTGGCACTGGTGCCTTGATTGGAGGTGTTCTTTGGGTCTTTAATAGAATGATCGCCCATTCTTGCATCTGGAGAATGCTGTCCATCAGGACCTGTCACCTTTCCTAAGGTCCTTAGGAAACACAAGCAGAGTGAAAGGGATATGTAACATCAATTCAGGACGATGTTGTAGGAAACTCCACAGAGGACCCATTCTCTGAAGAATTAAAGGGACTACAACAAGGAAAATCAATCTGTTTTTATAGAAAATAGGGCTTGTCAAACAAACCTCATTTCATTCTGTGATGAGATTAAAAATTTGGTTGATAGAGGGAACTGTCCAGATGTAATAGGCTTAGGTCTTCAGAAACCTTTTGACTTAGTATCAAATGACATTTGGTTTTAAAATATTTGTACAATATAGCATCGATAAAGCATGAACTAAACAGATTAAGAACTGCCTACCTGACAGGTACCAAGAAGTAACCAAGTCAGGGGAAACCAACATTAAACAGGAGCTGCTCCAGTGAGGTGGCACAAGGAGCAGGACTATGCCCAGAATGGTTTGCTGCTTTCAGCTGTGCTCTGGGAGTTGGTGCAGATAAAACAAGCGAGTGACATAAATGCCAGCAGCTCAAAAGAAAGTGATGATGATGATGATGATGAGGAGGAGGAGGAGGAGGCTGCCATCCCAAAGCATCTGGGTCATTGAGGGAGTGGGGACCGCTCATGTGGAATTGGTTTGGATATGCAAAGTCATGTATCTAGAAAGGAGAAACACATAGAACAGGTTCTGTACCCCAAAATGGGGGTTGCAGTGGCCACAGGACTGAAGGTCACCTCCCAGCACAAGGATCTGGCAAAGAGACACAATTTTTGTCTACTGATAGACTGTATTGGGACTTTTCATCCTGTGATGAGACCAATCTCGGGATACTATGCAGTATTCTGGCATCCGGAGATCAAGGCAAAGAGAGTGAGGAAAAATGCTACCTGAACCATCTAGGTCTGAGGGGCAGGGAGAAGTATGGATCAGCAGAGAGGCTCAGACAGCCTGAGCTGCCAAGGGCTTTGCAGCAGGCCTTCACGCTCCCTCCGCACATCCTCATCTCTCATGAGCATTGCCCTTCAGCTCTGAGGACTCCTGATGGACAGCCAAGTTGTTGAGCAAAGGCCATGTCCCCCCACAACCAGCCCCTCTGGGCTGACACAGCCCTGTGACCTTATGGAGCCTGCAGACCAGACCCAGCCTCCCACAGGCAGTTCCTCGCTGCAGGAAGGGGACATCTGCAGACATCACTCAGAGTGCCTCAGTGATATTCAAGCCTCATCAGTGCACTATGTCACACAAGCAGGACTGGGAATAATGGGCTGCGCTACCTCTCTCTAATTTGCAGCATCATAACCATTCTAATTTGCAATTTTCCTGAAATGAGACACTTGTATGTCAATTGTCTGCTACCAATTACAAGATGGGCAGTATATGCCTTGAAAAAGTGGCATCAGCCTCTGTTGAGATCATTAAAAGCTAGTGTTATAATCTCACCCAGGCATTTTAGGTGCTTAACAAACCAAAAAGGGCAGAGTTTCCTTAAAAAAAAAAAAAAGCAGCAAGAAGCTGCCAAATGTGTCTTTTAACCAAGTTGAGCTTGCCAAGGTGAGTTTAGCAGTGCTATCTTGAGACTGCCAGACTGAATTACTTTGAAGATTTTGTTGATTCTTTGCTTTTGTGGCCTTTTTAAGGCAACAACAACAACAACAACAAAAAAGATAAAAGGAGAAATACAGTAAGGAAAGAGAAAATAGTGACCTGTAGCCCTTCACTGAGAAAGCTGCAGCTCCTTGCTAAAAAGGTAGACAGGAAGCTTTCTGGGGGATGCACATCATCACAAGTTTAGACCATGAATACTGTTAAGCATCCCTTCTGCCATTCCATCCTGCCATCCACCTTTTCAGCTTCACTTCCCCAACACACTGTTCATAGCTACGTGCCCTTCTGGAAATGTTTTCCCTGCCCCTTTCCCTGCCCCAGGACCATAAAGAGATGGGAGAAAGGACGTTTTTTTCTGCCAGTAGCAGAACAAGCTGCAGGGCAGGCAGGGTGGTGAGGGCTTGGGTCATCTTCCAACACATAGCCTCCTTGTTTTGGTTGTTTGGGATGGTGTTCCCCCTTTCTGCGAGATGAAAACTCAGCTGTGAGGAGACATGCATCTTCCCAGATGGGTGGCCTTACCTGGGGAGCAGCCTTCTCTCCATTTCCAGATGCTGCAGAGAATAAGCCTTTAGTGTCCTCATGTATGAGGTGTATCTTCCACTCCACTGGGCAGACTTCATGAGTGCAATACACTGCTCCTGGATGATTGCCCTGACAGACAAGATGACAAAGGGAATGTGACCTCTCTTTATGGAAGAGGTCAACAATTCATGGGCTGAGATAAAGCTAGGTTAATAACTAAGGAAAAGCATTACGTGAAAGCAGATCAAAACAAGGTATTATTTCACCACTTCCCATCAGCAGACAGGTGTTCAGCCATCCCCAGGACAGCAGAGCTCCATCACACCTAATGGTGACATGGGAAGATAAACATCATCACTGAAAGTCCTCCCTTCCTTCTTCCCCCAGCTATATAGGCTGAGCATGACATCATATGGTATGGGATATCCCTTTTGTCAATTGGGGTCAGATGTGCCAGCTGTGCCCCCTCACAGTTCCTTGCACACCCCCAGCCGACTCACTGGTGGCCATGTGAGGGGCAGGAAAGGCCTTGGCTCTATGTAAGCACTGCTCAGCAGTAACAAAAACATCTTGATATTACCAGCACCGTTTTCTGCACACATCCAAAACACAGTCCTATACCAGATGATGGGAAGAACATTAACTCTATCACAGCCTAAACCACCACATGGGCTCATAAGATGCAACACAAACATAGCAAACAAAGGTAAATGAGATATCAACCAAAATGGCTTGGAGCAGACCAAAGGAGCATGAAATAAAACTGCTGCGAGTGAAAGGAAAAATGGGCAGTTTATATCCAAGTGCCTTCTTCAAATACTCAAGAATTACCCTCCTTTTCATAGAACTGGACAACAGAAATGGTGAAAGAGATGAGGAACTTTACTGCCAAGAAGACCATGGTCCATGGTCAAGCAACTCTTTTAGCAGCAAAAGCAGGGACAAGACTCTTTAGGAAGCTTTCTTGTTTGGCCCTTCCTCATCAGCTGTTTGGTGCCAATCTGTCTCCCATCCATATCTTTGTCTCCTTTCCCCTGCAGTCAGCATTACTTATGCAGGCCGTGATTTTCAGCAGACACCAACAACAGTTACTGTCTCAGGGAAGGCTAAATTGCAGTGGGATGTGCGGAAACAAGCATGCTCGCTGCCCCGCAGTTAAGTATCAGGCATCACATCTTCATTACAATCAGCCCTTCATTGCTGGTGGACAATGAACTCATCACACTGGGGCATGTGTAAAAAGTCTCTCTACATTATGTGGGAGATCAAGTAAGAGGCTTTATTAAAAAACATTTAGAAAGCTAACAATTGCCTCATCTCTGTCCACGTCTCACAGACTAGATGCAACTGGGTGTTTATCCAGCCAATGAGAGTGAAGTTCTCCCCAGCACCCCATGGCTGGATGATTCAGGAGGGATATTCTTCAGGACAGGGGAGGTAACAAGACTGTATGTCAGGAGGTGTCTGGTTAAATCCTAAATCACACAGTGTGGAAAAACTGTCTGTGTAGATGGCCAGGACATTTTTTTCCTGTGAATGTGTCAGAAGGGTTGAGATGGTTGTATGGGTGTGATGTGGCAAGGTACATCTGCATGCCTGTAACCTAAAGCATTGCTTGGATGAAATCTTCCTACCTCTCTTGAGAACAAACAGATGCCCGACAGCCAGACTTCACACTTCTAAAATGCATGGTGCAGATCTTTTCAGAAACCTAAACCATACTCTTCACCCCACTGAAAGTAGATGCTGTCCCCTGCTTTCAAAATCCTGATTAAAAATTCATCACTATGTTTACAGAAGAAATTTTGAAGATAACTATAACTGTAACCCCGATGTCTTCTTACTTTACCCATGTCTCGCTCAGTTTTACATCTAACCAACAATATTCACATTAGAAAAATTCTTTAGAGACATGTTACATTTTAATAGGAGAAAAAAAAGAGCGAAATTATTTTTCTTTACTGAAGTCAGCCATCTATCACTCATAAAATCTTAAACCGCTGTATGGCTTAGTATACTTAATAGGCAGCAACAGTAGACTTTCCTGACGGGCTCAGATTTTTTTTTCAACATCTGAAAGAAAAAGAACCTGAAATTGCCATAAATAGCTCTGAATTCCAACAGCCTTTCTGTGTATACTTCTCTTGCAAGTAGATCACATTTAGGAAATGTGAATAAATGTACACCTCAAAAAAACCTGCGTACTTCAGTTATTGAGAATGACCGTGATTACTTGTGAAAAGACCCTACAAATCTTCCTTGGATGTATCTCAGTCAATTGGCTTGAGCGCCAGCCCAAATTTCCAATTTGAAAGTGATTTATAGGGTGCTCATAGAAGCTAAAGAAAGCAGAGTGCTATAATTAAGTGTCTTTAACTGTCTGAACATCAGGTACAACTCAAAGTGACTGCACTGCAGATTTTTTCCTTGCAATGGCCCACTAACACCTCCTGAAGGCTCCAGATCCAGCCAGGCTGAAAAGTACATTTCTGCCTTTTGTGTTGTTCTTCGCTGGCTGAGGTGGCAGGGGCTGTGCAAAACTGCAGTGTGTATAAAACTGACTGATGCTCACCTACAAGCACAAAGGGCTACGACTGCTCCTAAGCCACCACAGATAGATTTCCTCTGCCAGAAACAAACAGGATCTCTATAGGTCTGAGTTGTTATTAAAAATGCGGGAAAGTCTCATTGTACACCATAAGGGCTCATTTGTTCATGACAAAGATAGTGATGAAAGGAAGCACAGGGGCTTCTGAGCACAGTGTGAATGCTGCACTTTAAATCAGCAGAACAAATTAAATTCTAAGAGAAAAATGCTGTGAGGCACTTGGCCAGGGTGCCTGAGCTGGGAGGTTATTTACACAGTTTCCTTCTTTCAACAAGTAAGTTTTCTGAGTGGAGCTAAGGCACATATTCCCTGGAGAAACTAATTTGTAGTAGATCTTGAACACTAAAAAAGAAGATCAGACCTGGCAGAAAGAGATAGCTTCATCCGTATTTAAATTATTGAATCACTTTCTTCTGAAAAAGCTCTGAAGAAAAATGTACAAAAGTTCAAGCAAGGCGATCCAGACATGGAGGATGCACATCGCTCATGCTGTACTGCACCCACAGCCAACATGCTGCATTAGGATAGAGAACTGAACATCCTGAGTTGATCAAAACTGGTATAGCCTGGTTAAAGTTCAGGGTAAGTTCAGACAAGCTTGAATTTGACCATTAAACTAAAAGTGAGTCAAAATGTTTTTTAAAAGTGGCATAAATTACTCACCACGAGCAGGACTGCCATCTCATGACCAAATCTGTATTTGCTGGTTTGTTATGTTGGTTGGTTTGTTCGGTTGCATGTTTTGGGTTTGTTTAAGTCCCATGTTTTGGAGTCCACTAAGTCCAAGATGATAATTTTATGTTCTTCTGGGTAAGTACCTAACTGCCATGGAGAACAAGCAACTTGGAAGTTTGACCTGAAGGACTCAAAGGAGAAATGTTAGAAACAAAACTCCAGCTTTGGGAACTGTTTAAGCTGTCTTCATTTCTTGAAGCTGAGAAACTGTCCATCCTGACAAGCTGAAAGTCAGGCTAGGAGATTGGTATGAACAACGAAGGAACTCCTGGAAAACCTCAAACATAAAAAAGGAAGTATACAGAAGTTGGAAGCAGAGGCTGATAACCTGGGAGGAATTCAGGGGCACTGCCTGAGCATGCAGAGATGTGCTTAGGAAAGCCAAATACCACATGGAATTAAACATGGGTGCAAAAGGCCACAAGAAGGGCTTCTGTAAGTGTCCACACAGCTAAAGGAAGATTAGGGAAAAATTGGGCCCCCTGTTGAATGGGCTGGGACCTGGTGACACAGGCAAATAGACAGTTCCCAACACATATTTCTCAGGAGAAGGAATAAGAAAGACCAAGGACTGGAGCCCAAACCTGTTCACACACATACAGCAGAGCATCGCTGGATCTGAATGACCCAGGTTAAAGAGAAAGGAGGATAACCTACATCTCAAAGGTTCCCTCTGTTTCAGTATTTGAGACAGTGTTGGTTCAGGTCACCCAGCATTGAGCACCTGTGTCATTTTATCGGATGGCATGGGGCCAGGTGCCACCCTGTGATTTATCTGTCTGTTTTTAAAATTTATCTTTGTTGGTTCACTCAGGCTTCATTTGAAAAAAAGTAAGTTGAGACTATTAAAGATGTGAAGCCTGTTGCTTAAGCAAATCCAGCAGATACCACTGCTAGTCTCAGAATAAAAACATGCACACACATTAAAATAACAACATGGCCTCAAATGACTCATATTCATTGAATTTTAGAACAATTTAGGTTGGAAGGGACCTCCAGAGGTCAGCTAGCCCATCCATCTACTCAGAACATGTCTAATCTGATCAAGGGACGCTTGTCAACTCTTCATGCATATGCATTAGACTATGTTTTCTAAAGCCTTTTCTACCCTCTAATTTCAAAGTTCTTCAAGTAGAAGAGACACTATTCCTATCACTTACAAGAGTAAATTAATGAAATATGAAAGAAAGAAAGTCTGTCTGATGAGAGCTGTAAACTAAACACAAGCTCTCCTCATAGTTTTATGTATCTTAATACTAGGGTGTTCTGGATCAGCCTTCCAATACAACTGGTGAACATAAAAAGGGGCTCAACACAGAGTTGACACAATGACACTAGAGACACTCTCCAGTCCTACACCTTCTTTGTGCCTATTGTCAGGCCACGACATGACACCCAATACAAGGCCAAACACTCCTAGTGACCAGAGAAAACAAGGGAGAAGAAGATCTAGATGTAAGACTTTTATGTGATCAGAGCATCTCTCTCAAGTACTGTTAACCACTAAGTGGGGTCCCAGAGCACAAAGTAATGAGACAGGAACAACTAGTGCTATGGTCACATCCAGCAATTCAATTTCCAACTGCTCCAGAAGAACCCAAGGTCATTAGCCAATGTTGTCAAGATTGTTAATGAGCTATTTACTTTGGTTGGTAATATGCCAGCCCACCTCAAAGACAGACAGTAGAATGAATGGATCAAGACAGGGAAAATAATGACCCAGATATTTCACTTTTCTAATAGACAGTGTCTTGCAAAACACAGCAGAAACAGAAAGGAGATAGAAGAGAGTAAGGAACTCATTAAAATATTTCTGTCTTCACAATATTACAGTTTTCAGCAAAAACCTTTGGCCATCCTCAGGTTAATTTTTGACTACAGAAGAGAAAAAATAAATTCAAATAATAAAAAAAACCAAAACCAAAACCAAAAACAAACCCCAAAAAAACCCACCAGCAAATCTGCTACAAAATCTTCAAGCAAAATGGTTTTTGTCCAGCCATAGGTAATAACAGATAGGAACAGAACAGTGCTTTTAGAGCATAACATATCCTGTCTCTATGTTTCCAGACAGAGGTTGAAGAAGAAAGAATGGTTCAAAAATGAGAAAAAAAAAACAACTTTAGAGTTCTGGCAAGAATGCCTTATAAAGAAAAATGTATTGCAAAGCTCTTGCCTGTATTAAATTATTTCAATGTGGGTTATAAAAGTTAGTGAAAAGTAGGAATTATTCCATCTCCAAAAAAAGCAAAATACAGTTTAACACCAAAAGATGAACATATCTAACAGTGAGGTAAATCAATCACTTGGCAACTTCCCTCGGGACACAGCAGAATCACCATCACCCGAGGAATACAGCGAGCTGGCTAAAGGATATATCTTAAGTAAGTCAGGAGCAATGTGCCAGATATAGATATTGCTGGGTAAAGTTTCAAGGCATCAGTTATTATAGAAGAGCAGGATATAGACTCATAATGACCCCATCCGGCTTTAAGATCTAAGCAGTTACTTTTGCTTTCATTTTTGCAGCAGCCATTGTCTTTGATACAAGTTCCCAAAACTCCACTGGGTATGCTGGATCTCAGCTAAGTGAGGCTACCAGCTGATGATACAGCTTGGGGGATGGAAATTTACAGAAATGAAACAAATTAACAGCTTCCCAAGCTCAGCAGTATTCATCTGACTCTTCTGTTCTGAACATGTCGAGAACACTTGCACTTTTATGGCCGTAATTACGCAGCCCCGTTCATTGCCTAGCCCAAGGTTTATAGAGCAACACGAAATTTTTGGTTGTTAATCCTGGCTGTTAGTTACTGCTTTCATTTCATCTCATCACAATCACAACTGATGTTTATATTTACAACCTGCTTTATGAGGGTTTGACGGTACTTTTTAGGCACAGTTTCAATCTGGCAGCACCGCAAGCAAAAACCATTGTCCTTCTCGCTTGGTAGGATCCTTCATCAGACAGGTTTGGAAAGGCAAGTTGGGGATGTCAGCTCAGATTCCCCATCCCTCAGGCCAGCCTTGCTGGCCAAGCAAAGTCAGTTCACCTTCTGTTGCATATTCCAGAGTCTCTGACACTTCTTTTGGATCAATCACAGGGACCTTTTCCTTTCACCCAGCAGTTTTACAAGGTGATCTTCAAGGCATCCAGAACTGCTTCATCATTGCTTTGTAAATGGACACTTATCTTTTAATATCATGTGGTGATTGTATTGCAAACATGCATTATCGGCTGCCTCTGATTTATCATCACATTTATTGCAGATCCATAATGGGCTCAGATTTATGCTTTCATTTATTTTTAAGTCTTAAAGTGACCACCACAGGTTTCACTTTGCTCCTGTCTGCTCTTCAACCAAACGGCTCTTCTATGCTGCCTTCCAAACAGAGTTCTCTTCCCAACAACCAAAACCTCCCTTGCTACATGAGGAGAAACATAGCAACTAAGCCACAGGTAACTGTATGTTTCTACACTTTATTTTTTCCAAGAGACAAACAAAAAATTATTAAAAAAAAGGAAGAGAATCAAAATAGAAAAATCTTAGTCACCACTACATTACAGGCTAATGAGCCTAAGATCAGGTTTGTGAGCTTTCTTATTGAATCAGACTCTTAATGGCATTAATACCTCTAAAACGGCAGCTTTTTCTTTTTTTTTTTTTTCACAGAGAAATCCCTACACCTCTAAATGTGACAAGAGAAAGCCCAGCTCTGAGCCAGGTAGGGTTTTCACAGCACATATTCCTTGTCTCATCTCACATAGCTCCAAGGCATGAATTGCACCAGTAATGTCTACTTGTTCTTATATCCCCACAGTCTCACCTGAACCCTGGTTTCAGCTAGGGAAACAAAAGCAAACAGGAAGCAACAGAGACACAAGCCCCTTCCTGAATGTAGCAGAGCACCACCAGGAAAGGAATATCTTAGCGCTGCATCTAACAACACTGTGATATCAATTCAGGGAGAGACTGCAAAGTTATCCATCTCACCCTGCTCCAGCACAACTGACTGCCCTTGGTAAGCACAGGCTATGCTTAATAGACTCTTCTTTATTAAAGTATTGGAAATTTGTCTTCATTGCACTTCCAAAATGGAGAATGCCTTGATTTGAGTTTCTCCTCTGGCTTTAATCACGTCAGCATCTATTTTCAAGCACAGTTTGCTCCCTCTTTCCCTAGTGATTTCTCACTTGAGAAACATTAAATGCAACCCCATTCTGCTCCCTCCATCAGCTGAATCTTTTTATATTAGCATCTATCATTTCTTCCATTTGCTGGATGGGTTCAAAGTCAAAAGGCTCACTGCCTCCAACAGAATGGAATGCATCCTGGTCCTCTGAGAAGCTCCAGAGCAGCAGCACTGGGCCCTGATACAGCCCAGGATCCTTCTTGTCCCAGGTGCAGCCCACTTGCACTGTTGGACAGCAGCTCTGACCACCACCGCTGAGCCCCCCTCATACATGCAGGTTTGTGTGCACCCATGGCAGCTGAGCACAGAGAGAAGACAGCAACTTTTTTCACCCATTCCTGGGCACCAGAAGAAAGGCAGCAGCAAGAGACGTACTGATTAGCGTTGGGTGACGCCGGATCACAAAGCCTGCTTTTAGCATAGAAACACCTCCAAATTCAGTACTATTTTGCATGGCCATGCTCCAGGACCCACGAGCACTGCCATGAAACCTCTACTGCTGGCCCAGTGGTAGTACCCAACCCTGAAAGGTAGCTTTGGAAAATTCATTTACCTAGGGTTCCAGACTGGCCTCTGTCACATCACCTCTGTGACAGGTCATCATGCCCTGCTTTAGAAAAACAGCCTCATTTCGAACACGCAAAACCTCTTTGCCACTACAACAGACTGAAAGACCATTGCCACATCTACCACACCCCACTAGGTTCCTCCACCACCACTCACAAACTGGGACAACTAACTTCAGTGGGAGATGATCTATGGGCCGGATTAACCAAGGACAACCCTTCTGATTCAGCTGGCAGTGGCTCAAGCCATAGACATCACCACGACCACAGGTCTTCTGCCTGCTCCCTATTAGTCAGCAGCTGGCCTGCTTTCCTGGAGCACGGGCTATTTATAAGTCTGAGAAGGGAAGACTTCAGTGGCCTATCATTTTACACATCTGGGGCTTTGTAACATTCCAGGCTGAAGGCTGATTGCTTCCAATCACCCTAGACAACTATTATTGGTCCATAAAAACACACAGTGCACCGCCCCGGAGTTGCTAATAGCAGCCCAATTATGAAGGAATTTGCACTGGAAGCACAGAATCAGTCTCATTCTTATGTATGTCTCCACCCCAAAATTAAAACACTTTACTCTGGAGCCCAGAATACATTTCCCGAGGCAGTCTATTCATTGGCATCTTATGGAAAGATTGAGAAGCAGCGTCTTTTTGGTCTTTCATTTGAACAAAGCATTCCCTCGGTCTTGCTTAAAGCAAGTTGGAATATGGGGAGCTGTCATTTGAATTAGGATAGGTTATAAGTACAATGGGTGACGTAGGGCATTTTGTCAGCTCACTGAGCTATAGAGTCCCAGCTGTAATGCAGCTGGTGGAGGAAGCACACAACTAAGCTGATAAGGTCTGTATCTGCTGTGAAAGACCACCCTGAAGCACAACTGGAGTGGCTTCTGTGTCACCACTGCTGCAACTGGCCACATAAGTGTGTGCGGTGCACAGAAGGCAACCACGAGGCACAAGAAAGAAAAAAAAAAAAAAGAAATACCAGTTTGGCAAGAAAGCAGAAAACGGTGGCCATGAAGAGCAAGACAAAGAAGTTTTTCCTGGGGGCACCACAGTAAGTGACCACTTTTTGAGTGGGCATCCATAGGGCACACTGACCAGCTCCCTCTCCACGGTCTCTCTTCAACTGAAACAGTGAGAGCCCGGCAGGAAATTATTCTCTTACTCCTCCCTCCCTGTACAGCAAACCAGAAACATCTCTTCAACTGAAACAGTGAGAGCCCGGCAGGAAATTATTCTCTTACTCCTCCCTCCCTGTACAGCAAACCAGAAACATCTCTTCAACTGAAACAGTGAGAGCCCGGCAGGAAATTATTCTCTTACTCCTCCCTCCCTGTACAGCAAACCAGAAACATCCTTAGGGAAAGAGGCTCTTTTGAAAACCGAACTTTTTGAAAACAACTGCCATGTGTCATTCGCACTCCTTCTCTTTCATCTTTTACTTTCTGATTGGGAATCAAAATTAAGTCTATTTTTAATCAAAGAGGGGAAAAAAAAAAAAAAAAAAAGGATTAGTGGCCAGTTCCACAGCTAATTGATTTGGGACAACTCAAACAAAAGCTGCAAAAAATCCTCCCCCTTCTGTATTTTCATCAGCATACAGGTACTTCAGATAGTTTCAGAAAACCTTTGCTCCCCTTGCTTTATTTCCTACTTCTAAACAGAGCTTGTATTACAAAAAATCAATAGCACAGAACAAATATTCAACACTAACACCTTTTGTCAGTTGGACTGAGCAATCCCTTGCCCTGCTTGAAGGTGAGGGGGAGCCCCACAATGTCCCAGAGTGGCAGTGAAAAGCACTTTGCATTCAGAAGTGCTCACGCACACACCTAGCCATGTGCATAATAAACTTTGGGATCTTATAAATGTTTGCATGGCATGCTGCAGGAGGCACACGTAAGCTGTGCTGTAACAGGAAAGGATGTTGAAGCGTGGAATATTCCTTCAATCACCTTGTTACGTTCCCTGCAGCACAGAGCACAGGGCAGAGGTATGGCACCCATGCAGGGCTCATTATCTTCACTCAGAGCAGCTCTGGTGTCGCTCTGTTGGTCTCTCTTGTAGCATCAATTTATGGTGTAATGACACAGCCCCTGTGCGGTGTCCTGCTCTACAGCCTAGGAAATTTAACCTGTCACTCAACAATCCTACAATTTCACTCTCGTCTGGCCCTCAAAACTGTGAGCCTTGATGTCTGTTTGCTTATACAAGCTGCCACCTCCATCCTCCTTCATCTGCTTAAGAAATCATTAAACCATTAGCACAGTTCTTCCTTATTTCTGACTTGGGGTTGGGGGAGGAGATTTTTCCTCTGTTTTTTTGTTTTATTTCCCCCCTCTCTATGTTTTTGTATTTGTTTGTTGCAATGTGTTTTGCACATTGCTTGAGCAGGGGCAGGTAAGCACTGTGACAAGCCATGGCAGAGCTGGAAAAGAATGGCCCATTGCACAGAAATACTCTTGTGCATGTGTATTTTACACTGACTGCTATTTTTGATGAGCAGAATTATGTCCTGAGAAAGCACAAGGCTTCCCTGGCTTCATGAGAAATTTGTGCTGAGTTTATTAACACAGGTTAATTGGAAGCTACATCCTTCCCTGAAACATAAACGGGATGATACACCACAGCCCTGTGTTACATGAACCAGAGAAAAACCAAGTCAAAGAAGAAGCCAATGAAAAGAGTGGCATCACTGACAAGGGAAAGACCCAGTACAGTTGTTCTCAGTATTCATCAGCTTGGTGCTTTTGGAGACCAGAAAGGCAAAGGGCCTGGGATGTGGCCATTCCCCAGCACTCACACTAAGTCGTCCTGTTCTTCAGAACCTGTCAGCTACAGGAGTGAGCACAAGTAAGTGTCAGAGATGCAGTATTGGGAGGGGGGGTTGCAGGATGCTTTCACCTTTGCAACGCTCAAGGTTTTCTATTTGCAGCCCTGCAGCCTGCTTTTCTCTCCCAGGTCTGCAGCCCCTCACCAAACCTCCCACAGAGGGGCTGTACACGGCCTCTGAGGCTGTGTTTTCCACCTGGTTTTGTCTACGCTCTTGTTCTCACAACTTTGCAAGCTCTGATGTCACAGCAGGTCCTTCCTTGGAAGCAGCTGCTACTGGTGTGAGAACTTCAGTCTCCGCTCTTCTTTTATTCACTCCTTATTTTGTGGTTTTAGTTTACCTTAACACAAAAATTAAGCCTTGGTGGACAACAGTAAATTGAATAGAAAATATTTATACTCCCAGCATTTCCTCAGGGTCACCCACGCTTGCCACACGACAGCTCACAGGGACCTCACATCCAGACAGAGGCAGGGGAGGAACACGAGGCCAGCTTTAGCCCCAAGGCTGGGGGAAGGAGATAGAGCAGGGTAAGATTTGGGGGACAGCAGTGCATGGCTTGGCTGCCATTGCTAAAACACTCAGTTTAGCACTGAGCTAGCAGGAAAGTGACAGCGTCCATTGACTTTCACAGGTTAATTCCCTGCCATCAGCCAACAAGAGCATTAAAATTCAGCAGTGATCTCAGCTCTAGCATTCCTTTTTCCCTGTGTGAACAGCCTTTAAACTGCCTGTGAACGGAGAGACTGAGAAAGTCCAAGTGTGGTCTGAGGGGCAGCATGAAGGCAGCAAAAGGAAACCAGTCAAAACAAACAAAAACCAACCAACCAACCAAACAAACAAAAAAGACCAGTGATGACCAAGGAGCAGAGGAGCTGGAGAGGGGCTGGAAAGGAACTGTTCATGAACCTGGGCATCACATCATCTTGCTCATCATTCAGGCCATGCATGCTGTGTCAAACCCAGAGGGGTGAGACATGATGAGAAAAGGGTGGCTGAAGACTGGATTTACAGACATGTAGAACACTGGTCCCCAGTTTGCCCCACATCTAGCACCCTACTTTGCTGGGATGCCCACAGCACCTCTATAAGGAAGTGAGCCCTCACCTCAAAATGACTTAGGAACAGCAGGGAACCATACTAACAGGGATGAGGTTGGTCCAAATCCTCCCTGAGCAGCAATGGATCTAAAGCACTGCAGCATGGTTGGAGAAAGACAGTAGTCAGCACAGGGCAGGTGAGCCCACCAGTCAAAATGGAGTCGCTGCTGCGTTGTGCTGAATGGCACCTGCACAATAAGTGGTACTTGTGCTGGCTTGTATCTGCTCCATCTGCCAGGACCCACTGCTTGAAGAGGATGAAGGGCTTTCATCTCATGCTCCTTCTTCTCCCTTCCAAAAAATCTTGCCCTAGGTAATGGCTGATTAAACACTGCATACTGCATTATTTAGGATGCTGTTGCTGCAATACAAAGCTTACTTCTTTCAGAGGCAATACCTGGCACAAACAAGCATACAGAGATACTTAGAGCTCCTGAATGAGGAATTTAAATTGGTCAGGAAGAGCCTCTGAAAAATAAAAATCAATGACAAAGCCCATTTTGAAAAGTAACCCCATGGAGGGCTATGTTTTTCTTCACCTGATCCTTTCTACTGCCCTAAAATACACTCAAATATAGCTTTTCTTATCAACAACAAAAAATATCTCAGCTATCCCCTTCGCTTATGATCCTCTGAGTTTCCTGTAACTACCTGGCAATGAAGGATAATACCCAAAAAAGGGACATATAACACTTTTTGTTTATTATATCCACTTCATAATGCCAGTAGTGTGTGAAAAAAATAACATAATCTTTTGATTATTCCAAGCTTCAAGCTGAACCAACTAAATAAATTGCAAGGATGTCTGCAGGATTTATGATCCTATATCCTTGGGACAGTTGCTAGGTCTGAAGGATAAATTCTTCCCTGACCTTAAGACAGGTCTGTTTGCTTCCATGTGACCAACAGTCAAAAGGCAAAGGACAGTGTAGAAGGGACAGGGTGAAGACATGGACAAAAGAAAGGTAAGAGAGAAGGTGTTTTCCTTTTTTGCTGTGGGTATATTCTGCAAACCAAGATGTCATAAGGGCTACTACCAACCATAAACAGTGTGGTTAGCTCCAGGAAGTTCCAGTTCTGCTTTCTTGCAATTTTCCATTGCTACCAGGCTAGCAGTCCTGCTGGAGGAGTAACTGTAAGAGACCAGCTCTTCAGGAACAGAGAATCGCAGCTGCACATTTCCTCACCAGAAGTTAAGAAAATACATTGGGCTATTTAAATAATAAGTTTCCTTAGGTAATGATTGTCCCATCCTGAGTATGCACATCCCTCATCACCCAGCTGCGAATTGCTAATTTTGACTTGGGTCCAATAGAGATGGTCTGTAAAAAAAAAAAAGGAGGTATTGAGGAGAGAGTCATGTTATATTAGTTAGGTCAGCCTCTGAGAAAGGGCTGTAGGTCTCTTTGCATGGGCAATCTTTCCCCCCTAAGCCTCCCCCCCCCCCCTTCTGCCTTTAACAGTTGTATTTTGTGGAGCTACAAGAGGTTTTTTTCTCCTGCTGAGTGCTGGGTTAACAAATGCAGGAGGCATATATTAACAGTATTCTTTGGAGACCACCTACAGCAGTGGGATGAACAATGGGCCTTGAACCATTACTAATTTATAGCCCAGAAATATGGTGTATGAATATTTTTTAAATGTAAAACCATTAGTCACACTTAATAGTTTATTTGAACTAAAACCGTATTATTATCCCCTCATTATTTTACCTGGTATATTTTAGACCACTTATCTCAGGGGTTGCCATAGCTACCTGCGGAGTGCCTTTGACTGGAGTGTTTGCAGTAATCAAAGTTAAAGACTTCTTATAAAAAGAACTATGCTCTGACTAAAGAGGAACCTGGGCAAAATTGCCATAATTGTATTCTTTCACTCAGCACCACAGCTGTTGTGTGAGTGGCAGCTTGGTCCCCTCATTGGTCTCTGAGGACGTACTCTTAAGGTACAGTTCTTAGGCTCCACCATAGAAACCACCTGAAAATGAAGGTTTGGAAGGGGCTCGAGATCTCTAGTCCAACCTCCAGCTCAAAGTGGATCCAGCCAAGATCACAGCCTTGTCCAGACAGGTGATGGAGATCTTCAAGGACAAAGAGGGTGTAAAGAAACTGGATCCAGGAACTTCTCAGTGGTGCCCAATGGTAGGGCACAAGCTGAAACATGGGAGGATATGTTTGAACACTAGGAAATGCTTTTTCACTGTAATATTAACCAAGCCCCAGCACAGCTTGTCCTGCAAAATTGCAGAGATATTCATCCTTGGAAATATTCAAAAGTCACCTGGACATGGTCCTATGAAACAAGCTCTAGGTGACACTACTTGAGCAAGGGGATTGGATGGTCACTTTCTCAACTACTCAGAAACTCCATGAGACCTCTCAGAAGGCAAAAAGCCCATGCAAAGCCCTGCTCTGCTTTATGAACTGACACAAAAAAGCAGACACCCAATTTCCAGAAACACCTGCAGATCAGCCTACATTCTCCAAACCTTGTTCAGTGTCTCCCTATGCCACCACATATGCAAGGACACAATACAGGACAATTTCCAGCAAGACCCTTTCCAAGTATCACGTTCCTGCCCTGCAGTTCTAGAGCTGTGTCTGGGAACCTTTGCTTTCCTCCAGGGAGACTCTGAAGGTGAAAGGACCTCCACCATCATCGGCTGCTCCATGAGGAATGGGAAGCAGGAGCTAAGCAAGATGGTTAGTGAGTTATCTCTGGGCCAAGTCCATGTCCTCACCAACCAGGATGCAGTCCCACATATCCTAGTATGGCAGGTAGGCCAGGCCCAGTGAGACCTTCAGCTTAAAAGCCAAAATTAATCAAAGGCAGGGGGAGGCCCCACTGAGTTTCTCAGCAGCACCTCCTTCAACAGCTCTCTTCAAAGCTGAATGCCTGCACCATACCTAAGTTGACCTGAATCAGCCAGCCAGGCCCTCAGGAAGAGGGTGATGGACTCAAGCTCTGTCACTGCACTTCTGGGTGACACAAGGTGGTTCCTGACCCTTCTCTGTTCCTCCATTTCCCCATGGGGGTTGTGGAGTGGACACATCCCTGAGCTCTGACCAGACAGCAAGCACTTGTACACGCTCATGGGCACAGCGAGCAATTGCTCTTTGTGGCAAGGACTCCTGCTGGTGTCATCCAGCTGGAATCAACACCCTTCCTCAGGTTTGGAGAAAAGGGTCAACCCAGAAACCCTCATCTCTTCTTGTCTTCCCCTGCCCCTTGGAGGGCTGGCTCCTGGAGACTCCAGCCCAGGGCATGTGCACCACCCACTTTGCCAAAGTGCCACCCCCTCTTTCTGCTCCCTTTGCTTCAGACACTCCTGCCCTGAGTGTTCCCTGTGCAGTGTAAGGGGAACCTCTTCTACCTAGACAACTCCCTCCACACAGCATGTTACCTATGCTGGGAAGTGCTGGAGCCCACTACCATGAGTCAGGGACTTGGAAAGAGCAACACCTGACCCCACGTTCCCCAAGGCAATAAGAAACGAGCTACCTCGGCTTCTTCATCCATCCATCCATCCATCCATCCATCCATCCATCCATCCGCAATATTTCAGGATTCCTTAGCATCTAAACATTTATTTTACTTATGCAAAGAAATGAAAGGAAGAAACTTAACGCTTTTGGAAAGAAACCAGTTTTAATCAGAGCTAGCAGGCACTACTGGAATCATCCAAATGAGTTGCAAGCAATTAGACAATTAAAGTGAAGGTCACTAGAAGTACACACTAAGCAGCAATCCTGACAGAGCATTTAAGTGCAGAAGAGCTGGATACTGCAATTAAAACAGTTTGCACAAGCACAGTTTTTGTTGGATTAAAGACTGACTTCTCAAATCCCTATGGGAACAAATCAACAAGGCAGCAGGATTCACACTGGTCATATCCAGAGGACAGACTCCTTCCCCACTGTGACTTACAGCGGGTCTAGGATTTAGTGGGTTTGAGTGCCACCAGCTTCACCTCCCCATATACCACACCCCGAAATCCAGCAGAGCTGGAACATCATTTCCTGCTTGAGAAACCTACCAGGGCAAAAGGCATTTTTCCCTTCACAGTTAACCAGTCCACACAGAAGAGCAAGGTGGCCTTTCAATAAAGCACAGATTGGGGATGGGATGAGGATGTTAAAGAGATGTTTTATCTTGAGTTTTAGAGCAGGCACCACTCCCTGTCTGAGTAAGCCCCCAGGAAAACACATACAGAGACATGCAGAATTAAAACTCTGCACAATGACAGAGAACTTCCCTATTGGGGATTTGCTGACCCCTGGATGCAGGTATACAAGCAGCAAAAAGAGACCACCGTTGTCTACAAATTCTTTTCATCCTGTGCTGCAAAGACCTGGCTAGGCACCCTCCTTCATCCAACCACTGTGACAGAGGACAACCCAGCCCCTGGTTTGGCTCAGTCACCCTGTGCTGAGCTGTGATATATTCCACAGAGATGCCATATAGCTCCTAAGGGCAGGCAGGCAAGAGGAAATAATGCCAAGACTTTTATCATTTTCTTTTGTAAAATGGCTGACTTACACTATAAATGCCCAGTTTTCACCATCATAAGTTATCAGAGGAAACATCAGTCAGGAACCAGGATGCTTTTGTGCTAAACATTATCTAGTCCAGACACCCCAAAACAAGATACATGACTTGCTATGACCCATCTTCAACAAATGCAACTGATACCCTCAGGAAGATTTCCACAGACACTGCCTGGATCCATTCACCCAGCAAGATGTGGGGCTGGATTCTGCCCTTTCCCATCCAAACCAGCTTGCACTTGTCAGCAAAGACATGCTCCCAAAGCCTCTCTGAAATTCTCATGCAGAAGCTGCAAAGTCGTACCAGCCCTCACTTTCTCCCCTTGAAATCTATCTGCACACCCTCACTAGCATCAAGGGGGCCAGGAACACATCCCCAGCTGGCAGATTCTCATTGCAAGGGAAAAAAAAAAATAAAAAATCTTCATTGTTGTGTCTGCTTTGCTTTCCCTGGTAAGAGGGGTTAGAGCAGTCAGTGATGCAGGGTTAAAGCTGGGTATATAGGTGAGGCCATGCCTGCTGCATCTGTCTGTAGCACTGACTGGGTAGCTGGTGTTCCGGTGTGGGGAAGGGAAGGCAAGGCAATCTGACCCTCTTCCCATGAACTGGAAGATGCATTTTGGCTGATCAAGAACCTGGAGGTCTCAGATAGCCCCTTCAGAGTGAGCCTGCCTGCCAGCAGTCAGGACATCCAGTCCCAGTTAACTTCGTACATCATGAAACTCCAGTAAGTCCCAGAGGGTGAAGAGTTCAGGCAAAGCTCTGGTCAGCAGTGTAACCTGCTTGCTGAAGTCCTGCTTGCTTGTTCACACATGCTAGGTGGCCCACTGATTTTAGCACATCTGAGTGTAACATGGAACCCACAGTCCTTGAGAAGTGCAAGACCTCTTTAGTATCCCCCACATACCAGGCAGTATGGCAAAGGGAAGCTGGCATGGAGAGATGTTTGTAAGTGTCCCCTGCATGGGACTCATTGTTGTTAGGGGTTGGAAGGGACCTCAAAAGATCACCTAGTCCAACCCCACTGCCTGAGCAGGATCACCTAGATTAAATCACAAAGGAACACATCCAGATTGGTCTTGAATGTCTCCAGAGAAGGAGACTCTGCAACCTCTCTGGACAGCCTGTTCCAGTGAAGGGAACCTCACCTTAGGGAGTCCTGGCCACTGCAGAGGAGAAAGTAGGCTCCAGAAACATGCCCTTATCCAGAGCAGAAGACATTAAAAGCTTCATGCAAACCATCACGAAACAGGCAGATGGTAAGGTGGGCAAAGAAGAAACTGTGACTCCCTTACAGGAGAGCAGTCCCAGCTCAAAGTGTTCAACAGGTCCCTTGGTAGAGAACTGGTCCCAGTACTACACAGCTCTTTTTGGAAGGTGTATGGAAAGGAAGCATTTCTTCTTTAATTCTACTCAGGCTTTTGAAAATTAAAGAAAAACCCAAACCCCAAACACACCTCTGCAGACAGTGTAGTTATGGGGCCTGACACATTAATAAGGCAGAGAAACCTTTTCTGCTCTAAAAATCTGGAGCACATTTGTCTCCCAACCATGTAGCTTAAACAAGGTATCAGAAGCAGAACAGCTCCTGAAAGTCATCCACGCTGTGCAGAGTTTTGCACTACAGCCACCTCTCCAGAACTGCAATACCCTGTCGTCCTGGTCTATAGACTGCCACATTCCTTGGGCTTCTTAGATTACTTGCTTTAAAATTAATCTGAAGAGCACTATAGTGAATTACTCCTTGAAATGAGATTTTTTGGAAAGTTAAATGTCAGCCTTTCCCAGTGCCCACTTCAGCATGGACTTCAGGAAGAGTTATCACCTTCTCATACCAATGTAAAAAGCCAATAATCCCCATTAGATTAACCCCTGCCATGTTGCCAGAGAGCCTGTTTGAGGGATGGGCCCAGTGAGAAAACCCTGGCACATGGCCCAGGTGTTGCAGAGATCTATGTCCAAGGTATTTTGGCCCTCACAGCTGGACACAGACCATCACCCTGTCTGCCACACAAGTGCAAGCCAAGCACGCAGCCCAAAACAGGAGCTCCAGTGCCGTCCCATGTCCTTTTGATCTGGGTGACCAAGGCACAAGCAGCCAAAGGCCCAATCTTGCACACTTACATGTTACTAAAATGACTCACCAACACATTTATTTTGCAGTCTGATGGCAAAAGGCTTGGATCTTCCCTGCAGAGAGGGTAAGAGGAATCACTCATGGGGGTCATTCTGCTCCGTATTTGCCAAAACAGCCCAGGGACAGATGCTCAGGGATTTCTCTTTTGCGTAGTCAAGTCTAGCCCTGCAAACCAGCTGTGCTTCACCTGTGACACACCAAGTTCAATAGCATCCAGGTTCCTGGAAAGGTCTACTCATGTTCTTGGAGAGAAAGAAGAACCTTGCACTTCTACCTGCTGATGGATCCCATTGAACTGATGTCAGAAACTCCTGCCAACCCTCCCAAATTGCACCATTCTGCTCTGTACCATAACCATAACTTTGCTTAGCTAAGGAAACAGGGGTGTAGCCTGCTACAGGGCATTCTGACAGCAGAAGCCACAGGAACCACAGCCAGCTGTCCCCTGCCTGCGTGGCCCAGACTCATGTTGGCACATCCATGCCAAAACACACACTGCTGCACAGCTCAGAAATCCTCTGCGTGGAGCTGCCTGCTCTTTTCAAACAGCAAATTCACACGCAGGCAGCGAGTCCTCACAGGCTGCCTGCAAATCCAGTGCAGGGCACAGCAACACCAGCCGTGTCTTCTGATGTCTTTATGAAAGCCAGGCACTGTCCCCAGCACAAGACTAACCCAAAAAGGTTTCTCTTCTCATCCTGCTCTGCAAAGCGGTGCTTTACTCACTCACTGGGAAGAGCACAGCCCTCTCCTGTCACATAATAGGATTATGTGGAAAGACTGACAGGTTGCAGGAGACAGACCTTCAGTAGGTGCCCAGAGACACAACTTGTCCTGTCACAATCAGAAGCTGCACTACCACATCTGTCACCCCGACGCTGAAATGCTGTTGTGCACCGCGCAAAATCCAATTAACCATGGCAGAAAGTTAACTGCACCAGGCAGTGAGAGGGCTCTGTCCTCAGAAGCAGGATGAGAAAACTCAAGCACTTATTTGACAGCAGAGAGGTGCCTAATTAGCATGTGATTAGCATCCAAGCAGAGAAGGGAGGTTGGACTGCATTGTCTAACCTTGACTGCATGATAATCCTGATGGTTCATTTAGCTGCTGACCCAACCTACTCCATGCAGGAACTGCTGGGTCATTACTTCTGCCCCTCGCTCTTGATGGCTGTGGGGCATAGAGGGGGTGGAAAACATCACATTGCTATCCCATGCCTTTACTTCCCTAGACTGCTGGAGCCATTGCTCAGGGCACAGGAAAACAACATCTCAAGGAAACTGCTATCACCATGGGTTGGTAAGAAGGCTGTATCTTCACAGCTCCACCAATTTCTGGGCCCTGCACTGCCCACCGGAGCTGGACTTGTCTAAATAACTAGAAGCAAGTAATTAATTCATCTTCTTCACCATGCACCTCCAGCTTCTGCTGCTGAGAAGTTGAACTCAGATGCTCATAGGTGCTTGGAGGCTAGCTCTAGCTAACAGATATCTCCAAAAGAAACAAGGCTAGACCCTTTTGGCTTGCCCCAGGAGAGGCATGGATGAAAATCTCTGAAGAAGGTCCCAACCCCTAAAACACATTAGAGAAAAAATAAAACTCAGTATGACTTTTCACCTGATGACAAGGGAAAGGAGAATAAACTCAGACCCTAAAGCAACAGGGGTGACTAAAGCGATGAGTCCTGGGAGAGAAAAGAGCAATGTTAGATGATTGCTGGAGGAGCTTAATTGGGAAAGCATTGAAGAAACAGCTCTTAAAGCTCTCTAAAGTGAGAAGTTTGAAGAGGAGAGAAGTTTATCATCACCTCTGTCAACCACACTTGGTAGTGACAGGCTGGTGGAGAGTCATTTCGGGAGGTTGTGTCCATGGCTTTTCTGGAACCAGTCTACCTCATGCCCACATCTCTGCCATAAGGGCTGCAGTTCTGCTCTTGTGTACCCCCTACACTTAGCTAAGGTGTGAGCAGCCTCTAGCAGTTGGGCTACTTGGCTTTGTTTGTGGTACCACAGCCTCTGCTCTTTCCAGCATCTCTTCCAACAACAGCATTCCTTGGGCTCCAGATCCAGAAAGTTGTCTCAGCTGACAAATCGAGTACTCTAGTACCTCTCTATGATGTCCTGCACCAGTCTTTAAAGGCCTTTTTTACTATGAAACACATGGCTCATGCAGTTGCACCTGGGTATGACAACAGAACTGGGTTAGATTTTAAGACCTTTCACCAAACCCATTTTTTTTTCAGCAGATGCTGTATCATGAACATTAGTATAAATGAGGATTTGTTAAAAAGCTGCCTTTAAAATGCTTGCATCAAAAAATCATCTGCAATTTTCCTCTTTCTCCACCTCATGTTGTGTTTCAGGCACCTTCCAAATTCCTTTTTAATTCCTTGCACACTTATGATAACTGGAAGAGAGGGCAGTGTAAGGGGGTTCCTGGGTAAGTATTGCTTTGATAACACACAATGTAACCAAAGGTTGAGCTGCAGAACAACAGACTAAAAATTAGTGCATTCACTGAACCTTAGGTAAAACCCAGTCACTCAGTGGTCCATGCACATAAGAGTGCTTCATAAAAATAAGTCAGATGAGACTCAGTGGGGAAAAACTATAGATTTGTTCCTCTCACAAAAATATATACCTCGGATTGCCATAGAAAGGTTCTCTTCACAGTTCAGAAATCACCCAGGCTAGCCTCAGGCACTGAGAGCATAAATCAAGTCTTTCTCCACTTTCAGAGTTTATACTCTTGAGACAGTTGGATCTAATGGCTAATCCTTAAAGCAACCTTAAAGATTTCTCTTAGGACACATCATCACAAGTACTAAAGAAATTACTTTGGAGTGAAACAGAGAGCAACTAAAATAAGCAAAAAAATGGACAGAAGGAGGCTGAGGGAGACCTTATTGCAATCTACAAACACCTGAAGTGAGGTTGTGGAGTGGCAGGTGGTGATCTCCCAAGTAACAACCAGTAGGACAAGAGGAAATGGCCTCAAGTTGTGCTGGAGAGTTTTAGATTGGATTTAGGAAACATTTCTTCACCAAAAGAGTTGTCAATTGTTGGAACAGGCTGCCCAGGGAAGTGGTGGAGTCACCATCCCCAGAGGTATTTAAAAGATGTGGCACTTAGGGACATGGTTTAGTGGTGGACTTGCCAGTGATAGGTTAACAGTTGGACTTTATGATCTTAAAGGTCTTATCCAGCCAAAACAGCTCTATGATTCTAAGGTAGCTCAGCTCAATGGGCTTGAGATCTGACCCCACTAAGCCTGCAGCCCCACATACTATGCAGATGAGTTTCACAGGCTTCTTCATACACTCCCACACTTCCAAAACTGCCCCTTGCACTACACTGGCTCCCAGTCTCTCCTTAGTCCTTTTTGCCTTGCACACACACACACACAACTGTACATTAGGCACCATGGAAATTTCTTACTCCCAACACAGGAGAGCAGCCACCTCCTGGTCTCCATGGAGGAATCTAGTTTCAAACACACACCTACCCTGAGCTCCAGCTTTGAGACTCCTGAAAACACCTTTTATCTTTGATTTCTAGAGAACACCGGGCATGGATTGTCCCTGCAGGAATCATGAAGGAGCAGATGCCAAAGGAGAAGGATGAGTCCAGGCTTTGGCATACATTTGCATCTCTGTCACAAGGTAGAGATAGTGAAGCTGGTCTCCAACTCTGGAGGAGACCAGAGGAGAGGAAGAATGTGATCATTCTCACAGAAACATTGGCGTGAAGGACTTCTGCAGGTCTTTAGTCCATCATCTATCTGAAAGCATCACTTGCACCAAAACTAGATCAGATCAGTTGTGGCTTTGTCTAGCACAGTCTTGAAAATCTCCAAGGAAGGAGAACCCACACCCCTGTCCATCACCCATGCAACTGCCCTTCAAGTAGCTGGTGGGGGAAATAAGTCGGAAATAAGAAACTGATGTATCTTAATCCTTATTACCATGAATAAACTATTCTTCAGCTGTCACAGGTGAGCACAGAACAGGGGATCAGGAAAAAAACTAGTCTTTAGTGAGCACCAGTTCAAGGTATCTAAACATTGTCACAGCCAATGTGTATACACACAAAGTATTTTGTGCATATTCAAGCATCAGCTGTTGGAAAACAGCAAAGTTTTATTTTCTACACTGGAGGAAGAAAAGATAAACCTGTGCAGTCTGCTGAGCACCTCCATTATGGGATGAAAACAGCACAGCAAGAGAGATCGTTTATTTAAAACAGCTTAACTGCAACATAACACCCAAATCTTTCTAGCTGATAACAGAAACGGTTTGGGCATGAATATCCATTTTAAACATGTTTATGACACACTTCACAGAAAGGTCAAAATTAATGTTATAGCAAAAGAATTTTTCAAAGTACAATTATCTTGTCTCTCAGAGCAAAGAACATCTCTATTAGGCTTCACCAACTGGGGTTTAAATTTCACTTTGTTTTTGGTTTTTTTTTTTTAAGCTAGGTACATCACATCATATTTGGAGCTGAATTGAAAAGATTTATAGCCACTGGCTATAATGCTCAGTAGCTGCTTTTCCCCCCACTAACCCACCAGTCCTAATCCTAGGGGATTCACAAGTGATGTTTCCAAAGACCATGTGGAAGTTGTTTGTTTGGGCTTTAACATCTGATCAGCCTGCTAGTCTCATTGCCGTATTTCTTTCGGATGAACTCAAGGACACATGTCTCCACTTGCAGGAGTTTCCCCAGAGATGGTGGGAAAGTAGCAGATTAAAAAAAAAAAAAACAAAAAACAAACAGTCTAACCAACCTCACAAATGCAACAGTCACACAGAAAAATCATCATTTCCCTGCACCCTGTAGCTTGCTATTTCCCTTCTCATTTTCACCAGCTTCTCAAGCCTATTTGTTGACATTCTTACAGCGATCCAATACTCTCTGTGAGCAGATGGCATCAAGCTCAGAAATCTTACACATGCCATGTTATGTTAAGCCCTGGCTGAGTCAAAGCTGTTCCCAGCGTGATATTATTGACTTTTTTGGAGTAAGCAGTAAACCCATCTTCAGAGTTTTTCAGGCTGTTGTATTAGCAAGAGAAAGCAAACACAAAAGCCAGATTTTCTTGGAAGCTGATCTGTTTACAAAGAGTGTATCTCAACTTCCTACTTCTTCAAAGCATGGTTCAGAGAGAACAGTCTTTCTGCTAATTCCAAGCTTACTTTTCCATTTAATCCTCTGCTCAAAGAGTACAGTTGGCTTTCTCCTCTCATCATTGCCAGAAGGATTCTTCCTTCCTTGTCCTCAACCTCTCTACCCAGCCAAGTGCTCTCCTTCACCTCTCCACACGACAGCAGACACATAGATCACCATGACAAGTTCATTCATAAGTTTCCACATTTTCACCCAGCCTAGCCTTTGGGTAGTAGCCTTCACTCAAACAGATATCACTGTACAAAAAAGAATTTCATTGCTTCTATAGTTGGCATCAGCAAAAGATATCCGCAGTACTTATCAATATCAGGAAGGCCTAAAAGCTGTTCTAGTTGTGACCCACCACAACAGAGATAACTCTAGAACAGGCTCAACAAGTAGCAGATTTACTTCAGCACGTCCTGGTCAGGATACATACGACATACTACAGCCTGTATGTAGTAGGGAGTGCAGTGATGGGACTGCTTTTTCCCCACCAAACATAGGCTCAGATTTTGAATTTGCCTGCATTTTTGCACAGGAGCAATCAAATGCAATCTCGTTAGGGAGCAGGCATTCTGGAAGAAAACTATTCCAGTCTTCTACCCTACTACAGCTAATGCCTTACTAGTAGAAGCCGCTAATCATGTTGTGTTTGACCTGACGAGCCCAGGACAAGGTTTTGTATGCCAGATAAGCATCCAGACCTGCGCTTTTATCAGCTGCACTGAAGTGGAAGTGATAAAAGGTGGTGAAGCTCTATATATCTCTATATAGAAGGATCTCACAAGGAGGTTGGAGGAAAGCAAACGTATGCTTTTGAGTCTTCCTCCTACTTCATGAAACTTGGCAATAAGAAAGGTTTGTCAACTCCACCATTTGGAGTTTGCAGCATGACACACAGCACACACTCTGTGCTGCTGTAACAGAAGGTGCAGACAGATGCACCCGTTTGCACAGAAGAGCACACAGAAGGGAGCCGGGAATTCCTCTGAGGACAGTGGCTCAGCGCTGGTGGTGAAGCACCACAGGGCACAGCCCAACACCAACAACTGCTCAGCAGAGGCTTCAGCACAGGCTCAACTCCCAAGGAAGAATGGGACTGTAGGCCTGGGACTGTGGGATGTGCCCGGGGCTCTTCAGTGAGACTGTGGCAGGGGAAATCATCCTCAAGCCTGTGGAAAAGCTGTGGGAGGAGGTGGGAAGTCTGCACATCATCAGAGATTCTGAAAAGGAAGACAGGATCTTCTCCAAGACCTTACAAGATCCTGAAAACACAACTGTACAGGCAAGGAAGATTCAGAGTCTGTGCTCTTTGGGCTGGGAAAAGGAGTCTCCATGATGGAAAAGTCCGGTGACCTCTGGCACCAGGAGGATATCTGCAGCTCCACCAGCAGATCAGTAACTACGGATTAGGTGTGATGGCATGGTATCATATGAGGAGGTGGGAGCTCTGTTCAGAGCAGCCCAGGAGGCAAATGAGCCTAAATCACTTGGCAGCACCAGGAGAAAGCAGTAGCAGCCCCAGGAGACTGTGTGCTGTGCAGGATAGCAGCCTCCTGTCAGCCTGATGCTGCCTAGGGAGATTTGTCCTAGAGATCCAGGACATTGAGGATAATCTGAAGGCCAGAAAAGCCCCAGAAGTCTATTGTCCCCCACTGCTCATCCATGTGTGTTGGAAAGAAGACGCTGGGAGACCGAAGGTAGTGACTACCTTTTATTGTCTCAACTACTTGCAGGAACTTCATGTGATTTTATACTTTTTAGTTACATTACAGCAATTTGAGTGTCATAACAACTTGTTTTTGCAAGTATTGATTGGTTAGTACTTAGCAGAAAAACATGTTTTAAGTTTACTGATCAGGGGTTCTAGATAGGAGCTAAGAGTATGAGAACCAAACAAGACTGTTTTGAGAGAATTCAGCTAGCTTCTGAAAAACAACATGGGAACGAGAATGTTTTGGGAACCGAACTGAAAACAGGGCCTTCGCATAACTCATGATGCTCTCTTTCTCATGGTATTCTTTCTTCTTTGTTCCCCGTTTACCACTTAGGCCTCATCTTGTTCTTCTGTACTTTTCCATCTGTAATTGGCATCAACCGTAACATGTCCGGCTGTTCACATCCTCGGTCACATAACCATTCTTTAACGACACATGTGTGCATGAACAAAATTGCCTTTGGAGGCACTGAAAGTATCAAGTAATACTGCATGGGTCTGGAGATGATGGCCATGGACACGGGTGCTTAAGCAGCATTCTCCTTAGTCTTGCCTCTAAAAGGGAATGAGAAGGGGAGAAGCTTGAGGAAGAGTGGATTGAGCCTGCAAATCAAAGCTGGAGATAACAACAGGGCTTTTTGTAATCAAGGGCCCCTTTGAACCCAACTACCTGTAGCAAGAGCATCTTTTCCAAACAGGGTGGCAACCTGGTGAAGAGAGCTTTAATCAAGGAAGGATCAGGGCTGGTGGGGGGAAAAGGAATGGCAACCCCCAGATAAGGTGTAGTGGGCTGACAACAAAATCTGCAGGGTGGTGTGGAGAAGAAAGATCTCATAACCAACATGCAGAGATGAAGAGGGCTTAGCCCCAGAGCATGCCCACAGGGCAGCATCATGGAGAAATATCTTGCACATTCTTCCTTGAAATCAGCATGACTGGGGTAGTCTCTGAAGTTCTCTAACACTAATCCATGTACCATGGAGAGCAAGCAGGAGTAATTAGAAGCCTATGTGGATCATGGAGACTCAGTGCCTTGTGTGGTGCCTCCAGGCTTGCATGCCTGGAGGGCTGTGATGGGTGGATATGGTTCTTCAGGCAGAACTGGCCAGAAGGCAAGCATCAGGAAATGCCTTTTGAACACAGGGGAAGCAGGAATGTATGAAGCTTTGCTTGGAGATGGATGATGAGTGAGCTGAGAGCTAATGTGTTAGACACTCAGCAACCTGCTCTAGTTGACACTGTATTGAGACTTGTGCTAGGCAGTCTTCAGAGACGCCTTCTGTGACTCAGCCACCAGCACAAATTCCTGCATGTTGGTCTAGGAGAAAGGCCATACACAGAAAGTAAGGCTTAGCTTCCCCTAAATACAGCACATGTGAACCTTGATCTCCTTTTCTCCCTTTCTTCGCAGGCTTTTTCTTCTCTTTGACTCATTTCTGCTCAGAAAAGGGAGAAAATTAAAGAACACGCTGTACCTGCTGAAAGGAGGACTCCACGGGACTCATTAACCATCCAAACCAAGCCATATCGTATGGAGTTCTGCAAATAAGGAAGGACAGTATGTGTTCAGTTAATTTGTTTGGTGTCTCAGAGACTGCTCCTAGACAATACAAAGGTGAGACTGAACATCGTCCCTTTTAATGACTGTGCCATGTGCAAACAACTCTTAGTTACACAAATCTCACACACACCTAAAGTTTTACAGGGAGTTTTCAGAAGTCATTTTTTTGGTGGGATTTTCTGAGAGATGCCTGTGAGTGTACCTTTCACAGGTGTTACTGTCTGGCTAATGGAGCATAGGAGTTATTTCAAGGTTGTTCTTTGTTACTTCGGCCTTGGCTTTTACATGCACAGTGTGTACCTATTTCCCATCCTGCACAAAGCATGTTACAGCAAAGCTCACTCTCCTAGTCAGTAATGAAGCAAAGGATCCAGCTAACAAATCCCACTCTCCAGAAGCATTCAAGTAAATTTCTAATAGCTTTTGGACCAAAAAAAAAAAAAACCACCCCAAAAAACCCAAACAAAATCACCAGCCCCCAGTTCAGCCAGAGGAGCTCAGCATAGGTGGATATTTTAAGGAAAGTTTTTAATATTTGGGACTCAGTTAAAGACAATGTTGCAATATTTACATTTAGGCTGATTGAATTGTTAGCCCAACACACACAAAGTGATAGTCACATACATTGGCAAAGAATCTGCCTCTGGAAAAAAATAACCAAAATGGACAGATGACCTCTGAATTCATGAAAGAGGCAGGGAAGAGAAGCTACCCAGAGTTATCTGTCGCACAAAGGTCTACAGTACTCACTGCACCAAGAGGAGGTCAGCTCATGAATGCCTGCCTGGTACACCTGTAGCTTCAGGATCAACAGGTCCAGCTACAAGAAGCTGGGAAAGATCTCCAAAAAGAAACAACTGTGCACCTCATTTCTTCTGAGCACAATCAGAGAGACAAGACCTGGTCCACAGAGCTCCCTTTCCTTAATACCCTTTTTTAGCAACAAGGATGGTCCCACAGTACCCAAATGAGGAGAGCAGAGCACATCCAGTGAGAGCAACCATGGACACCAGCAACCATGTCTGTAGTCATGAGGAAGGTTCAAGGTCAAGCAAGGAAGGGAAGTCAACACAATGAGATCAGGATCAGCAAGGTACAGGACCAGGCACAGGCATACCTACTGCACAGCTCAAGGGAAGGCCAAAGCAAAGAGCCTGAGCTTAAATATATCTGCTAGACCACAGTTGTTTTCCCAACAAAAAAAGTCCCAGGTTGCAGCTGCAGTATACTGGAGCTGCTCTTGAGAGCAGGCAGTGACACTCCTAGGAGGGGCTGCATAGCTTGCAGAACCCATTCTGGTTTGCTCATGTCCTGGCAGCACTGAGAGCAAGAGAAAGTAATGATACAGGTGATGTTATTTGGTGTCCAGGTAGGAGTCACTCTGCAGAGGTGAGAGTGAACCCAGATCTCCTGAATGATTCTATGCCTTGTCCATTGGCCTCTGCCACAGTACTGTCTTAGCCAACTTGAATGACTTAGACTAGAAAAAAAAAAAAAAAAAAAGAGGTTCTTAAGAGAAGGAAGTCCAGGAAAGAACATTCCCTTCACTTCACTTGTCTTGTCCCACCTCTTCCCAAAGGGGTGAAATTATCCTGCTTTGAGTAGGAAGAATGATACTTTTAGAGTGCTTTGAGGTTCCTTTTATTATTAATGTATCAAAAAAGATGTGTAAGAACTTCAAAGAGAGAAGACTGCAGGGCTGAAGGGACTAACTGAAGACAGGTGGTCAGACATAGGCTTTTAAAAGCATGAAGATCAGCTGAGAATATCATTCATTTATCTTAAAATAGGTTGAAATGCTCAAAGAGGGAAATCATCTTTTATTGTCAGTCCCTTGATTCCAGCTGCAGCATCCAGTTGTAAAACCCAATACAGCCCAGTAAATAAATATGAATTTGTTCATAAGGACCACAGACTTCATGCTGACCTGCCAGTACAGGGTCTCAGCAAGAAACCTGTGAAAGACTCAGCTGCTGAGCTCCCCACGTCATTCTACTATTGCCATTTCTCCCTGTATGGGAAAATGCCCCCTAAGACTACCTTTATGTCTCTTTCTGTCAGCTTTCCGTCCAGAGCTGTTCAAAATTACTTTAAAATTGACAAAAGCTGTTGCCTCCTCTGAGCTAAATCACAGGGCAAGAGGAGCAGGGGATGAGTCACCTGAAAAAGCAGCCAGCCATGAAGTAAGCCCCAGATGCCTCTCCCAGTGCATGCCAGCAAGGCTGTCTCTGAAAAATAGCCTTTGCACCTAATCTGGGTCTCCTCCAGCTTGAGGCTAACTTAAGGGCTAACTTAAGGGCATTGCTTCGGGCCTCACATTTTTCACTTGCTGTCACATGAGCTCTCTTCCTCCTAGGGAATAAAAAAAAAAAATAACCCCCACTTAAATAAAGGCAGGCACAACGTAAGGGCATTGTGCAGCTTTATGGGTCTCAGAAACCAGTGAGGCACAGCTCTGCACCCTGACTTTTCCTTTAGCTATAAACTCTCCACATGCTTGTTCTCTTGCACGTAACCTTTCTTATTCTGGGACCCAATTTGTTGAAGTACCACAGGAGTATTTGGCATAGAGTCCAGAAGCCTCGTGTGAGATGTCCATGTGAAGTACCCGGCCACTGGGGTTGCAGCACTTTGAATCCCTGATGCTCTGTGCTTTTCCAGAGAGCCCAGCCCTGCAGAACATTACAGCTTTCTCTCTTTCTGTGCCTCCTCTCAGGCAAAGTCAGACCCTGCTATTGCCCACCACCCCCATGGCCTATTTGAGGGGTATGGAGGATGTTACAGCTCCCATAAGTGACCTCATCACCTTCCAGTCACAGGATTACAGAATGTTAGGAGTTGGCAGGGACCTTTAAAATTATCTAGTCCAACCCCACTGCCAGAGCAGGATCACCTAGAACAGGTCACACAGGAGCATGCCCAGATTGGTCTTGAATATCCCCAGAGAAGGAGATTCCACAACCTCTCTGGGCAGCCTGTGCCAGTGCTCCAACATCCTCACAGGGATGAAGTTTATCCTTATGGTCTCAGTAACCCTTCAGGCCTCCCCCACAAGCGGAAGACTATTGCTTTGTGGAGGCAACAGTATGATCTGGGACAGATGAACTAGACTTGCTCCTCAAGAGGAAGGTCTGGTCTGCCCTCTCCCTGCTGCTCCACTCAGACAACACCTGTATGGGACTGGAAGTGCAGAGCTGCCCAGAAGGGATCCCAGAATAAATGCTCCTCACTTGCACTCAGTGCAAATGTCCCAGCAGGCAGCGTGGGAGCCCCGCGGCTGCCGCATCCTCAGCACGATGCCCAGCTGTGGGCCAGAAGGCTCTCCACCAACGCAACACCCCCCCACCAGCAGTAACCCCACAGAGGGTAGACCTTCTCTGCTGCAGATGGCACTGATCTGTCATGCCTGAATGAGACAATCCATTTTGGGCTAACATGGCTTGTTAAAGCAGCAGCCCTCGCTCTGATGGAGCAGTGCATCTTGCATCCTGAAAGACACGGTGACCATGTAGTTTCCTGGCTGCCACATTGAGGGCGATGAGCCCCAAGGTCCTAGAGAGTGAGGCTGTTACACAAATCTTAAACCAGAGCTTTACCCCAGCATCCCTGTGCACTCCCAAGGCTTTTTTTCCCTCCACCTTGTATTTCCCTGGCATTCTCTGTACACGTGCTGCACTCTCTCCTTCCTTCTCCTGTGTTTAGTACAACGGGCTTGAACTCCATCCCAGGATTTCAGAATTAGCATGTTAAGTTCAGAAGTAAAATCCCTCCTGGTGGGAATCTAGTACTTTGTGGCACATAGGGCACACTGGAGAATCCTGTGTATTAAATTACCAAGTATCCCGTACCAGACTGAGTTTAGGGAAGTGATGCCCAAGTGGAGCCAGGAGGCTGAAGACCCAAGCATGAGAAAGACAACTTTCAGGGAAGTGTTACCAGAGCACAGGCAGGGCATGAAGTCAGAGCAAATGATACTTGGACATACAGACAGATCTACTCTTCCTTGATAGGGACACTGTGCCATCCATTCCTCTCCCCTCTCTCCTTTTCTCAGTGTTTTCCTCTTGTTTGAGTCTCTCTGCCACCAGGCTTCCAGTAGTGTGACTTTCTTCCCAAGCACTGCTTGTCTTGCTTCTTTTTGATGCTCCCGTTAAGGATGTGACACAGCTCTTAACTTCTTTTCTTTTGGTGGTGGGGGTTAATCATCAGATTTCAGATCTTTGCTATTAAAATCCATCAGACAACAAATGAATCTCAGTAATAAGACTGTCACTTTTTAGGAAATCAATGTCATAGTGCTGTAGAAGCAAATCCCATTTACAATTACATTACAAGAACGAACATATCTGGGCCACTTACTTCATTGTTGGTAATGTGAAACCTTGCTTTCCCAAGACACACACTGTCAGACACCAGGTGTATATATATGGCATGTGAAGAAGATGAATACAACCCCACATTTTAGATCTGAAAGATACAGTACCAGGCTGCACTTCCCAAGATTTTTGGATGAAGGCTTCCCTTTTTTTTTTTTTTTTACCTTATCAGTCAACATTCAAAGTTTTAACTGCAAATCCTCCATGTTCAGTCTGGTTCCACAAATCAGCTGGACTTGTGATCTCATCCCATACCTACAGCAAGTTGCTGACCCCACCTTGGAAATGCCTCTTGTGCAGAAATCTGCAGTTCTTGCAACAAATTCTCTGTGCAAGCCATTAGGGTACCAGGTTGAAATATATCCCCCCTAGGGAGGAACAGCATTTTCCAAAGCTGACTGTAAAAAGCAGCATGTTAGAAAAAGCTGGATGCAGTGGGCTTGAAGATCCAAGGAGTTTCTGAGTTTCACCTCACCAACCTGTTTGCCACTTCTCCAATTTTTGAGTGTCTCCAACAGCAAAGCGTGTGTCCCAAAGATGCAGATACACACAAAACACACAGAGCTGGCCACACAGACAAAGACCTGTGCTTTTACTGGCTCCCACAAAACCATCAGCAGTACTCACATGAACTGCATGAGCAGCTCCCCCACATTCCCTCCCTGCTTTCCCCTTCAGCTAATCAGGACAGAAGGTCACCGGCAGACACACAACCTCCAACTCCAGACACTTACTCCACCCAAACTCCAAATCAAGGTTGTAGAGCCTTACTTACACTGTGTCCTGCCTTAGCTTTCACATCCTGGTCTTCTACTCAGCAGCCAGCAGCCAGTCAAGCTTGAATTTTGCCAGTGAAACATACATTCATGCACTGAGACAGAACACACACACACACACACACCCCCCGAATCAGGTTTAGTATGAGGCCAGGACAGACTGAAGAGCAGGCACAGGACTCAGCCAGAAAAGCACACTGATCAGCAGTCTGCTTACACACAGCTGGACCCTTTTATCTCCTCTCCTTCCCTTTCTCCCAAGCTTGTTCTCCCCAAATTTGCTTTGACCCCTCCTTTCCCTGCCTCTGTCTCTTCCCTTAAATATCCCAATACTGAGCATTACACAGTCACCTAAGTCTCCTGAACTGTCCCATCACAGGTTTGCTCTTTCCATGAGGCCTGTGATAACCTTCTTCACCCATATTTTTTTTCAGTTACAAGGCTCATGACTAAGCACTAGCTTTGCCTTGGTCAAGATCCATACTGGGAATGTTTAAACTATAGCAACAACAGTGGTGGGATTGTGCCTGGAAGCACTGCCTTGTGCATTTCATTCATTGCTCTGCTTACATGGTCTCAGTGCCTACAGCAGACCTCTCAGTCAAACTGGGACACAGCAGTTATGGGTAGCCACCAGAGAACTTCCCAGCACCACCCAGGGCAGCAGGCATGTTCTTGTGTCACTGTAAATCAGTGCAGCACCGCTGAAATGATGGAGCAAGCTCTGGAGCAAAGTGCTCTGTCATCAATAACCTCGACAGCATCTGGGCACCAAGCCCTCAGCTGCTCTGTGGCCCAGCTTGCCTTCCTGACAAAACAGCAGGGCAGAGTAGCCCAGGTGGTGATGGACACCCAGAGTCACCCACCCTGCAGAAGGCAAAAACATGTCTTCTTCAGTCATTGGTCACAAGGAGAAAGGTTCATAACCCCACAGTCAGTGAAAGGGTGCAGCACAAGTAATTATTCCTAGGACAGTCCATTTTTCCCCTGCAGTGCAATCTTTGTGTCAAGTGTCACAATTTTGGCTACAGACCTCTACTCCAGGGGCTGGTGCAAGATGCTATGCAACCTGGGATCCAAGAGATGGTTGCAGACAGGCTGAGCAAAGGCAGACACCATGGCTCTCGACCTGCCGGGCACCAGCTGCCTCTGCCACCAAGACAGACACAGTGTGCCAAGAGGAAGAAGCATTCCTTGCCTTCCTGCCCTCATTCCCAGAAGTGCCAACCACCTCAGGACCTCCCCCCAGGTGGCCCCTGGGTGTCTGTGGGTCAGCAAGCACACTCCTTCAGCAAAGCCACCTTGACCTCGGTACAGACCACGGAGAACACGAACCCCAGAAACACACTTGGGGTGGGTGAAAGCCCCAGATGCTGAAGCCAAATCTCTGTCCTGGCACTAAACTGTGGTCCACCCACCTTTCCAGCAGCCTGTCTTGCTTTTCCAGCCTCACACTGCAGCCTGCTGTTTCCCACATCCATCACACTCAACTGCCTGAAACTCAGCCACGGCTGACAGGAGGGGATGCTGTGCACACGGATCCCAGACTGCCAGTTAACAGCACAAATTGTTGCCACCTCTGGCGCTCTCGCTGAGCAGCAGCAGCCTCGAGGCTGTGAAAGGGCTGTAACTCTCAGCAGGTGTGCCCTTTGCAGAGTCTGGTGTTTGGGTTGTCCCAGGCTCCTCCTAGCAATGGCAAAATAGTAGTAGACAGCTTATTTCAATGCTGTATGAATTCCTGGTACTCACTTGGCTCCCTGACATCCATCTGCACTCTGCCTCGGTAGCACCAACTTCAATCCTGTTTTGCTGCAGAAGCAATCACAAAGAACTTTTGGAAGTTCAGAACCGAGCTCGGGGTCTTTTCCTCTTCTGGATGAATCCTTGTTGCTGTTGTGGCTTTGTTTATTCTGTTTTGCTGAGCCAAATCCTCACAAAGAGATGTTCTCGCTGTCCTTTGCAGCAGTGTGTGACTTTCCCAAGTCACAGCTAAAGTCAAGCCTTTATAGCTGGATCTCTGCTCTCCACCTGCCTGCAAACCTACAGCCAGGCTCAGCAGATGGCCTGGAAACAGCTTTGTCTGTTAATAGCCACGCTGTTATGGGAGTCTAGCAGCCTGGGTCAGGAACCGTTTGCCACTTCGGAAAGCACCCACCCTCACGGCAAGCGGCACTCACTGCGGCAGCACCGAGCGTGGGGCTGTCCGTTTTCTGCACGACTGCCGGCGCCGCCGAGGGGAGAAGCTGCAGCCTGGGGCGCTGATGCAGACAAAAGCCTGGGAAGCGGCCAGGCACAGGGAAGCATCTCGCCTTTGCCCCAGCCTGGTCCAGCGCATGCTGCTGGCCTGATTCCAGGAGGAGAGGGCTGCCCTTTTGAAGAAGGGAAACTGAGGAACGAAGAGGTGGGTGTCCCTCCCTTCCTCAAGGTACACATGTGACTATCATCGGGGCACAATCACAAGCGCCCAGCATGCCCTGCCCTGCCAAAGTGACAGTGCATGGTGGGTGCAGAGCAGCTGGGAGCATCTGGGGTCTCTCGGGTGGGAGAGTGGCCCTACATGTTTCTTTCTGACAGTACCTGAGGCCTCCTAATAAAGAGGCTTTTCTTTTAGCAGCTTTTGGAAAAGCCCCTGTTGATTTGTTGCCGGTGAGATACAGCCATCACCCTGAGGACCTTACAGCATTTGGAAGGACTGTAAGGCTGTTCATTCTTGTGCCACATTGACTGATTTAATGTGAGCACTAAGAAATACAGCTGCTCCTCTGCAGCAATGTTTTGGACCTGTGCTTTGGCTTAATCGCTTTGGAGATTGCTCCGAGTCATTAAAAACCCAGGCACAAACCCCATGGCCGGGGCAAAGAGTCCTGTATCTTTGATGTAGGACAGGCTCAAGGAAACTCTTTCCCTGATGAGACCTTCCAAGTGTCCTCTGCTCAGGCACAGACAGAACGTCATCAAAGTACGTAAATTAAAGTCAGGATAGAGCCCCGATCCTGTAAGCTGCCTCACACAGGTAGGTGGTTGCCCCTAGCCAGAGCCCATTGCGGGATCAGGACCTCCTTGCACAGCAAGAAGGACCAGTTCGGGGAGAAGACCCAAGTCANCCCAACACCACCAGCCCACATCCAGCACCTTCTTCACTGTGAACACTGCTGTTTATTTTTCTAGCCAGCATCCAGGGCCCTCACACTTCCTTTGCCCAGGGCTTTGCACTGCAGCGGAATTTAGATCAGACGCCTGCCACAATCAATGAGTCAAACTGAGCACTGCTGTCCCCCCGGACTCCCCTGCCATCAGCACACTGGCTGCAAGGGAGTCTCTCTGGGCCAGATGCTGATAGTTTTATTCACGGCCATTTCCTCTCCCCACAGCTTGCTGCAGGCACAGTGCGATACCCGGCCCTGCTTCTGCACCTCCAGTAGCACCTGACTCGCTTACAGCCCAAACACGACCTTGGGGTCTGCTCGTGTAGAAAAGTCCCCCAGAAAGCTGAGCAAAGCCCCACACAGGCTCATCCAGGCAAGCCACCTTTCTTCTGGAAGGCATCCTGCCAAGGTAACGGATCTGAGACAACACCCAGTGCTGGACCTGCCTGGATTGAACTTCCCAGGACTGTGTCGGCATGCCCTCTGTCGTCAAAAGCAGTGCAGCTGTCATCTGCAGAGCCGTTCAGTCCCCGATGGAAGTCATTCCTGCTTCCCTGATGCCGATGTACACCCAGCCATGTGCAGGCCGAGGCTTGCTCCTTCAAGAGTGTCCTACCAGAGCGTGACCCACCTGTACTGAAACACACCCAGGAGTTTCTCACCTAAATTTAATCAGTGCAGAGCAATGACCTAAAATTGCTGGCTGAGCTGAAGGTCTGTAGGGTCAGAGAGCCATCCCTGCCTACACAGACCACAGCAGCGGCTGCATGCTCAGCTCTGACCTGACTATCTCCTCTCCATACTCTTTCACACAGTCCTGGGGTGTTGTCTGTGCTTGGCTTACCCCAAGAATATCCACATGAATGGCTTTGTGTCACCCTTACTTCACCAGCATGACTTCCACATGCAATGTGAAAGCTGGAGGTGTTCAAGATGTGAGTCAGGAGATGGGTCTCCTTTTCCATGCCCTCTCCAGGGAAAGACAGGTGACTTTCAAGAACAAGCCATGGGAACAGCATGAGTCTGGAGGCACACAGGTTCACAGCCTCCTTCAGCTGCTTCCACCTGCTCCACCATGGGGTACTCTATATGCTGCAGGTGGAATCTCTGCTCCCCATTATCTTCCATGGGCTGCAGAGGGACAGCCTGCTTCACCATGGTCTTCTCCATAGGCTGCTTTGGCACCAGGAGCACCACCTTCCTCACCTTCTTCACTGACCTTGGTGTCTGCAAAGTTTCTCACATCTTCTCACTCCTCACTCTGTCTGCAGTTGCTCCCAGTGTGGGGTTGGGGGTTTTTCCCCCTTAATTATGTTATCCCAGAGGAGCTACAACCATCACTGAAGAGTGTGGGTTTAGGAGATGGCTGGTATTGGGTCTGTCAGACCTAGGGAAAGCTTCTAGCAGCTTCTCACAAAAGCCTCCCTGCTACCAAAACCTTGCGACACAAACCTAAAACATCACTGGAACAAGACTGCGTTTAGCACTTTAGCATCAGTCACATTGCAGGGGTGATGGCCCCCTTCTACTCCAGGAATTGAGTGGATGTTCAGACCCACCATCCTAACAAGATGGGGCTGTCTAAGAACAATCGTTATAGCCAGTTTGTCAGCCAGTGGAAACAGCAGCAATTCTCTGTGTGCCCCACTTTACCCTTACTAAAAGGTTCATTTATGGCCCAAGTGAGTTGGAAAAGACTTCATATTCCCCTCCCCTTGATTAAGTGCTCCTCTTGAAAACTGGGTTTAAGTGTTTATGAGCAGCACAGGCCTTAAACTATTTCTCACATTCTGCTACACTTTATGGCTCCCTGGACACAGCCAGAGGCATCAGTAAAAGCAAGGACCTTGCAGGAAGCATTCCTGCCAGCAGCAGAGCCCATACACAGAATAAAGTGTGTGGACAGACACACACCATGGACAGACATACACCACACTCCCCCAGAGCCCAACTGGTAAATTGGCAGTGCTGTACCCATGCTTTGGCATGGGACAAGTGACCATCCCAGACACCCCAACCCAGGGGAATAGAGAGACAACAGCGGGGGGGGTGGGGGCATGGGTTGGAAATAAGCACCTCTGCGACTTTCAGTAACCCCAGTACGTACATTTTAAGAGGCGCTATATAAGCAGTGAGCAAAACTAACTTCTTTTAGGTCTATTGTCATGAAAAATAAAAAAAAAAAAAGAGGAAAGGACTTTATTGACTGGTAATTAAAATCTTAGCCCTTTTTGGTAGCATATGGCAATCAAGAAACAGGCGGTTTTGTTAAGGGTATAGAAGCCAAACTGCACTAGCAATAACTGTGTTTTATCTTCCTGGGAATGCACAATAAAAAATTCAGATCTTATAGCTGAACTTTGTAAAAGGCACCAGTAATCAAAAGTCAGCACGAAATCTTATCAAACATTAATTTTAAAGCTGCTAATATTTAAAGACGTGTTTTTGTGCCTGTCATTTTTATTCTGGGATGTTTTACTTGCCTCATTTTAATGATTTGATGGTGAAATGGAGATAAAAATTACCCTGAGTTTCTCTTGAAGTTTGCTCAACGTGACTATCAAAAAAGATGTTCTGTGCTGCATGAGCAGGTGGGTCGGAGTGAGTTGTTGGGGTTTTCTGCTCTCAGTGTGGATAGATGAAAAGATGAGAAAGAAAACTTAAGAAAGGGTGGAAAAACTATGGTAATAACTAGTCTTACCAGTGCCATACTCAGTTTTAATCAGAAACCTCTGCATCAGAAAGAACCTGCTCCAAAGGCCGACAGCAGCTATGCAAAGGCTCCCGCAGCATTGGAAGAAAAGGGGGAAGGCACAGACGGGGTTGGAGCTACTGCTCGCTGACAAGGCTGGAACAGCCACTACACTTGGCCTTTCAGGCTCAGTCTCAGTCCAACCATGCATTTCATGACAGCATTCACCTACCGGTTGTCATAACCCTTCACAGAAAGCAGAGTTTTATCCGACTCTTCATCCCCTACAGCCCCTCATGGCCTTGTTGGGGAATGAATTCTGCCACGTTCAGTGAAAAAAAAGAGTACTCTGCAGCCATCTAATTTAAACCTTCCCAAATGCATTTTTACTTTTATTAAGCAAGCCATTCCTAAGACACTGCCAAAAGAATCCAGATCTTGCATTCGTAAAGCTAAGATATTGCTACCAATAAAAGTAAATAGATGGCAATTACTAAGGAATTACATTTAGATCAAAAATGACTGAAATTACTACCCTCTGAATGTCTGCAGCATAAAATGCAGCAATACATAAGTTTAAGGAGAAGAGGTGGGCAAAGAAATTTCTTTTTAATGATATACCCAGGAATGAGCTGAGCTCAAATGATAACTGAAATCTGCAGCCACAAGTGAAGAGCGCCTCGAAGTACTGATGTTGGGTACAGATAACAGAGCAGCTCAGCAAGCAGCACAGTGCAAACAGATCAGAGACAACTGCTCATTAAATGAGGACACCAGGCTGGGAAAGGTCCTGTTGGAGACCTGCCTTTGGTTAAGCTTTATGCGCTATAGCCAACAGGGTCTATCCAAAACCTACAGATGCTCTTTCTGCTCCAGAGCCTTGTCACAGGTCAAAGTTCTGTGCTTTGCCTATTGAGTGCAATTCATGGGAGATGCCCTGGAAGGGTGGACAAGGTTTTCAAGCCCAAAAGTACTTTCCAGGGGTATGTGGTCCCTCCCACTTCAGGAAGAAAAAACATCTGTAAAAGCTCTTGTACACCATTATCACTGCATTTCTGCCTGTGGGCACCCTGCTGTAATCAGTAAGTAATGTGAGCCAGGCAGTGGGATGTTCCCACGCAGTACAGCCCAGACCAGCTCCAGTTTAATAATGCCGGCTTCTGACATCGCATGGGGTCTTTTAATACAGTGTTGCTAAAATACTGTAGTAATAAGTTTATTTAAAAACAAAACAAAAAAAATCTAAAATCTGGGAAATTTTAAATGACAGTTCCCACAAGTTACTTCTCAATATGTATCCTCTGAAAACCCCACCTGACTACTGTAGAAATATGAGGTAAATATTTCTCTCAAGTGAGAATGGTTTCCTGGTTAGCAGTGGCAATGCAATAGCTTACCAAAGGCACTCAGAAAGAGCTTCCAATGTGAAGGTATCCTTGAAAAAATAAGAACTGCTCAAAACCAGAGGTTGCACAGGTTGTCTTACAGCTGTAAGACAACCTGTGCAACCTCTTTGACCTTGTGTCCACCCATCCTATTCCATGGCCACATTAAGACATTTGCTGGATAATGGTGTGACTTTCAATGAATCTAGCCAATTCTGTCTCAGAACCTCAGCTGGGAATGGGAGATGCCTTTATCTTCATGCTCAGCAGGTTCAAGAGAAGTTTTCATTTTTTCCAGAAAAAAAAAATAATCCTGAAACATAGAATTGAGAAGGAACTGGAGAACCCATTAGTCACACTGCTCTGCAGCCTCCTCTGCCCCTGATCCCATCCAGGGAGGTGGTTTTGGAAGGCTCTGGAATACAGGTCCTTGGCTGACTTATTAAATGCCCACTGCTCAGCTTCCTGACCTTCTTCATCCTGTTGGTCCTTTCTCTTCCAGATATACCCAACCCAAGATGGGCTCTATCTTAGGACTACCACTGAAGTACTCTCTGCACATACACTCAAACTGAATACTTGGTCCCCTTGTATCTAATGCCATTGCATGAATTCCCAAAATTCCCCTGCTGTGGTGCCTTACGGTTGCTAAAGACATGTCTCCTTAGTTTAAAGACACAGTGACGGAGAACCCAGTCCCTTGGCAATCAGTCTCAATGGCTAATTACTCTCTCTCTTAAAAATCTACACTGTATTTCCAGGTTGATTTTTGCTGACTTCAAATTCCAGATGCTGAGTATTATATCTTTTCCTATTAAAAGCTCTCTAAAACCTCTTCTCCCTGAGCAGTCATTCTATGGGACTCCTTTTTGACATAGTACATGGGCTTGCAGTCTTAGTTAGGCACCACAATGCACCACAGTCCCAGTCCTGGCCCTGCTTCTGATCCTGTAGTTCTCCTTTAGCTCCAGAAAAAATATCTAGCTTCCATTTAGCAAGGACTAGGGGGGAAAAAAAGGTCACCTGGAGTACAAATTAACCACAAAAATGTGCTTTTATCAGCCTACTATTTTTCTAAAAGTGCCCATTCTTCTATGATTGTTGCAGCTCCTACAGGAACCATCTGTAAGGGAAATCTACTGTTGCGATAGGAACATGGTGGAATGGTCTGAAAGTCTCATACTGGCCTTCTCAGGGAGATCTTTGGGTTTTGTGGGTTTGGGTTGGGTTGTCTGTCTGTTTGTGGGTTTGTTTGGGTTTTTTTAAGGAGATACTTCCATGTGTTGTGAACACAGATCTGTTTAGCTGATAGAGAAGGCAAGTGAGAAGTGTGGTTTTCATGAAGGCACTCTGCCCTGTGGGTGCAGACAAAGGTGACGCAACAGTGCTTGGGTAGTCCAGTATTTTCCTGATGGTCCCCAGGGCAGAACTGTCCTTCTTGCCCTCCCACAGGCAGGACATGAAATGTGCATCTGGAGGGAGCATTCATGCTCCTCTGACCTAAGCACCACTAAGGTCATATGCTGGGGGCCCTTGTTCTTATGTCTTGTACACAGGCAGAGTCTTGAAGAAAGGCTTCCTTCAGGACTGTGGAGTGCTGGAACTGGAAAGCTATGACAACTTCTTCATGTACCTAAAGAAAAGTATGTATTGGCCTTAGGCTACCTACACACCAGCTTAATCTGCCTTCCTCAAAACTGCGTCAAGCCACCTTCCTACCTTGACATATCTAAAAGCCCACATATCTCCAGCTCTTCCTGAACTGGACAGCTTGACACCCTGTTCCCAGCACTCCTCATCATACTGTGTTAAAGTGAGCTTTGACACCAGGGTCTGCAGCACCATCATCAGGATATTCTTACAAACAAGGACCAACACACACAGCAAATGGAAAAGGCTCTGCAGGAACATCATGCCCTGTGGATTCAACCTGCATTGGTACTGTGCACTCCAGATTTCCTTCCCTGTGGCCTTATCTGCACCAATTCTGACCATATTCAACCTCTGTGACTTTCCAGGTACTATCAGAGAGACCTGTTGACCACCTCCTGCCGGGTCAGGAGGACAGAAAGCATTGTTAACAGACTTGCTTGTGTGGGCTTTCATGGTGTACCCACAGCCTGTGCCAAAGAGCAGCAAGGGTGGGGCTGTTCCCCTAGGAAATGGGTGCTGGGATCCCAGAGTGATAGAAAGACAGGGCAGTGTCCTCACCAACCAGGGTGCAGTCTCACAGTGCCTGAAGACAGAGAGTAGAACAAGTCCAGTGACATTACCCAAGGTGATGCCACAGTCTAGTGATCCCCAGACAAGTCTGTGATGAGGAGGCAGACAGACCATCAAGATGGGAAGATCTATCAACAAAGCAACACAAACATCAGCAACGTACAGGGCCAGGCACAGGTACACCTGCAGCACAGCCTGGGCAAGGACCGTTGTCAAGGATGTGACTTTATGTGGGTCCACAGTCAAGGAGAAGAGATGCCAACGAGTGTTCTCACTGCTCTTCCTCACATCTTACTTGTTTCCCCAGTCTGGCTCCAGGCTACAGTGGCACCAGATCACATCTGACCTCAAGCATAGCAGCCAGACCCATTGGAGGGAAAGGAGATGAGGCTGCAGATATCCCAAGCCATGGTGAGGCCAAACAGCCAAATCCTGCTGAGACAAGCACCACACAGCTCCACGGCTCCCCCTTCCATAGACAAGTTTGTGCACCGAGGCTTTCAGGCCCTTATTGCACCAGCGCCAGACATCCGCGCTTACCTGCCACAGCATGTCTGTAACCCTTCCTTTGCTCTCCAGCCATCCAACAAGGCATCTCTAGGACAGACGATGCCCCCCAGAACACCAAGTTCAGAAGGCCCCCAGATACACTCCGGTTCTTCCTCCAGCAGCAATGTCCTCTCTGCCCAGTGGCTCCAACCTCCAGTTTCTTCTCTGAATCAGCATGTTCCCCCACTCCTACTCACAGCTTCATGCAGATTTTCTCAAGGTTATTTTGTAGCTGGACTCTGAGCAATCTGACCCCATGTATGCAAAGCTCACAGCTCACCAAACCATCCCTGCTTCCCTTGCTCTGCTGCAGGGGAGCTGCTGACAGCCCCAGTCCCTGAAGGACCACTTGGGCAGAAGAAGAGTTGGAGACAGTCACTGGCTCTGACTTAGGGAAAAAAAGAGCAGTCTGAAGACATGGGCATGGGAAACATTCATCCTGCTTGCTCAGAGCTCTGGTGTAAGCGTTGCTCTCACAGTCAGTCCTGGTTGGGTTTCCTGGCTGAGTGTGGAGAATTGCCTTTCCTCCTGCTTCAGTAGCCAGACCCTACGGCCAGCGCTTTCAGCTTGTCAGGGCAAGGCTTCCAATTCCAGGGTCAGGCTGTTCCTGATGCACACCAGGTCCCACATTTCCAGGGAAATCCCACATCCATGAGGTTTGCAGTTCCTCCTTTCTTCTTAGCTGGAGGCATTGTTTGTGCCCAGTCTCTGTATTTATCCATATTCACACACACCCCTATATGGATATATGGATATATGGATATATGTCCCTTGCTGGTGATAGTAACCTGGAGCTCTGCCTCTCCGCTCCTCTCCCTGATTCAGGAGGACAGTTGGTCTTCCTAACCTGTGCAGTGGTGGCTTGACTTCACCCCTTCTAGAGAAACCATGTCAGGATGGGGTTTACTGCTATCCCCCCAGCACCCCTTTCCTCCAGCCCAGGAGATATCCCTGACACGCTATCACATAGGTGTTTATATACTGCCTGGATACTGCTTGGGAGAAGGTTTTCAAGCCCGATCCTGTGTCAGGGCAATCAGAAGCTGCTGGTTTGTTCATACTGTCTCCAACTGCTAATGATGGAGCTCGGCCGCTGGCCGGGGCTCTGTGCGACAGGACGGACACACAAGGCATCCCAGCAGTTTGACAGCCGGCTGCTCAGCTCCTCACTAATAGCTGGGCTTTCTGCATAACAAACGAAACAAATCCCAAACAAAGCCAGAAGATCTCCTGTCTTCTCCCATTTAAGCTGATTTTCAGAAGACAGACACTAAAATAGATCTAAGCAGGAGCTGTGGTGGGTCACCGGCCCCGGAGTAAAGAGAAAGCCCTCCCAGGCACTGACTGGCTTTCTTGCAGGTCTGCAGAGTCTAGAAGAGGTGGGGTTGGTCAGACATACAAAGCTACAGGAGATGATTTGCCATTTGAAACTGCATTTGCATCAACAAGAGGTTCATGTCTGCCTTGACACTGAGCCCTTTCATGAGTGATGCAGTTCCCTTTCCACACCTGGAAGACCAGAGGGAGGGAAATGAACTCCTTGGCTTCTGGATGAATTCCAAGAGGGTCTGCTCTCCTCTCCCAAGCTCTGCTTGCTCCAAAGTCAACACATGTCATCTTTTATCAGTCCCAAGAGGGACCCTGTCCACAGTGCAGCATGGGGCATGCAGGATCCCAGGCCCTCAGCCCGGTCAGAGCAGGAGTGCAGCTTACAGGCTCCTGAGTCCAGCTCTATTCCACCTGTTACTGCTTGTACTGCTGTTTTACACAGAAATATATTCTCAAAGGGGAGAAAAAAATAAATGTTGCCAGGTCTTCAGTGACACAACAGCTTCCTTGAGTTTTCCTGCAAATATCTGTGTTCCTCAGCCTTCTGAATGATGTAAGCAGCCCTTGGAAAGAGAGCGTGTGCTCAGGTTAATTGATAAGGCCCCTCATAACACAAAGCCATAGACATCCCACAGGATGAGGGCACCTATGCAAAATACATTTCTATTTCCACGGGCCAAAGCTGCTCTCATTAGAGCTTCCTCAATGCTTGTAAACCTACAACTGTAAATCTCAAAGTCTTTTTATCTTTTCTTCCCAAGGTATTGCTGGACAAATTGGTAGCTTCACCTTGCTGCCCTGCCAGTGGCAGATCCCTTACCATCTCTGCTGTCCCTCACCTTCGATGGACAATTCCTTTTCCTCTCTCAGGGGGATTTCACCCATCTGCTTATTGCATCATGCACTCATTTGGTGACTCAAACTTGGCTGACACTCTCCTCACCACTTATCTCCAGTGCAGCCAGAGACTCACAGCCAAGGCATTACCCTGACCCTGAGTTCCCTCTGGGCACTGGAAGTTTTCTACCAGCTGTCCGTGCATCCTCTCTGGGAAAGAGACAGGCACCAAAACCCTGGCCTAATGCTGAGACACCACTGGCTGGTGTAAGTATCCCATGGCTGTTGTCTTCATTTCTCTGACTCCTCAGCACACCAGGGTGGAGATGCTAGGCTGCCCAGCAGCAGGGAAGAGAAGAGCAACTTCTCTGAGTGTCCTCGGGATTATTCTGACACCTCAGCATTCGCTCCGAACTCTCCAGTTCTTCCTTCTTGTACAGAAACTCTGCAGCATCTCACTCTCATTTTGCCTCATTGTGTTATGCATCGTGGCAGTAGATCTTCTCAGGCAGCTTGTGATGGAAAATTGGAAATGTTTTGACAAAGGTGCTCACTGGTGTCTGCTGAAATTCTCTAACCCTGACATCCCACTGTCTGAAGAAAGAAATCGGAAGACCTGATCACCACAACTGCTTAGGAGGTTGGAGAGGGTGAGCTTCAAGGAGGTCTTGTTCTCCTCCCACTGCCAGAGATGGCTCCTCATGTTTTAGCACCTTTCACTTTCAGACACACCCCAGCAAAGCCGATCTGAAGGATCACAGAGCAACAACCCCATCACTGACACACAGCGTCTTCTCCACCTCCCACTTCGGGTGGCAGTGGAGGCTGTATGAGCACCCATTGCCCCCAGACTCGCCCTACACCAGTACGGGACCAACAGTTTTGCTGTATAAGCAACACTTGGTTTTTTTCTTTTTCTCAAGGCAGATTTCTCTCCCTTACGGAGAGAAATTTCTCTGACTCCTTACGGAGAGAATTTCTCTCCCTTACGGAGAGAAATCTTACGGAGAGAAATCTGCCTTACGGAGAGAAATCTCTCCCTTACGGAGAGAAATCTTACGGAGAGAAATCTGCCTTACGGAGAGAAATCTCTCCCTTACGGAGAGAAATCTCTTCTAAATTCTCTATTAAGCTGACTACCTGCTGTTAAAGGAAAAAAAGAGCTGAATGCAGGAAAATGGGTGTGCTCCTTTCCGGGGGAGTGGAAGGGCAGGGATCTGGATTGCTGTGAAAGGGCTCTTGTTGCATTCCTGGAAGATAATTAAGTCCTGATTGATTCTTCACTTTCCTTGCTGTATAACTGGCTTAACCATGTTTTTCAGTGATGGATTTCAGTAGATAACACTTGTGTGGCTTTTTTTACTTCTGCTCAAATTGCAGGGAGATGCCAAGTGTCTGGGAAAGGAGAGGGATTTCATTTGCTGCACCGAGCCTGGGCATCTGCACTTACCTCTTGTGAGAGAAGTGCAGTGCAAAGGATCATAGAATCACCTGGGTTGGAAGAGACCTTCAAGATCGTCAAGTCCAACCCCTAGGACCCCAAGCCTAACCCTGCCTAGGCCACGTCTAGATCATGTCCTTCAGCACCTCACCTATTTGCTCTTTAAATCCCTCCAGGGATGGTGACTCCACCACTTCCCTGGGCAGCCTGTTCCAATGCCTGACAACCCTTTCATTAAAGAAATTCTTCTCGTGTCCAACCTCAATCTCCCCTGGTGCAGGTTATAACCACTTCCTCTCGTCCTGTCACTTGTTACCTGAGAGGAGACCAGCCCCCACCTCTCTCCACCCTCCCTGCAGGTACTTGTAGAGAGCGAGAAGCTCTCCCCTCAGCCTCCTTTTCTCCAGACTAAAGAGCCCCAGCTACCTTAGCCGCTCCTCATAGGACTTGTGCTCCAGACCCTTCACCAGCTTCCTAGCCCTTCTCTGGACATGCTCCAGCATCTCAATGTCCTTCCTGTAGTGAGGTGCCCAGAACTGCACACAGCACTCGAGGTGCGGCCTCACCAGCTATCCCTGTGCCCAGGGTATTGATGTAATGGATGCTGTGCTGCTCGGTTTAAATTAGATGCAGGACACAACAATCTTCTGCTCTCTGTGGGAGAACAGCTCCAACAGCCGTCTTCCCTTCCGGGGAAGCATTTTGCACATGTTGGTGTTGCCACCTGCATATGAAATCATAGCTCAGCATCCACCTCGAAACAGCTTGTGGTTGCTCTCACGGATCTGAAGCACCAGGTAAGAGCTGGCAGCAGCGGTAAAAGGGAATATAGCACAGCAGAGGCAGTCTGGGGCTGTCAGATCCAAGTCTCAGCAGTGCTGAGCACCTGGCTACCTGCCAGACAGAGAAACTCGATGGAGTTTTGGATGGGATTTTTAAACACAGCTAGAGAGCACAGATTTTTTTTCCTTCATACTGGGAGATCTGCAGCACACACTGCATTGCAGACACAGGCTTATGTTGCAGCACCAGTATGCCTCGCTGTTTGCTGCACTTGCTTTGAATATAGATATTGGTCTGAGAAGCAATCCTTGATGTCTTCCAGCCTGAGACAGCCTCTCACTAAGACCCCTACTTTGTCCACCTTCTGGCTTTCTGCTAGCTCTGACCCTCTGCAGCTCCCCTGCATCCTTTCCCACAGAACACCATGGCAGATACTTTCAGTCCATCCGGAGCCATGAGATAAGTCAATTTTCCCCACAAAAGAGAAGCAAAGGTCTTGTTTTAAAAGACGCAGAGTGCAGCACATCCTCTCTTTGGTGAACCCCTCTGCCCCAAGAGCCATCACTCCTGTCAGACATGGTTAGGAGCAGAGCATGTGGCAGAGCACAGGGACCCCATGCTTCAACGCCGCTTCCCACCAGCACACTCTTAAACCAGAGCACAACACACTCACTGTTCTCTTGCCAACAGCCTCTCCCCTGTCCAAAGAGATGTAGGAAACAGGAGGGTGAGCAGTAAGGATGTCAGCAGCAGGAGAGCGACTGCAAAGGGAGCACAGGGGGAACACAACAAAGGCCTGGACAAAGGACCAACTGGTCCTGAGTCCCCAAAACATGCTGCATCACCTTCACAGCTCCGGTACAGGCTGGGTGAATACACAGTAGATTCATTTACAAGTCACCTGGGAAGAGGAAAACCAAGTCACTCTTGCACCATACCCTTGGAGGACAAGAAGGGGCTTTCAGAGCCTCTCAGGCACTGTCCTAGCACAGGCTTGAGGGCAAGACAATGAACCCGCATTTGTGCTTGTGTGCTTTCCCAAGCAGACCCACCTGGACACAAAACCCCAACGTTTCCCCTTTCTTCTAGTGTTTCCTACTCCTGTTGAGCTCATGTGCCATCACACAACCTGCCCCCTCCACGGCTGAGACAGCCCCTCCCTCTCTGCGAGGAACAGTGGCTGACAGGAGGGGAGGAAGACCACCTGTAGTCACACCACTGAACTACACAGGGACTTGCTAACTACTTTTAATTGCCCAACGTGGTGGCAGGTGCTTGACAGAAAGAGTTCACAAGTCCATTTGGTAGGTATGTTCCACAGACCTCTTGTACAATAGACTGCAGTCCATGATGAGGACCTCCAGCACTACTAAACTCAAGCAGTGACATGAAGTCTCTGCTTAACCCTATGTCCCTGCCCAGGCCCTTCTCTATGTGATGAATAAAAGATGTGTTTGGTCTCCTCCACACAGGTCCCCAGCTGGCTGGCTGAGCCAAGGCTTCTCAACACCTCCCAAGCCTTAATTCGTTTGCTAAGAGGTTTGTAGGGGCTTGCACAGTTGTCTGACCTCACACACCACCACACCAGGGTGTAAGAGAGCGGAGTGAGAAGCCACCATGTGTGGACATCGGTGGAGGCAGCAAGTTGCCACAGGAGCAAGAACCTAACTGGCAGCACTTCACCATTACTCATCTTCGGTTTTGATCTTGTCAAGAGGCTATATCAAAAAATAGGATCTTCCCAGTGCTGGGTGCAGTACAGAGTCCTGAGAAGAGATGGTTGTTAGTAAAGCAGGCAAAGTATAAAAAGAGTGAGTGGGGAAACTGAGGCAGGGAACATCTGCAGGGTCACCAACCTCTCCTGATCAGTAGCTTCCAGCAAAAATGTGGGCCCTAAATGGGACTGAGTAGAAGGTGATTAACTGCATTCAAAATTCTTTCATGGTGGTTTAGGAGAACAATAATTGTCCCCTCCAGGCTGTGCTCCAGAAGGTTCAGAGGGACCTGTGCTCTGGGCATCTGCGTGCCATGTTCCTGTTAGAAACAGAGGAATTGTTCTGAGGTCACCAGGCTCTTGCTGATTTTAAATTCAAGTGGCAAACCTTGGATGCTGCAGTGGGAACAGCACCAGGATCTCAGTGAAACATGTCTCCTTTCTCACTGCAGTGGCTGTAGACAGGAGAAGGCTTTCTTTCCCTGGAAGTGATCTACTTCAAATCTTCAGACGAAGAGGAAGGGGGTGGGAGGTTTGTTCATCTCAAAACTAATAGAACAGCCCTAAGGTAAAACACTGGCAGGGGTGTGTGTGTGTCTTTACATGCACCCACCACATGGCCCCCAGTCCAATCTGTAGGCTGGCAGACAAAGTAATGCCCAGATTGTGCTCCCCATCCCCTCCTCAGCCCAGCCATTCATTTANTACATATTTGATTGAAATTCACCCATTCAGTAGTTACTGCTGGCAGAAACACAGATGCAACTGTGTGAGCCTTGCCCCCTTCTGCAGAGGAGGCACAGGTGGGGTGTTGGTGAGCTGCAGAGCATCTGCCAGAAGAGACAAGGGAGACAAATTCCCCAGGTGAAGCCAACCCACCAGCATCAAACCCCAAGTTGTCCTGTTTTTGCTGTTGCTATTAAGTGCACAGACACACAATCCTGCTTGTGGCCACCACTTATGTAGGGACATATGCTCTGAACCATTTTTCTCCTTCTCTTGTGCCTGGCCATACTTGTTCAGCTATGTGCCTGCTTATCAGTATCCTGCAGCTTGCCCCAATGCTCCTGTCCTTCAAAGATGCTGCTGCATGAGATACATGGTTCGTCGCTTATGAAAGGCAGGCTGGCAAGATGCTCCTGCTACAGGAAGGCAGCGGAGCAGCTGGGGTCTCACCCAAATTCTTTACCCTGGTCTTTCTTCCTTTGACTGTCCCTTCTCTGCACCTCAATGTACCTCAGCATCTCCAAAGTGCAGATCTCCAATGCAGAAGAAGACATCATGCCCACCACCTCTTTTACCTTTGAGGTTTGAAGGCTGTTCCCATGTCCTAGTCTACCAGAAGCAGAAATATAGGAACTTCTATCGTCCAGCCAAGAGCCATAAAAGCATTCTCCTGCTTGGATCCTTCATTAAAGCAAAGCCAACTAAATTGGCTGCACTGGGGATTGGATGAAGGCCTGGAAAATGTAAGAAAGATTAAAGGGGGGGACCCAATTATTGCCACCGGTAAATGTGTCTTAATTAAAACTTCTGAAAGCAGTTATCCTCTGAGCCCCTGCAAAAGTTAATGAGATTAATTTTTCTTACAGTCCCCCATTGATCCATGAAGTGCAAAGAGGGCACATCGGAACCATAGATGAAAAATTGTGGGTGCAGGGCTAGAGGCAGATTGAATTTGCAGGAGTATAGTTCCAACTTATATATTCCAACTAGTATAGTTCAAGTCCCTTGCAGACTCGACTGGCATTATTCCAGGAAGGCACAGTGGCAACTACTGGGCTGGGCTGCGTTGCCAAAGGTGTGCCTGGAATGACAGAGGCAAAAAGCGATGCTGAAAAAGTACATCTCATGCACCAAATGTCATGAAAATCAAACTTCTACAGAATAGTTGGTAGCACTATTAATACTTAATTAATACTTAATTAATTATTAATACTTAATGCTCACTGGTGAGTACTCTGATGCTTCCTAGGAGAACAGAACTGGAGAAACCTCCTCAGCAGAATCATAAATGGGTCATTATGAAAAGGAAAAGTTGATTTGGAAGAGCTGCAAATAAGCAATTTTATGGACAGAAGGGGAGAGGTAATGAGGCAGGAAAAAACCTGCCCTCTGCAGACACACACTGCTTTCCTTAAGTCACCGCCTGGCACGATAAACGCTGCCAGCGGTGACACAGTGCTCTTCAGGGACAGGCACGTCCTAGAGCAGGCCCTGAGCGCCCCAGGACAACGAAGACTGTGGCAGCACAGGTGCCTCCACAGCAGGACAGGAGAAGGCAGAACAAGCCAGGTTTGCATCAGACCACACTTCCCTCCAGGCTACCAACCAGCAGACACAAAAGAGCTGGTCTGTCAAAGCCACAAACAACCTCCTAGGCAAGACAAGGGCCCAGGACCTTGCTAGCTTTGGTGCCATTGCCCCTAGGTCTGTCCCCTCTCTGCTGGGGACAACCCTGATCTGATTAAGGTTTGCACTTGCTGCTGGCTCTTGTGCAGAGGAAGGGGCTCCACACAAGGGCCCCCAACCTCCCCAGCCCTCAGGGCAGAGGTGAAGCAGTAGCAGCTGCTGGAGATGCCCGGGGTGCCTGGGCCAGGCAAGCCTGGGCTCTGGCACAGTGAATTACCTTCTGGTGCCCTCTAGTGCCAACAGCCCAGGAAGGTTGGGTGCCCGAGGGGCATCTCCTCTCTGCCTTGATTAATCACCATCCCCACTCACACCAAACCCTGTCAGAGGGCTGCCTGTGGCGACCCAAGGCGCTTGTTTTAAGCAAGAAAGAACCTATGGTCCAGGAAGATCCCCCCCAAATCCCTGAGCAGACCCTCACACTGAGCTCCTTTCGTGTCCAATCAAGAGGCTGTGAGCTCACCAGGAAGTAAAGAAAGACGGGGGTCCTGCAGGAAGGACCTGAACCCTTTTCCGATGCATCATGTGGCAGGGTGACAAACAGGCTCTTGCAACAGATGAGATGTGTTGGTATCTGGTGACCAGGATCCTGACCTGGACACTCTTGCGTGTTGCAGGACTCCTCAACCATCGTGTCTTTCTAAGGTACTCTCCCAGAGCCCCTCAGAGAGGCAGGAACTGTAGAGCACACTTCTTGAGGAGAAAGTGCAGGCTGAGGACACCCAGTGCAGAGGAGTGAGTGCCTGCCCGTGCCACAGTTAAGGGGCAGACAGCAGACAGCTGTGTGAACTCAACGCCCCACTCCCCCACCCCACCCCCCAAAAAAAAAAGGTGTGGGGAAGCAGGGCAGCAAAGAACCCCAATATAGTCCCCCTCATTCTCTCAATGTCTTGCACAGGCTTCAGGGTCTGATGCAGAGGCCCCATCCAAGCAGGACTGATGATAAATGTGACTTGCCATGCTCACCACATTCCTCTTTGATGGGATGTTTTGACAGAGGGCTTACCTAGTGCCTTTCTTCAAGGAAACACTTAGGGTTGTTTTCCTCCGGCTTCTCATGCACCACTCACACCGCCCTGCATTAGGACTTTCCTTCAGGCAACAAGAAGTCTGCTCAGAAAGGAGCACAGTGCATTGCTGGCACAAGAGAAAGGCAACCATCACCTTCCTGCTCACATGAAGCAAAACCACACATAAGCTGAGGTCACCGCCCTCAGCCCCTCAGTGAGACATCGGGTCATCTCTCAGGCTCCAGAATCTGGCAACTGGTTACTTCAGGTGCATCACAAGGTCTGGCAATCAAGCTTTTTCCCCAGGTCAACACTGCCTGGAGAGGACCTCTCTGGAAACCAAGGACTGACCACAGGAAATCCAACCCCAAAGCTGAAAAGCTCTACAAGCCACAGAGAGCCAAACTGGCCCTTCTCCCCATGTTTCTCTTGCTCTCTGGAGAGCGCTGAGAGAAAGCCTGACCTACTCTGAGCCCAACACAGCCCTTTCCTGTTGTCAAAACACCTTTTGTAAATGTGGAACACTATGTTCTCATCTGCCACCAAAACAAAAATCTTCTTCCTGCTGGTTCTGCTGCACACAGCCCCTCGAGAAGGTACCCCTAAATCTTTCTTGCCTCCCTCACCCAAACCGCACATCAGGGGAAGACAGACACTGGGTCAACTCTTCTCTGTCAGGCTTCTTCCAGCACAAGTCAAAAACCACATCCCCAGGCATCACTGCCCATTTCATAGGGATTCAATTTCCCCACGAACCTTAAAGCACAGGACTGTTACTCTCCTCTCCCCCACACCAGTGCTCAGGGTTACATCACAAACATCTGCCTATGCTCCATGCAGCAGAAGTCCCCCTCTGATGCAGAGCCACGCTGCTATCCTCACACCAGACCTTCATGGGTGAGCTTCAAGGTACATGCTTGTCAGCAAAGCCTGCATCAGTTTCAATGACTCAGGAGGGGGTGGTTAGGGTGATTATTTTCCTTCCTTCCCAGCCAATACGAGCATTCAAAGAGGCTCATAACCCCCAGCAGGAAGCGAGGCAGTCACTCCTCTCACAGGTTCTTCTTCTGAAGTGGTGGAGATGGTGAAGAACTTCGTCTGCAGGTTCACCACACTTTGCTGTTTGGTGCTCTGGAGCTTCACCAGGACTTTGAGTGGTAAGAGTGGACAATCCTTTCTGTTCTCCTCGTGGTTTAGGTCCAGGGAGTGCTGCTTTCTAACACCCTGGTAAAGAACAGCCCTTCTCCAACTGCTGCCCATGCTGGCTCAGCACCGCAGGTTCAGACTGTGGCCGAAAATCCACCTGCTTTTTCCCCTTGCAGACAGCCATGTTATCTAGGGACATCATCTAATGATTTTTAAAGTCAACTTATGGTTTTAACTTATTTGTCAGTGCTTAAACCCTGCATGACCTTGATTATTAAACCTAAAGACTGTGAGTAACAAGTTGATTGCTAAGCACAGATGGGCCGATTAGCTGACTTTAACGAAACATTGCTAACCATATAGCTTATTTCTTTGCTGAGCAAGGAAACTCTCTGGACTGCAGCTGGCCCTAAATCTTTGGAATGGGAGCCACAGACAGGAGCGTTTTCTCTCCAAAGGTTTTACTTCTACTTCAGTCTTATTTTGGCCCCCATGCACAGAGAGCACTAATTGACTCAGAGATGGCATTTGGTTAGCCAGCAGCTTTTTGTTTCAGTTGTGGTTTCCTTTGGGGGTTGCAGAGACATGCAGGAACTCTGCTGCATCTTAAACATGAAGATAAAGCTTAGCCTTGCTGCTAGTAACAGGAGGTTTTGAAAGCACATCATGGGAAAAAAATAAAATAAAAAAGCAGCAACCTGTTGCAGCCTGCCTGTTTGCTTCACAGCAGGCTGGGAGCATCCATGGGGTCACTCTCTGGTACTGCAGGAACAAGGCTCCCAAAATATTTCTCAATAGGGAAACATTCATCTCCTCTCTGCAATAACAGCCCTCTCTTGCTTAACACCAGGCAGTTGATGGTTAACTAAAAGCAAGAAGAGAGTCTACCATTCCACCATCCAACAGGAGGAGGAGGAGGGACAGATTTTTCCTCTCTCCTCACATATCCAAAACCCGAAGCAAGGACAAGGTCTCAAATGTTTTGGATGTAAGCACCTCCCTGTAGAGCAGTAAGATTTTTTTTTTTCCTAGGTCATGAGATCACATCCTCTGGGCCTCTGAGTATTGTAGGTTCCTGGCCAAGTCACAGCTTGTCTCTGCACCCACCCAGGGCCAAGTGACCAATTGTTTCAGCTGTGCTGGTTTGCCTAGAGCCCTGCACCATTCCCTGACCTTCTGGTCCACCCTTCTGCTTTGCTCCTGGAGCACAGCCCTCACCTCAGCTTTAAGGTAATGGGCCAAGCTAGGGAAAAAGCTGTCAAGAAAGTCTGCAGTGAAGGCAATCAGGTCTACAGGTGCCTCATGCCAGAGTTTCTGGTTTTTAGAAGTAGAGTGGACCAGAAGAGATTTCAGACCCCCATGTGTGCCATGCAGTGACCACCTTGAGCAAGAATCAAAGCACAGCAAGAAAAACAAATCCTAACCTTGATGAATCTAAGTCACGAGAGGCAAGCAGGGAGGTAGAGTTCTCCCACAAGGGCTCAGTAGATTTTTATACCCACTTTGCTCTGATATACCAACCACCAAGTTGCAATGGCTGAAGAAGTTAAACACCCTTGGTGAAAGCTGGGGCAAAAAATATGCTCACCCACCCTCTGCCTGCAACACATGGTGTATTACCAGCCTGCTACCTATCTACAGCACAAGGTCCAGCTTGCCTGACTGTGAGCCTGCCTCTCCAGATGTTGCACTTCAGAGGTCTTGCAACATATGACAGACACTGCTGGATCTACCAGGAGTGTAGGTGTGGAGTTGGGAACTGTGGCTCTTGCTTAAAGTAACACATTTGATAGTTTTCCTCCCATACATGCTGTGTGACTCCAAACAGCCTCCCCAAGCCAAGAAAAGACATCATCATAGCTCAGAAGGTGTTGAGGGCTATTAAGCCACAAGGAGACCTCGTGATGAGATTGAAAAAGCCTTTGGTTATCTCCTCCTACTAAAATGGACAGTGTCTGCTAGCAATACCCCACAGCTGACTTTCCAAGAGATGTAAAAGCACTGGATAAGAGGTGCTGCCTGAGAAATACCTCCAGTTCTACACTGCATGGTCATGAGTCTGAGACTGGAATCCCACCCTTGCTGCAGCGGGAAAATATCCCATAGAGAAGAATAGTCTTGGTACCTACCAGTGAATTCTGAGCTGTCAGATTAAAAGAACCTGCCATGTTGCCTGGCACTGGCTGCACAACCAGTTCCAACCTAGATCAGAGACATGGGACAGGAAAGCTTGTCACCTCCACATCGAACACAGAGCTACTGGCAGAATATCTGCTCCTTTCAGACATGCAGCCTGGGTCCCTCAGGTACCTCCTACAAAAAGAACATGGGGGTCATAAAGGTAGCTGGGGTATCAGCCAGGAAGAGATGAGAATTTGGACATCCTTGGGCAGAGGAGGGATGTGGAACCATGTGTTTCTCCTTTGCAGGTCAACACTTTAGTCCCTCATCAGTGTTACAAGCAGGTTGTGCAATTACCACCTGCGGGGGAGGAGGTGATAGTGTTACTAGCACACTCATAAGCAACCCAAAACCTGCACTTCTTCAGCCTCCTATGCTGATGATGGCTTGTAACACTGGGGTGGTTTGGTTTATAATAGGATCTGTATCACCAGGTTGTCCCTTTCTCTTCTACTTGGGTTTCTCAGTACAAACTGGCTTAACTTTGTTCTGTGCTTGGCTGTAAACTAAGATCTTGTAGTGGGAGACAAAAAAAATAGTTGGAGATGATAAAAAGCTTGACCTTCACAGCAAATTTAGTAGAAGCTTTGCATGCACACACACAGGCTCACTGCTTACACACACAGCATGAACTCCAAGGGCCACCACCTGCACTGGAAGGTCTTGGCATCAGTACTGGCCACATGGCAAACTGTTGTAGGCTGAGGATTTTTTTCTTTTTGTTTGTATTTCAGAAGCAGGAAAACAGATAGGGGGGAGTAAGTGTAGAATGGGAGGAATCAGCAACATCAACTGTAAGCTTCAAGCTTCTTCTAAATTACTGAAAAAAACGAGCAGGGTACGGGGAAATGAGTGATGGAACCAAGTCAGGACATAGAGTAAAAAAGGCTGTGTTCAGAGAAGTGCTCAAACTTGAAAGCTCATGGATTCCCCTCCCACCCAAACCGCCATTTCCACACACCCTGCTCCTCCACTTCATGGCTGTGATAAGATGGGTCTTGGAATTTGGTTTGGGGCAGCAGCACTTAAGGACCCAAAGCAGCCTGTTGTACAAAGCAGTGCAGAGCTAGTCCTAGTTCTGCCCTGGGACCTTCCCTGTCCAGCTAGGGAACAGGAGCACCTTCTCCTTGGTCAGCATGTAGGAAGAAGGCATCTTCCCCTCACCTTCATCACCAGCTAAACATATACAAGTCATCAAAGGATTAAGGCAAGAAAGAGTTACATGTGCAAGTTAAACTTGGCATGCCAACTAGAACGGCACGGTTCTGTCAGCCAGCATTTGGTTTGAGGTCCCTTCCAATCCAAAGGATTCCATGATTTTATCTTTCTTACTGAAATTATACTGACTCTGAGCAAGACAGACTGGTTTGGGTTGGAAAGGTCCTCAAAGCCCATCCAGTTCCAATGCCCCTGCCATGGGCCAGCACACCCTCCACTAGACAAAGTTGCCCAAAGCCCCATCCAACCTGGCATTGAATGCTGCCAGGGAGGAAGCAGCCACAGCTTCTCTGGGCAACCTGTTCCAGTGCCTCACAACCCTTGGAGTGAAGAATGTCTTCCTAATATTGAAGCTAAATATCCACTCTTTTAGTTTAAAACCATCATCCCTTGTCTTGCCACACCATCCCCTTGCCAACTGTCCCTCTCCAGCCTTCCTGTAAGCCCTTTCAGGAACTGGAAAAGCTCCTAGGTCTCCCCAGAGCCTTCTAGCTTTATAACTAGTTAAGCCTTCTGTGAGTCACGAGTTGTACCAGAGATGTTCCAGGTAATATTAATGATAACCTGACTTCTTTTAAGTCAGCTTGATCTGTGCTGCCACTTCTAGCAGCACCTTTTTACATCACTTCATTCCACGGGATTGTTTCACCATTTCAAACATACAAAGGAAAACTACTTTGTAATAGATGCAAGCAGAGTCCTTCTGAAGCACAGTTACATTGGACAAGTAAGAAGGTTTAGCATTGGTTCAGAGGGCTGAAGCTCCCACCGTTTCAGGCACCTGATGCATTTTGTGTTCATGTTTTGTGTTGTTCCAGCTATGTATGTATCACCTCCTCACTCCACCATGAAACCTGGCTTCCCTGTCCCAATGAACACAAACAACCCCGGTGTTCGCAAGGCAGCTCGCTTTGGGGTTTACAGATACAACAACAGTTCCAATGACCTCTTCCTGTTCAAGGAATCACAAATTAACAAAGCCATGGTACAGGTAAGAGCAGCCCAGATTTCACATAGTCCTCCAAAACCATTTACTAATTGACGATGGAGCACCCAAGACATGGGAGCCCTCATCCTCCTCAGGACTGCTTCGTTTGCCTAAGGATAAACAGCACCTGCCCCTCTATCCCATCCAACTGCTCCACAGTAGGGCTCTGCCCCCCACCCCCCAGTAATTCAAAACACTTCAGTCCACAGCACCACACACAACTCACAGGTGTAGCACTTGATTCCTAGCCAAAATTTTTGCATCTATTTCCCCCACCCTTACTTTAAAGGGGGATGGTACTTTCTCTAGATTGTCCGAGGGCTGAAGTACATGCTCCACGTGCAAATTGGACGCACCGTGTGTGAGAAGAAGGAGCACTCCAGCCTGGACAACTGTCACTTCCAGAGGAAGAAACAACTGCAACAGGTATGTGTTCAATTCCTTTGGACATATGTCCATGACCCTTCGGAGAGGTGTCCAATGCCCAGTAACTGAGGAGATTCTTGGCCATCTCTACATCTGAGAGCTGTAGAGTCACCTTCAGACCAGCTCTACCATGTCCCTACAGATGTACGAGCCTTCTCTGTGCAGAGCCAGCTGGGGTGATGCAGGGTTATCAGTATGAGCAGGATAGTACCTCTCCTGTGCTCCAGGGCCAGCTCCCACCTGCAAGGGGTTGAACCAGAGCCACCTAGCCCACATTCTAGGGTAGAACCAGAGAAAGTGCTAGAAAGAGAGCTCTCCTGGGTAGGGTAAGTCCTTGCACAGGCTTTACCCCTAAGATATATTTACTTAGCAAGCAGTACTTTTCCTAGGACAAAGGGGGCAGACAAAAAGATGCCATTCTCTCCTGCCCCATCATGACCCAGAATGCAGAGACCAACCAGCAGCCACCTGAACTTCACCATCAATTACCCTTTTATTTGCAGATGCTGAAATGTTATTTTGAGGTCTGGATAACGCCTTGGTTACATAAAGCCTTTGTCCCCATTGCCCTCTGTCACTGACTGACTTTTCTCCACGAGAGTCTGACGTACAAGGGATCGATCTATCACCATGAGCTCTTCTTTGCCTGGACAAGCAAGGAACCAGCGTACAGCACTGCCACAGAGCTTTTCTTCCCAAAGCACACCACTGTCTTCCTCCCTGAGAAAGATGCTCAAAAGTGACACAAACAAGACTTGACTGAATTTATTGCTATCCAATTCTGTACCTGTTTTCCCAAAACTAAACTGCATATGAGAACATGCTGTCATTCATTCAGTAGGGAGCCATCCAAACTCTGGCTGAATTCCCAAGCAGTGCGAGCACACCCAGGATGCTCTGTTAGATTTGCTTTCCTCTGTGGTGAATCTTCACATAGCTATGACGTAAACAAGCCTAAATCATAGCCCATGTGACTTCAACACTGAGGTAAGCTTTACAACAATGGGATAGTTTGCCTAGGGATACACACACAAAAAAAAAAAAAATTAAAGTCTCCAGAGCTCAAGAAAAGTTTAAACATACCTGTCACGAATGTGTGAAGTAAAGTTGTTCTTTCTTCAAGAGAAGAGTATGGCTAAGGCAGTCTTGAAACACAGCTCCACAGCCAGCTAATTACACAGTCTAACTAGTGCTTCTACATTAATCAAAAACTAATCTGTACCATGAAAAGGCGTAATTGCAAATGCCAAGACAAACTAAATCATATTCCCAAAGCGTATTTTTTGCTGAGGTTAAACAATAGTTTCATTCAGGTTCACACATGACACTCAATCTCTAGCTGACCACAGGTTATATTCACATTTAGCAGAACAATGGTCTTCCCTAGGTGGGCATCTACCATTCCCTTGCCTTCACTCTTCATGCATGGGCACATTATCACTGGTCTAAGGCCGTTGTTTGGAAGTGTCACAGTTGAGGAAAAAGTGTAAGATACACTCTCATGGAGAGCAAAAGCCTCTCGGAGAAGGCAAATGAGACACACACTCTCATAGAGAGCAAAAGCGTCTACTTTATTTTCTTAAGTGTCTCTTTTTATATAATTCTTCAAGGAAATACTTATGCTCTAAAAATCAGGGATTGGATACAATGTCTACAAGATATACATGGACTAATATGATTGGTTACATTTCATCATTATCTCTTAGTTAACAATTATCATTGCTTCTGATCTTCGGATGGCTGGGCTCTTTGATCTTGTGCATCTTTCTGAGTTTTATGGCCTTGTTTATCCAGAGAGATCTCAGTCAAGGGCACGATGTCCTTGAGGACTCACGGCAACTTCTTGTATATCGGTTGGAGGGTTATGGCTCCTGCAAGGCCTGTGGCAGGAAGGACTTGGATAACTGCTCCCTTAAAACTGCAGTAGAGTCCAGACCCAGACCAGCACTCATAAATGGATAGGGCCCTCACGTAAGCTAGGAAGAACACTTGCAACAGTGTCATTAGCAGTGACAGCCACACTTCCAGCCTTTACAACAACCATCCAGTCAAGAAACAGCAGTGAAAAGCTCTGGGCCAGAGGCAGCTGTACTGCATCTTCTCTTTTGGGGCAGCAGTCTCTTAGCTGGAAAAAAAAAAAAAGGAGTTCTCCGAAGACACCTCCAGAAGGGCCCTTGATGGATGCAGTGTGTTGCATCCATCACACAAGCCACCACTGACAACCTGATGCCAAAGACAAAAAAGGATTCCAACTACAGTGTTTCAATTAGTTCACAAAGCAGGAAAGCCAAGCCACAGCCAAGCCTGCAAGCAGGTAAAGTAGTCAGGAACTGCTCTCCAAATATCAAAGAGCATAGCAATGATGTCTACCCCTTTTCCACTCCATCTGAGTGCATCACATAACACTAAGGGCTTCCAGCCAGGCTGCTGGCTCCAGACAGCCTCAGCCTAGAACAAGCCAGACAGATCCATGTACTCTCCTTCAGTCAGCAGGACAGCCTGATGCTCAGTGACAGCTGTCACCGCTTGTCCACATGCCACAGAGGGCGTGAGAAGGCAGCACACAATCAGCTCAGGTGCATGCAGAGATTTACACAGGCAGTAAGCACACCATGGAAGAGTTTTCCATGCGACCCTTCAAGCCCCTGGTGTAAGGGCTTCATCTCAGTCTCTGCACTAAATCAATTCCCCATCTGTCACAACAACAAAAGTTAAAGCCAGGTGAAACTGGCATCATGCAGGCTGCCAAACCCAACATACCTTTGCTGCTCTCTCAAGGAAAAGGCATTGAGATTGTTCAAGGCCACCCTATCCAAACACACTTGTTTGGAAGCATGTTTTACATAAAACTGCTGCCAGTATTTACTGCAACGCAGATGAGCTCATTGCAACCAACACAGTGGGAAAGGAGACAAGCACCTTCTGAGAGAGACAGATCAGCTTTATGTTTGCAGCTGCAGGAAACTGTTCACTGTTAGTATTACAATATGAAATCCACAGTGAAAGAAAGAGCAGCATCCATCATCCCCCTCCCAGGTAACAGTTATCCAGAGCACCAAAAAAGCAGAGCTGAAGTCAAGCATATCTTTGTATCACTGGAGAGCACTTGGTTCAGGAAGGATTTGGGCAATTAAAGTCTTACTCTGGGAGGATGCTGCTAGCACTGACCTAAGGAAATGCAGCAAAGTACCAGCTAATCACAGTGACATACAGCAGTTGAAACACCAGTGTCTCTGCTCTCTGCAGCTTCCCTAGAATTTACAACAAAGTTAGCTGCTCACCCCAGGGAGTGAACCTCTCCATACTCTTTCAGAGCTGGTTGAGGCTTTGACATTTATTCCAAGATACAAAGGCAATTAAGAAAATATTTCTAGGAAAGAGAGAAAGGAAAGTTGTTCCTACCAACACAAGATGGTGGAGAAAAAAAAAGAACAATCCCAGCAGTTGTATTGAGAGCTTCTAGGACAACCAAAATTGGTGCTTCAGACACAAGGTTTCATTGCAGGTGTGGTACAAATAAGATTCAGCTTCATCTCTCTCTCTTTCCAATATGGTGGAAGCACTGTGCACGACATTTTCTTGGCTCATCTGTTTGTGAGCACACTTCATCTGAAAGAGTTCCCCAACAGCCTGCAGCACAGGGGGACTAGCTGCAGGATGAGGAGGCCTCAAGTGCTACTCACATCCATGTTTCAACAGAGCTTCATAGTGCCCAGTGATCCTCAGGCAGAGCCGCATTTCCTCAAAAGCTTTCCTATGCAGTTATTTCCTCTCACATTCCTACTTTTCAAGTTGCATAGGACCAAAACTGCCTGCCACCAGCATGTAAAGCATTGCTGACTGACAAACATCCCACTTGGCATGCTCTTCACATCCATTAAGGATCTGGAAGGCCTTTTTATGCTAGTTTTACCCAATTTCACAACCTGACTGACTTCCAGGACTCACCAACAGCTGGGGGACCCTTGCTTGCAGCCACACAGAACCAAGACAAGGCTTAGCTGGCAGCAGCTAAGGAGACTTCTGCTTGCTGGGAAGAAAAAACTTTTACATACAGTCACTACCTGCTAAATTTTTCGGTCCCTACCTCAAACAGAGCAGCAAAGTGAGCTGCCCATGTGCTTAACTCTTTTACAGCACTCTTTTCTAAGCAATCTAGATGACAAAGTCCAAGTGTCATCACCATCAGACCTATGTTGTCATCACTGAGCAGACACAGAAGCTTAGGAGCTCATCCTCTCCTCTGCAAAAGTTACTGCCACAAAGACAACTCTGGAATGCTCCTGCATCCTCCAGTGTGGGTGATGTGTCCACCCTAGAGAAAAGCCAGCCTCAGAACTGCAGAGGTGTCATGTTCCATCAGGAATCACCAGGTGAGAACACAGAGTTGTTTTTTTCCAAGGCTGACTTGTTCTGGCTTTCCCCCATTGCTCAAGGCAGATGAGTCACCACCCATCTGAACATGGGTGTAACATGGTACTGACTCACACTTCTGTGGAAGCAGAACACGCTTGCCAAAGCGGTCTTCACAAGGAGCACGGAGAAGAGTTAATGCCAGTTTGTCCATTCCATGGGCATTTCAAAGCTGCTGCATTACTCTGGAAGGGTTGCATTTGAGGAGCCATCAAGGATAAAAAGCCCCCGAGCTTATATGAAAATACTGGTTTTAAACACCCCTTTAGCTTAGTTATAAAAGAACTGTTAGTCAGGCTGTTTCTGTGGGGTTCTACACCAGACCAGCCCACTTCTGCATACATAGGATGGGCTATCAGGTTGCAGCACAGCACCAGGAATAGGAGCCAACACTAAGCTTAGGAAAGGCACTTTCAGACGCTGCAGACTTTGGGTCTCCTTGGACTGGAAACACACAGGCTCTGCATTCAGACTCACATCATAAGATCTTTAAACTGCCACTGACATCTCTACCTGGTGCTGCAGCTCCACCCTGGTCTCCCACCAACGTTGCAGCATCATGAGATGTAACTTCCCTCCTTTCAATTTTAGGAGCCACCAAGGCATAGGCAGTCTTGGGGCAGACATCCCTCTCACCAGGAAGCATCAAGCATACTAAATTTTTCCTAGACCTTGGTGCTTTACATGCCACCATCCCACTTTACTTCTGTCTGAGCTGCAACTTGCAGGGCCAAGCACAGTACTGAAAAAACTTAACAAGAAGGACATGCTTAGGTTCATAAAGCTCCAGCTAAAGTGACATACTAAGGCTCTTATGACAAAAGAAATACCAGTGGCCTGGTTAAGCAGCCTGTCACTATGTGAAGTCTGCTGCTTTGAACAGCACAGCACAAGTCGTACGACTTACCATGGTTTACTTACAGTTGATGCTTTACAGACTTCAGCAGGGTTTGTTGTTTTAGGGTTTGGTTTTTTTTTTTGGGGAGGTGGTCATCAAATTTTTGGTTCAAATCTGCTGGTTTTGTTTCAGGGCTTTTTTTTTTGGTGGGTTTTTTTCTTTCGGAAGGGGGTGGTGTTATTGAGGGGTTTTGGTTTGGTGTTGTTTTGGTTGGTTGTTTTGTTTTTGGGGTTTTTTTTTGGGGGGGGGCGAGGGGGAGTTGCTCTTCTTAAGGGAATTGCTCACTGACCAAACCTATACCCAGAGCGAACTCTGTAAGGGCTAGACAGACACGCTCTATTCATTTTGAGAAATTAAAGTGAGGAGAATGACACATGAAGGCCAATGGTATCCTCTGGAGCATTAAAAGCAGCGTGGCCAGGAGGTTGAGGGATGTTACCCTCCCCCTCTACCCTGGTGAGGCAATATCTGGAATTCTGTGTCCAGTTCTGGGCTCCCCAATTGAAGAAAAACGGGGAACTGCTGGAGAGAGGCCAGTGGAGGGCTACAAGGATGATGAGATGTCCAGAGTATGAGGAAAAGCAGAAGGAGTTGGGGCTGTTCAGCCCAGAGGAGACAGCGAGAATTTGAATGACACTAATAAATATCTTAAGGGTGCGTGTCAAGAGTATGGCATCAGGCTTTTTTCAGTGGTGTCCAGGGGCAGGACAAGGGGCAACAGGCACAAACTGTAACACAGTTCCATCTCAACATGAGGAAAAGCTTTAGGTCAGGGAGACCTAAAGAAGACTCAAGAACATTTTGGTGTGACCATGCAATTATCAGTGTATTAAGTCTCCAATGGTAGAACGGAAGAGTGAGGGGTTGCAAAAGTAGAAGAATGATCAGAATCAAAAAACTCCTGAGACAACTCAGGAGAAGTAGCAGCACTACAACTCTCTTTCACACTTTGTAGCTTCAGGCATGGTGTCTTAAAAGTGAATTAGTCACACAATTGCCATATTTGGCATACCTTTGGAAACAGCCTTCACTACAAAAGACAGCACAAGTTACTCGGATACTTTGGCAAATGAATCACTAGAGGTAACTATTCAACAGGCAAAGCTGCACTTCCCCCGAGGCTACCAAATCACCAGCACCAAACAAGACCCACAAACAGACTTGCTTTTGTAACCCAAATTTATCCCACAGGTTCAACTTTCATACCCCACCAGAATGGGACAAATGGCTGCAAGGGCTGGCAAAGCAATGCTCACCAGCTACAGCTTAAACAACCTGCCCTGTGCCAATTTCCCAGAAAACAACATTACAAGCATATCCCATCCTCTGCCCTTCTTCCGAGTTCCCACTACAACAAGTCTGTTCCTGACCCTGCCCTAGGCAGGTCACCCCTCTCCAGACTTTCTAGACTTTTCTCCAGCTTACCACAGCATGACTCCATCTCAGGCCTCAAAATATGAAGACAGGGCTCAGCTGGACCAAAGGTCAGAGCCTACAGCAACTTATCTGCTAGGCTTCTTTTGCCTCTTGCTGTGCCCATTACCAAATCCAGTAGCCACCAGTTCAAGCAAAAGGGCTTGCAGCCCAACCTGTACAGGAGGTCAGTCCAATTCAGCAACCATCAGCTACTTGCCACAGGAATGCTGCAGCCTGGTAGAAACATAGAACGAGGTGACAGAAAGCGAGGACAGTGATTAGTCACTTTCATCTGGATATTCCTCCATTAATAAAGAAAAGCAGAGAAGGTCAGTGAAAGCAGATGACATTTTAAATGTCATCTTCTCCTTCTCTGGTGCTTTTCATTATATATCAAGCAAATCTTAATTATTTCCCTCTCCAAGATGAGGAAGTTGAGCTACAGTGTAAATTTATGTTTGACTATCACCCAGTGGCAGAAAAAGAGAATGCAGCAAAGTCTTCAATCCCCAAGCACGAATCGACCCACTGTATATCACACAGCTGCTGAAGTAGCCCTTTTAGTTCTTCAAGCTGCTCAACCACCTATCTGAAGCACAACAGCACAGCTCTTCTTTTGTAGCAGTTGGAAGAAAAGCATACTCTGGATTTACCAAGCTGAGTATCTTTTAACTGCAGTTCTGAACCATTTCCTCTGAAGATGCCAGAAAGCATCCATGAGCTAGTACTAAATTCTAACATTTACCACCCAAGCCTTCCTCATCCACTCTTCACAGATTTTACAGGAGACCTTTCAGTCCACATCCATGTTCAGACACAACCCTTCCCTAAAATCTTTACCAGTTCTCCATGTAAAGCACACTGAAGATGCTTGAAGCTGGACCTCTTCCCTCCCACATCTTCTCAGGAACGGCCACCTACGTACTGAACAGGAGACTTACAGGATCTGATAACTACGGAGGAAATACTGCATGTGACCCTGTTAAAATCTCTTGGAACTAGTCTTTTCTAGAAAAATGCAACTTCCGTTCATTATCTGACTACAATGATATAAAGAAACACACGAGTCCACAGATAATGATCAAATTTGATTCTGCATGTTGATTAACAGTTAATTGCAACGTCTGATGTTGATTACACAGGCTGGAAATTAAGAAACCAAGTGGTATAACTAGATTTCTAGGCATGTTCTGGATATTGCTGCCTCCACCACAGCACCATGGTATGACATTAGAACATGCACTGTAATCACTCCCTAAACAGAAGGTTCTAAACCAGAAATAAACACATGCAAGACATCCTCTTCCAACCAAATCATACACAAATTCCATATAATCACAAACTCTTCCAGTGTAAAATGACATACAGTTGCATTAAAGGTGACAGATGTCTAAGATGCCTCCAAAGTGGGCCTGAGCATGAAAAAGCAATGGATTTCCTTCAAGAAGCACATAATCCTATGAAGAATCTCCATCACATTCCTCCAACACTGATGCAAAAGCCGTCAAACCATGGAAGAGGACAGGTACAGCAGGCTGTACTTTTTCCTATGGCAACAGAACAATGTTACATGTCAACAGTCTTTCGCTTCTTGTCCTTGGTCACACACTGCCTCAAGCACATGCTTCCTTTTCCTTTGTGCCTCTGGAGTATTCTAGGACAGTGGCAGTTTATCATGGATGGACAGTTAAACATGCTGAAGATTAAGTCTGCCAATAAACGGAGACTGGAAGGAGCCCAAGTAAAGGTATCCATTGTGCTCATGTGCCTCGCTAACATAAGCTACCGTCACTCCATTGGGATCGTGAAAGCTTCTTCTGTAGGATCCTGTTTCACTGAGTTCAACAACAAGGCTATATTTGGGCACAAACTTTGTCACGGTTTCCTGACTCAGCAACTAAAAAGGAAAAAAAAAAAAAAAGAGAAGAAAAATTAAGGACAAACCATTTTGTTCTCTGCAACGAGATCTCAGACACACAGTGAAAGACCACTCCACACTCCATGGAAGAAACAGATAAAAACATGAGTTCACGTTTTAAGTAAACAGAGTATTCCACAAGCTTAGCATTAACATTTGAAAAGTTAGCTTAGAAAAAAAAAAAAAAAGAAAAATAAAAGAGACTGGCAGAAGCCTACTCTACACCAGCACTAAGGTGAAAGGATGTCCACACGGGAGACATTAACTTGTTCTAGTGCAGTTGAGGCCAAGCAGCAGAGCACGTGCTCTGCTCCTTGCAGCATCAGTCTGTTACGGCTCCTGCACTGCACCAGGACAACAGGTTTCACAGGGACAGCACAGAGTTTGTTTGGCTGAAGCGGTACTTCCATCTTAAACTCTGTTACTGTTTGGATGCAGGGGGGAGTGTCTGTGTGGTGTATTTTCTAGTCTTTGCATTGTTTCAAAAGCACCATGCCATTTCTTCAGCATCGGATCTCTCTTACAAAATGCGTTAATCTTGCTCATCCTCATCCTACAGGGGGGTGTACATAACAACAGGAATATGAAATCAGAACAAAGCATCACCTAGCAGCACACAACATACACAGTCTCTGAGAATGTCTAGAGTAGTCCTTAGAAAAGGTCAGACTTCCCAAATGCTCTCTGGACATCTGGGAATAAGTGGTTCAGGCACTTCAGGTAGAGGTGACCTCTTCAACTATCCAAATACAGAGTCTGTGGTGCCACATGGCTAGGGCAGAGACGGTTTCTTTTTCTTTCCTGAGATCAAGATGGAAGGCAACTTAAGAGATGTAAGCCAACTGCTCAGAGAAGCAAGCATTAGGTTTACTACCTATGAATATATAAAGGCTTACTCAGGGACAACTGTAACACTTTTAACCATGGGGCTAAAAAGATTTAGAAAAGTCTTCCAATGACAAAGAAGAAACAGGAAAAATATTTATCACTTCCATTCCTATATTAAAGATGATTTTTTTTTACCTTAAATATCATCCTTTTAATCCATGTTTTTTCAGACAAAAAATCCAACAAAGAAAATCCAGGATTGGGACGGACAGCTGACAAAGCTACCCAATATCCTCCAGAGCTGCTTAACCTGATATTATCTGGAAGACCAGGCATATTCTCAACAAACATATCTGCTCCACCTTTCATCAGCCCAGACACATAATACCTGAAAGTCACAAACAGCAGGATTAGATCATTTTAACTCATGCAGTCTAAGTAGCAAGTTTAAGTTCCAAAAGGAATTAACTTAAAATTATTTTGTTCTTCTTTTAGTACAGGAAAATACAGCAGTGCCATACTGGTCTCACCAGGAAAAAAAAAAAAACCTCAGAGTACTCCACCATGCTCAATGAGTCCATGATAGAAAGATTATGCAATCCAGATGCTTACAGTGACAGAAAAATAAGTACTTAGGAAAGCCACCTTTTTTGCCACTGATAACTAGGCATGAATGGAATGCAGATTTGTCATTTAGCTCTTACATTAAAATAATCTCTAAACAAAGAGTAGTAGTAATTTCAGCAAAATCATACCTCCTGATTCTAGCCATGGTTGTCTCCTGCACCAGGACAAAGTCTTCTGCAGGAGAGAGCTGGACTCCATTGGGAAACCTCAGCCCCACCATTAAGACTTTCACTTCTTTTGTTACTGTGTCATATTCAAGCAGGCTAAAAAGAAAGCATATTATGGGTTTTTTTGAGTGAAGACAAATATTTATTCATCTATCTTGGTCTCATTCTCCAGGCATTCTATCTTCTCTCACATGCATTTCACCTAAGTTAAACAAGGCAGAAGATCCAGGAAGCATCTGTTTATGAACACAGGAGAAATATTAAGCCACTCAGGATTAAGAGCATTTATGAAGGGCTGAATGAAATGCTAACACGTTCCCTTTTAGAACAGATGTTCCATTCCAGTTCTATTGAAGAAATAAAATTAAATTAAAAAAAAACCAAACAAAACCAGGAATCTCATTTATTTCCCTTCAGGTCTCATTACACACATCCACTCATCCTGTCCTGAGCAGTGCAGTGTTCACACTGGCTATTTATAGACAGAAAAAAACGTAATGCCAAGGAAGTGGTGAAGTCCATTCCTACAGCTGAGCTTACAGTAAGTTCAATGCCTTGAGGAGAAGATACTTGCCGCCCATCATCCGTGCCCTCCATAATCAGGAATAAGTAGTCCCGTCTTTGCCATTTGCTACTGGAGTCAGTGAAATAGATCTTCCTCCCGTCCCGGGTCACTGTAAGATCATTCAAAAATGACAACTTCTGACCTTCAATTAGTGTTTTGGTTGACACAAGCATTTTTGTTTCACCTGGTCACAAAAAGAAGAATAATTTTTTTTAAAAGACAAAAATAAAATTAAAAGAAAAAGCAGGGGACAGACAAAGCAAGACAAACTAAGTCCTGCCTTGGAAATGAGCTAAACACTACTATAAAATTAGCAGGCACTTGACATTTTTCCCCACTCGAGACTCTTAAGTAATAAGGTTTTGGGTTGCAATGCAACAACCACCTGACACCAAACATTACTGATCAAGAGAAGACAGTCTTCAGAAAAACTTAAGCTGTAGATGATATTCCCTGTTGGTAAGTGACAGACTTCACATTTCTGAAGCTCATAGGAAACCAAGTGCTAACTCAGGTCCCAACCTTATATAAGGATGCAGGCAGGCCAGTTACTACTCCCCCTTCCCCCTGAAATCTACAGAACCAGTGAGTAGTACTTTCCAAACATTAAAACATCATTAAGTCCACTACATTGCTCTGCCATTACCAGGAATATTATTACAGTTAAATCTCTAAAAAAATAACCAGAATCTATTCAAGTCATCTTTGGGCACAGAGTTTGGGTTTATTTTTGTCATGACTGAACTAATATTGCAGCTATTTGCTCTCAAAAGGGGAGACCTTTGTCATACCCTCCCAGAGCCACACAGTCTTGAAGGAAGTTAAGAGTTCTTCACTATTACACAGCACGATCAAGAGAGAAACAAAAGTACAGCAAACAAACTTTGTTATTTAACAGCAGTATGTTTTCCCTTTTATGAAAACTGAAACCGCTACACAGAGCTGTTCCGTGGATCCTGAGGTACCAATTTTGACAAGCAAAAGCATGTATCACCAGAAATAAGCCACTGGTAACTGATGCAGACAGATACAGAGAGGAAGTGATTGCTACAAGAAAATAAATATCAAGTTCTTGCACGGCTATTTCATCCAGACAGCTCCAAAACACTTTACAATGTCAGGCATTGTTTTGCCTCCAGTGCCCGGCAAAATTGCAAAAGCAGGCTAGATTTGTCAGTGGAAGAGAATCTCTTAGCAGAAGAGTCATACCTGTACCAGGATTAACTTCATAGAGTCCATAATAAGCATCTGCCACAAAAAGGGTGTTATTCGGCCCCACTCTGATGCCAAGTGGCCTTCCACATGTTGGCTCATCTTCACGGGTTCCTTAGGAAACAAATTTTAAATCATTTTCCAAATAGAAATAAATACAAGGCATTCAGGCTACCGACATAGATCAAACTGCAGTTTAGCAAAACTCTTCAGCCAGCACGACACACATTCATTAAAGAAAAGTTTCTTACTTCCTAGGTGTGAGTGAAATGGATATCCTCATATTTTTACCAGGCTAGAGATAACTGTATAATTTTCCAAGCTGGTAGCTAGCTAACAGCTGCCTTGAGTAAAGCTGAATATCGGAAAACTGGATTTAACTAAATGCTGCTTCTAAGGATCAGTTTCACTGCAAATTTCTTTTTTCTGTTATTTAATTTAAACAAACAAACAAATAAACAAAAAAACCAAACCCCAAACCCAATCATTCACTCACACCTTGGAACTGTATTTTTCCAGAAAGGTCCAATGCTGTCATGAAACAGCTGGTTTCTCAAGACAGACACGCAAGACTTCCATGAGGAGGAAGGGGACTATTACAAATCTGTAAAGTTTGTTGCTTGAGTCCTGAAGAACTAATAACATCAGAACACCTGTAGTTTGAAAGACTAGCAATTTCTGGAGAATGTAGTCAGCTACAGCCTTTCCAGTTCCCTCCCCAACTCAAGGCATGCAAGATGGAAGTTTAGGCTCCCCACTACTTCCTTGGCCTCAAAGAAATAGGGCAGCAGCATATTCCTGCCTCTCTGGAGTGGGACAAGTTCAGTGGAAATGAGCAGCGGAAAGCTGGTGTTTCATACCCACCCTAACCCACACTCACACCTAAGCAGTAGCTGGAAGTTCAGCTTCTTATCAGCTGGCAGCAGACTGTCAGCACCAAAGCTGTCCTATTTGCTAGGCACCCAAGAACACTTCCAAATTAGTCCAGAGCCTAACCACATGAACATCCACATAAAATTACATAGCTGAAGTGATGAACATGTCAATGCCAGCTACATAAAGACAGCAACAGCTCCTGCCCATAATTTCTGTCTAACTGGCAACAAGCACAGGACTGTAGAACCTCATGTAAGTTTCTACATCATTACTGCAAACAAAACGACCCATTGTCTCAACACCAGCCAGACTTCTCAAACTGCCCAGGCAGCACCGAGATGGCCAATGTTAAGCTTCCCCCACAGAAATAGTTCTGTTAATAAACAGAACAACTATCAGTTTTTCTCACTCAGTTACATCTCATGAAATGAGGCAAATAGATGGTTCAGAATGAGGTGTGGCAATTTAACAGTGAGAAAAAAGAAATATCACAACCAATAGAAGATCTCTGCTAAAGCAGGTGCAGCTACCACAACCTCCCACTGTATGTGAAAACAGGGAAAGGAAAATAGTACAACAAAATGCAAGACATAATTCTGTAGATGGGGAAAGTGGTATTTATTTTTTTTAAAACAAATCTTTACATAGGTGATCTTTCACACTCAGAATTATTATCTCAGAATTCATTCACTCACACTTGTTTAGGAGCCCTCAGTTTTTATGGGGTGGCCCTTCATCTCAGAATCTTGTTGACTTCAGCTTCCATAAATAATAGGCCAGGTTGCTGCCCATTTTTACCTTGTTTTAAGATAAGTGCTTTTTCTAGATGTTCTAAGAGGAAAAGGGATATTATTTAGTGATACGACTTGCCTTCTTCCTGGTGTTAAGACATAGGATCTTCTACTGGCAAGTTATAAATCCTTACAGGAGTGCAGGCCTTGTAACAATAAAAAGTCCACATTCCTAAATTCTACTCCTGGGAACAGTGTCCTTCATTGTGAAGAGACCATTCTTTTGGCCGGTTTTTCTGCTGTTCCTTCCAATGCTTACACACATTTTTCCACTCACACTTCATTCATACAAATATATTTACTTTTCTGATACAAATCTCTACCAAGGAAGAGATGTACCTGCATGAGCAATCCAGACAAAACACCAGTTTAATCAACACAAGCCCTGACCCAGATGTTTCCAGGTATATCATGTTTCAGAGCTGTCACTCACCACAAGGACCATGTCCGATTCTGGCTATTGTTTGTATTTCCCCATCTTCAATTTTGATAATCTTCCCATCAGCTGTCCCAGTAAATAGCACATCTGCAAAAACAAATCTGATCACAAAACTGTAGTGGCAAGATCTTTCTATGTGATCCTTCTATGACATGAAGTATAAATCATATTTAATACACAGCAAAGTAAGTTTTCCTCAGTCATAGCAAGAGGTCCAAATCCTTGGTTAGAGGTGACTGTAATAATGTAATGGCTAGTTTTTGGATTGGTCCCTCTGGGCAAATTTCTCTATCATCATAAAATGTGATCAGGCACTGCATTCATCTTACCATTCTTCAACAAGAGACTGACTAGACAAAACTTTTATTCTGATACAGTCCACATTGGCAGGTGTCCAGCAGGCTATGCCCAGATTTTATCAGTTCTGGAGAACTAGGAACTATAGCAATTTAACAATCAAATGCATTGCCAGATCACCATATTCATGCCAAGTCACCTGACAGCATAAGACAGATTCACTGAATATAAACAACCCAAACTTAAATAGCCAAAATAAAAGACCACTGCTTTGATTTTTCCACTTCCAATTTAAATGGAGATTTAAGTTTCCTAATTACTCTTTTAAAAAAGGCAATAAGACTTCAACATTTATTCCCAGTCAAGCTGATTATCTCGCCCCCAGGTCAGTTATCCCTTGCAGGAAGGTTTCCTTAAAGAGTTTCCAGTAAGAGTGACAAACTAGCTATCAGAAAAGAATCAGTGGCTTCAGGTAGTCATTTTAACAAACTGTTAACAGATATAGGTAGAAAAAATGTAATATGAGGAAGGAGTTCACAGTAGTATCTCACTAAGTAATTAAAAAAATTATTAGAAGATACAGCAGAAGGAAAATAAATTATGTGACTGCTGAGCACCTCTTACAATGAAGGATGCTTCAGTAAGGGCCTTGCTCGTAACTCAACATACCTTTTGTTTTTCACTTTAAAACAGCCAAACACTTAATTCAAGAGTAGTTTCTAGCCTTACCCTCTTCAGGATGCAAAGAAAACAACCGGACAAGGCTGTTTTCCCACCAAGTAGTTGTCATGCCACCTCAAACAAGTCTAGCCACCTCATTAAGAAACTGTTGGTGAGGCAGCATGGGTTTGTGATTTGGGGAAAACAAATTTGCCTCAAGACATGAGTCTAAGATGCCACATGTATGTGCATGCAACAGCACTAAACTGTAAATATGCTACATATCCATTTTAGATGTTTTTTCTGTCATGTAAGCAAAAATTAACACCATGAAACTTAACTCACTTGGAGGCAATGTGTATTAATGAAGTAGGTAGTATCCTGTAAACATTCCCAGTTAAAGCTATCCAAATGAAAAATGGGACCAGTTCGTCCAAACATTATAGCCTCAACTACCTTACTTTCACTCCCAGAAGACAGGAATTTTTAGTCTGGCAACAAGATTTATTTTATACTGGAAAAGGAAGAAAAGCAGTATATAGCAGCCATGTTCCACTGTATAGCACAATTATTTTTTATAAAATCTGCATATTTAAAATAACTCCCAGAGTTTGTTAAACAAGAGCTATGTTGCTGAACACTTACCAATGGAGTAACATTTAAAGACACTTCTTTAAAAGGTGATTTTGTCAGTGCTTACCCCCGATACTGACAATGGACTCTGGTCCGACCAGCTGATTTTCCCATAACCGCTCAGCTTTTCGTAACTTGATGTTGGGTTCTAGCACACCCGTCAGGAGAGGAGGTTCCTTCAAACTGCAAAACAGGACACAGACCTCATGATCCTTTCCACAAATCAGAAAACACTCTTGAGCAATATACTAGATCTTTTTTAACCTAGTTTACTAACTGAGCTATGCTTTACTCGCAGCATATTAAAAAAAAAACAAACAAAACACAACAACAACAACAACAACTAAACCCACACAGCTGACAGGGTAAAGAACTGACTTTTCATTAAGGATCATAGTTTTCTGGTTCTGCAGTTACACATTCCCAAGATGAATGTGGAAATCTATAAACCTTCAAATCCAACAATACATTGCCAGCTTATCTGTCTTGCACAAAGCCAAACGATTTCTGCATTGCCACAACTCAAAAGAATAACTGCTTTCTTTCTCAGCTTAAAGAGTTGTTTGTACCAGATTATTTTCCTAAGCAGATTCCTAAGCAAAAAGCTTTCAGGATTTCAAAGACTGGCATTTAACAACACCCCGAGATCTGAACCTGTACAGCATCATAAAAGTAATTTTTAATTACTCGTTAGCACACAACCAGGAAAAAAAAATAAATCCCAGTAGCATGAGCATTAAGACACACACGCTTTTGTGCCATAGTGAAACATGTATTCACATTCATGACTTGAGCACATCCCCATAGAGAAAAAAATAACTAAAAAGAGTAAGTTACACTGAAAGAGTACTGAACTGAAATTTAGAGATGACAAAGTAAGTGCAACCTTGCAAGCCTTTATTCACAGAAACAGAGAGGTTCCAGCCAACTGGAGTTCCAATCAACTACAGTGATACAGAGAAGGGATGTCACAAAATGCTTCAACTTAAATACCAGGCTCCAAAGTACTGTGCTTCCAAACCAGCCTTAACAGTGCTTACAAACTTGAATATGTTTCGGTCTCTTCAGTTCTTAAAACACACACTTAAGCCACCTCAATCTCCATGACTTAATGATTTCAAGTTATTACCGAAACCTCTATAATGAGCTTAATATCTTGTTCATTCGCAAGAGTATGTTAAACTTCCCTTCTAGGCCAGATTTTGAAACAGCCTTTCAATTTCCCTTTTTTTTCTTTTATTAGCCCCTTATACAACCATAAGCAAACGCCTTCCACTTGTATACTCTTTAAAGATAAGGTTTGACTCCAAAACTTGACCAGGGTCACAGGATCCAGGACTCATTTGTCACCAAACAAATGGCAGATTATAAAAGCTATGACAATTGTGGAAAACAGGTTCGTAACAAATAATTCAGGAGAGAAAAATACATGCTTTTATCTGCCTGGTTACTGACAGTGAGCTTCCCTTTAAGTATGTATTACTGCAGCAGCAAAGCTAACTGAATTACTGGCTTCCTGGTATAAAAGACTTACAGCAGAGTTGTCTTGATAATGCTGTCCCAAATTCATTTTCCATACCTTCTTCCAAGCACTAGAGATTCAGATGAGGATAACAGGCTTCAGATAAAAGACTTCAGATAAAGACCCCACTTGCTGGAAAGCTTGGACTGTTGTGTTTGCAAGCAGAAAATCCCTCCAGGGACCAATATTATCCAAAACTGGCTCTCAGATAAAGAGCTTGAAATATATCAGTTGCAGGAATTTCATATGGAATTTCCAAGATCACATCTGCTTTTTTTTCTTTCCCGCTCCTATTCTTCATTACTTCCAGTGGCTTATCAGAATAACACCACAGTTAGCAAACAAGATTTCTACATGTTCTTTCACTGAAGGGATTGATTCCAATAGCATCTACCTCCTTGAGCTGTTTTAAAACACTTCATAAACATCACACAGATTCATCCTATTGATTGTACAGGCTGGAACAACTTCTGGCAGTGAAGCTAAGAAGCTAATTAAAAAGCTATGACAATATAAGCCATGACTCGAGCAGGAAGAATTGTTCTCCCCGTCTTGTAAAAAAAATTAATAAATGCAAGCATGCAAAATAATGTTTACCCTGGACCAGGCTCAGACACATCCTACTGGCTGTGAGAATTACTGTTCAGTTGCAACATATTTCAGGGAATTGGGTTGTGTTAAACCCAACCACAGTAGAAAGCATTTCATTATGATTTGCAATGAGGCAGTTCATGTCTAACACCCTATTAGCAAGGCTTGTTAAGTACTACCCTTACCACGTTAACAGTTTCTTTCAAATCTAGAGATATTTACAGCCATGGTGTACCTTTTCATTAAGGAATTATAGAGTTGATCATAAATACTTATCAGACTGAACATTTTCACTTACTGCAAAATGCCAGGAGCACTAAACAACCTGAATCCGCCCTATGCTTGCAGTCAATGTGTTTCACGCAGAACTTCTCTCAACACAGGTCACATCATCTCCATGTAGAAGATCTACTGTGATACTACACCTTCCATACAGACCTCGATTTTGATGTTTATGAATTCAGACAAGGCAGAAATCACCTAGCTTCACTGCTTTATGAGATCTGCATTTAAATATAACATCACTACATGGTTCCACAGGTACAAAGCACCAAATCAACCCAGTCAAGTTATCCATTTCAATTTCTAGTCTCAGATAAACAGCCTGTCTTTGACAGAACAATAATAAAATGGGTACAGTTTGGTCCTCGGTGAAAATGTAGTTCTTGTCCTACAGAAGACAAAAGTACTCATAAGTAATCACAAGCTCCACTGACAGCTTGGACAGAAGAAAATCATTTTCTAGATTAACGATCAAAGAAGGTAATTCAGCTCGTTCAATGGAGAGCAGCTACACACAACTTCAGGAGATGGCTCAAAAAACAGACTGGGTATGGAAAGCAAGCCATGGCAATTCATTAATACTGCAACTGCTCCTCAATTGCTTAATCCAGTTAGAATCACTTTACGTGGTTGACTCTTGTTTGCTGGGGCAGGGGGATGGGGTGGAAATGATGGATGCAAACACCCCACCCAAAAAAAAACCCAAATCACAACAACAACAAACAATAGAACACATACTAGAAGTTAGGCTTCAATAATATTTATTTCAAAACAAAGCAACAATTACCTTATAGGTTGAGGGTCTATAGGACAATCCAGTAGAGCAGTTACTCCAAGCAGAGGCACAGTTAGAGATGCAGCCAAAGTCAAGAAGGTAACGCGAAACACCTTGCTGCTGTAAGTACTGCCAAAACCAGATAAGAAACAAGATTAACATGCTAAGCTGCTTTAAGACAGTGAATTTAATCACTGTTTGCATGCACAGTTGTCCTAGTTCAGCAAGAGGTTATCACTGTGTGGGGGGATCAAGGCTGTGTATTCATTCCTCAAGAATAATGGACCATTTGCAACAGTTGTCCAGGAAGTCGTTAGCCCCTTCACACTCAGCCTGAGGGGGCGTGGGTGCTAATGGGCCATCAATGGTCCAACCATACCCCATGACTCACCGTTAATTACCCATTGTGTGAGTCCCCGCCCTGGGGGAGGGACTGGGTGCTCCCTGAGGATATACAAACAGGGCTCTCTCTTCGTTGGATCGGGAGGAGCAGTGGAACCTTGACTACAACCATTGCTTCTGGCTGGGCCACAGCCGTCATCTGCAGCAACGGACTCTTCACTTCTTTTTGCTTTGGACTTGGGAGAGCCACGTGGATCTCGGCACCGGGGCTAACAAACCCCTTTGGGCTTGTGCCCTGGGACACTGGGTTTACTGCTGGGTTTTGGTGAGTTGAAAGCAGGTTGTTCTCTTTGTGTCAGTGTTTGTATGGTAATATCTTTCATTAAATTGTAACTCTGACTTATAATCATCTCTTGTGGTGGGTCCATTTCTCCTGCCGGTTTACCTCTAAACCAGCACAACAGTGTACAGAAACTGTAAGATTCACAATCTATCACAATTCTTTCCTGATGGCACAACTGCTACTAACCTTCTACTTCAAAAGAGCTCTTTCATCTGTATTGACCTCTTCATACTTACCAAGAGCCAGACTGCCCTTGCAACTAATTAGAAGAATTCAACACCTCCTCCTCTAACATTAGATGTCCTAAGGAATCAACAACCTCCCAGTACGTTTCTCCCTTGGATTTTGAATCAAGGGTAAGTGGTAGAGATACAAGGTGATACCTGACTTTACAAAGACTTCAGCTGCCAGCCTTGTCCTTCCAAAGATAAAGGCTCAATACTAAGATTAAAACTAATGTCAGCAGATACCTGAGCATCTTTGTAAAGGTAGAGAGCACCTCACACAAAAAGAAACTGATAAATAGGAATGGGAACTCCTGTGCCAAAAAAAAAATTAAAGCTCCTGAAAGCACGATTCAAGTAAAGGTCATATTTCTGATCCTCTTTCAAACCTGCAAGGAACCGCCAATAAAGGGAAAAAGCAGGAAGAATGAGGTGACAAGCAAATTCACACTTCAGGCCTGCAGACTGCAAGACCTATTATACACACTGCTGAAACCACAAGAATTTAAATAACAACAAAAGACTGTTTATAATAATAAAAGTAAGCTGCTCAGAATCCTTATAAATGTCAACAAACAAAACCCCCATTGTAGAATACCAACAATTACTGGTTGGTCTTTGGAAAGACTCACTTAAGTAATGGTTTACCAACACTGTAAGGATTTCTACCCTTAGTTAATTCGATCTCTGATAATTAATCCTAAATGGACGCCAGTCACAAATCTCAATAATGTGATTTACCTGGGCTCCACCTAAACATAACAGTGATTTAGCTGTCACTAAGAACTAAAAAAAAGAAGTCATTGCAGCAGTTCCGGAAGACAGACGGTAGGCCAGAACACCATAGCCAGAAGTCCTGGCGGTCTCATTCCTCCTGGCAGAAAAGCTACTGGGGGGCTGGGAAAGCATCAAGAGTTTCTGCCAGAGCTCCCAGCCAGAAAAAGGCCAGCCTCCAGAATGTCTTCCACTGGTTTCACGTTAGAGAGTCGCATGAGAACAGGACTTGTGGACATTCTGGATCATTGCTGGAGCCCTAGAAACTCAACTGATTTGAGCAAAGTTACCAACAGAGGCTGAAGTCAGGATGAGCAGTCTCGCAAGCTGAGAGATGCTGGCAGTCTCCTTCAAGAACAGGAGCTATGTGATGCATGCCAGGTACCACATACAGCCTCTCTTTATGATGACCCTGAAGGGCTGGAATAAGAACGCCCAAAGTATTCAAACTGGAAGAAGCATAATAAATGGTGAACCAAAGTATTCTAAGTCATCAACTACTTCATTCACTGGAAAGAAAAGTAAAACACCATCACTTTCTTACTGTAGCTATTACCTTTAGCTACAGTGAAGCTATTTTCTAATAAAATTCCTAAGCAAAACATTGTAAATTATACTTTCTTTAACTTAGCCGCAACCAGAATAACTTTATAAACAGTCCATTTATCTCAGACACATACAGACTACTCATTAAATTGTACATTCCTTTTTAAGCTATTGCCAAATGTAAACAGCCTAACCAGAGTTATAACAGTCTTAATCACACCCGCAATAAATCTGAGCAAGCCATAATGAGATAACTGTGACTTCTTGACTAGCAAAAGATAAACAGTACTTAAACAGGCCCACTACAGAACCCTACAGAAATAAACCCTTTCTGGCAGGGTTGTTAAAAGCTCTTCCTGCAGCTCAGCAGAAGCAGGTGCACAGGCCCTGCCCAAAACACTCCACCTCCAGAAGCGGCACAAGCACTGGGCACAGAGGCACCCACCGCAGAGTCAGGGTGCTGGGAGGCCAGGGGCACCCACACACTGACACCCAGCATCATCCTGTGCCACCAGCCAAGACAGAGGGAACCGAGGCCTCGCTCCCCGCGGCAGCCAGCCAGCACCTTCCACCCCAGACTAGCCTGGGCCAGGCCAAGTAGGCAGAGGCTCTCTCCGCCCAGCACGCCTCCCAGCCAGGCCCCCCTCAGGCCAGGCCCGACCACCGCCGGACGGCGCCTGGTCAGGCCGGGCCCCCTCAACCAACCCAACCCATCAGGAACCCTCCTCCTCGGCTCCCCAGCCAGACCGGCCCCTCGCACCTGGCCTGTATCCTCAGCAACCCGACACCCCTCTCCCCTCGAGCTGACCCCGCCGCAGCATCAGGCCGCTTCCCCTCTCGGGGCGGGGGACCAGACCCCACCTGCCCTCCTTGGTCTCCTGCGCCGGGCTATCATCGGTGATGACCTGCGGGCGCAAGGGCCGGCGCTGCCGCAGGCCCTCTGCCTCATTCATGCTGCCTCGGCGCAGCAGTGCTTCCACCGCCCGGCCCGGCCCGGCCCCTCCGCACACCGCCCCGCGGCCGCGGCTCCGCCCCCACGGGTCCCGGCACCGCCCCCGCGCCGGCCGTGAGGTGCCGGGGGGTACGAACTAGTAGTGGCTGCGCTGCCGGTGCGGGGATCCCGGCGAGCTCCGCTGCCTGGGGACCCAGCAGGCAGAGCGGGTGCCGCAGCCAACGCTCCCCAGGCGCGGCCGGGCACGTTGATCCCTCGTGCCAGGGACAGCAAGATGGCTCCAGGAATCCGCGAGGGACGGCCCGGCCAAGGGCGGGGCCGGTATCTTCCCTGGGGAACGGTCCCCAGCCGGACGGGGAGCTGGAGTGGAATGCGAGTGCTCCGCGGGCTCCGAGGCGGTTGCGGGACCGTGAGCTGGCGGGGCTGCCAGCCCTTCTCCGTACCTGCCGGCCCCCGCAGCAGCTCCCGCGTCCAGGGCATGCGGGGTGATAGAGTGCCCCCGTCTTTGCCAGCCCAGGGGCGGGCATCGCCTTCGCTCCTCCCGTGGCCTTACGGGTAACGCGATGTGCTCGGAGGCTTCCCTGACTTCTTCGCGTTGCTCGGGAGCAGCAACGTTACGGAAAGGACGCTGGGTGCCGGCGCCAGGGAAGGGGAGAGGCCGTTTGGCATCATGCCTAGGAACAAAACGGGTGGGTTTTCCACCCCGTGACCAGGAAAGGGGGGACGTGGCAGGGGAATATTGCGTGTTCGGGCTGAGTTCAGGCAAAAGGTCAGCAGCTGCAAAAGAGCTTCGCAGCACTGTTCCCTAAAGGCACCCACTCTCCCCAACACCCTTCGCACCCCAGGACCTCATCAGCAGTGTCCCACACCCTCCTCCCACCTCAGCCATGAGGCTGCTGTATGAGGCTGCTGTCGTTCCTGGGGGTGCAGAGGGCTGAGACACATAGGAGTAAAAATGCATCCCCAAGGTCTAATAGGTACAAAAAGAACTTTAGACTTCAGCTGTGTGGGCGGCCCAGGATGAGCACTAAATAGTGCTTCCATTCCCAGCCTCAATAGATGGAAAGCCAAAGTAAGCTTTGTCAGTGCAGACAGGAGTTCAGGCAGACACAGACCACCTACAGAGGTATCCAAGCCAGTGAAGTTGCTGCAGCAGATCATTCATTACCAATGTTTGTAGCCTTGTAGTTTCTCATAGCTGTGACTCTTTCCACCACGAAAGGTGGTTACATCCCCAAATCCTATCAAGAACAAAGCAGGGCTAGGCTCACTGCCATGAAAAACATGCAGCACCTCTAGCCTAGGCCCAAAGACAATTCCCTGTTCAGAATTGTTTTCCATCTGAAAAAATAAAAGAGTCATCTGTTCCTACCTAGTTTAAAAACAGAAACGTGTTGCTGAAATCAGCTGCTGTAGCTTTAACTGGCCACAGAGACAGCCCCTGAATATAATTGTGTTAGACTGGAAAACAGTCTCCCATTTTACCAAGTCTCTGAAAATAAATCAGGGCAGCTGCAGTAGAGAAACACAAAGTGAAGAGATGGGCATCTGCCTTCCTATCTAGCCCTTTCCAGGACTTGTCAGAGACACTTGCCAGAGGCTTGCAAGAGCCAAGAGTGGTGTTGGAAGCTTTACAAAAACAGCTGCTGGAGGTACCCAAATGAGGATGCTGTGTCTGTCCCTGCATTCCAACTATAGTGTTATCCATGACGCACTCTTCCTCACTTCTTAATGGACAAGGCACCCTCTAGAGGATGTGCTCCTGGCACTTAAAATCTCTTTGTGGAACCTGGAAACCAGGTGTTTTTTCCCCTCTCATCTGCTCGCCTCTGAGACAGCTACACACTCATCTTCTACACAATGATGTCTCTCATGTGCCAGCACACATAGTTTTTTCACTCCTTTTCTACTTGTGCACACTGTGCACAAGACGAGTAGTAGCTGAACCATCTGTACCAACTAATGGTAATTAATTGTTCCCACTATTTTTTTTTCTGTTTGCATCACACAGGAAAATGAGTGTAGAGCACCGAGACCTCAGGATTTACACAAGACATGCAACTTATTCATAGCAAATGCTTGTTCTTCAGCTTCGGAGCAGCTTACTGAACAAGCAAGTGCTCATTCTTCAGCTTTGGAGCTGCTTTTTCAGTGACAGTTTTCTGGCAGTAACCCATTTCCTGTGAACAACAATTTGGAGAAAAGCAGCAAAGGAAAACAGCGGTTTGGACCACAAGATGACTCATCTTCATCTCAAATTCCCTTGCCTTTCTTTGGTCTGTGCTGACAGACTAAAATAATCAGGACACCAAGAAGCAAGTCCAAGGAACTGAAAAAGTCACAGACTTCAGGGCGGACACCTATGATGCAAAGCAAACCCATCACACAGAGGAAGACATTTCCTTTAATTAAAACATGAATACAGAGATCACCGAAGGCACTGGTTTTGGTCAAGGTCGGTAGACATGTTTAAAACATTATTGCAAGAAAACAAAAGGAAGTTAAGGCTTAATATTAGACTTCACACCTCATCTCTAGAAAGAGTGATTTTCTCAAATTAATAAAATCATGGCCTGTGTCTCCAGAGGGGAAAAGGCACCATGGCTGGGTCTCACTGGGAAAAAAAACAACTGGGAAAAAAAGCAAGCACCATTTGTCCCTTGCAACAAACTGCAACAGGTAAAACTGACTGGATCTCTCAATGAGGCTAGAAAGGCAATCTGGCAAACCACCAAAACGTTGATAACGCACACACAAAGGTTTAGAAAAGTCCCACCAGGTTTTTGTCTAAACAAAGCAATTGCTTCCAAGCTAGTCCCACAATCTCACTATAAAGCATTCCACATATCATTACCTCCTTCACCGATTAGTGAAGATCAGCTCTCAACATTGCTAGCTTGGACTCTTTCACAAGCTACCTTCTTTGTAGCATTTCAGGCACTGAGGCCATCGGTGTAAGTTCCGCAGGCTGAACCCCACCTAGGCTCGGCAGGGGTGTGACATGGCTGCAGGAGAACTAGACAGACCTATCGTCACACACCAGTGCTGATATTCATAACATCCAGGGAATAACAAAAATGTAAAGTTCAACTCAGGCTTGCAGTGAGGATGCAACCACCGCAGCTATCAGAGATCATGGGGAAAAAGATGAAAGGGGGACTTCTCTGGCTGGAAAACTTCATCATTTTGGCAAGGGTTTCTGTAAGTAGGCAACCTAGTGAAGCACAGTTGTCTTCTTTTTACAAGAAGCGCCAATTCCAAGCCGTGCACAGCTGTTTCTGCCATTCCCAGTGTGCTATTATATGAACAGGATGTTAAGCTCCAAGAGCAGATGCTGGTATACTTCCAGAAGTGCAGCTTTACCAGGAGAGGTGGGGGCTGATGCAGCCCAGCACGAGCTGTGTTCCCTGCACAGCACCATGTGAGCAGCAAGGCACAGTGTGCTCTCTTTAAACACCCTGATGGGGGACTCTGAGCACAGGGACATCCCAAGGGCCAGCAGTTACTTGGTCAGTCTGTAACCTCCCTGGCAGCAGTAGTCCCTCAGCCCATTCAAGCTGAATGGACAACAGGAATACAGGTGAGGGAGCACACCTGAAATTGTATGACAACCATCTGAAGGCCCCAAAGCACACTGCTCCTCACATGACTAGTCTTCAGAAGAATTAGACTGTGTGTCCGTGACCACTGGGTCACACCTTAGCATGGAAATTTCAGGTCAACGGGACAGGAAGTTCTGAATCCATAATATAGGAAATGCTTCCTTGACTAAAAGAAAAGTGTGTGATCCTGTTCAAAAGTAGTTTTTCTTCCTCCATGCTGTTTCAGTCTGTATGGACCCTGTTTAAACAGGGAGTCTGTTTTACTCTCCAAAGTATTAACTCTTGTCTGCTTCCCACTTGAAAATCACTTGAAGTGGTATTTTGTTCCCTTTGCAATGGCAATAGAGGATATACCTAGTGGCTCTCTCCTAAAATATTAACATCCTGTCAGCTATCAAACCTTCCGATCTTCAACTTCCCACAAAGTCCATGGGGTGTCTACTTACCTTAAGCAAAAATGGATTGCAGTCAGAATGATGGGAATTGTAGCAATGCATGATATTCCCTACTGTATTATCCTGTCCCTAGAGACATTAAAAAAAACAAACCAACTCACAAAAAAAAACCCAAACCAAAAAAAAAAAAAAACAAACAAAAAAAAACCAGCAACGCAGGAAATGCAGCTAGCCATCTCAGCACAGGGATACACCTTGAGCTTTTCCACCCAGGCAGGGTCCTCTGCCATGCCTTCCTGGCACACTCTGTGGCCCCTCCAAACACTATGAACCTCTCAGTTTAAAACAAATTTAGCAGTGGCAGAAGTCTCAAAGGCATTCAGCACCTACAGGCTTTTCCATGACCTTCGGTGGCTAGAGACCTCCTGGCAAATTCTTCTGAACAGCCCAACAATAAAAAGTATATAACAAGCCCAGAAATAAAACACAAAATATATGTTGCAATTCTGAAAGCATATGAAACACAAAGGCTATTGTTCCCTGCTATTCTAAGGCTGCTGGTCTAGAATGCTACCATTGCTTTCCAGAAGGCATCTAAGATGCATTTCCTTCTTTGTGGATTGTGCAATTTGCAGACACCCACCTAGCACTTAACTCTTTGGAAGATCGGCATGGCTACCTGCAGAGGGCGCATGGTAGGGCCCAACTTGAAGTCACAGAATCACAGAATGACAGGGGTTGGAAGGGACATCTGGAGATCATCTAGTCCAACCTCCCTGACAAAGCAGCATAAGCATTAAGTTGCAAGTGCCAACAAGAGAACCAACCTACCTCCAAACCGGGTGCCCGTCTTTGTTGAAGCAAATAAAACTACAAGGCATTTGGGAGCAGTCTAAAATGTCCATTCTATGCCTTGACCAGCCTCACAACCTAGCAAGTCACAATGAGCAACTTCAAACCTTTCTTGAGCACTTACGGATTTTGTTTCCCAGGACTTCTCTAACAGACAGCAAGCAAACGTCCCTTTTCATGGCAACTTCAAGAAACAAAGGCACCTACACCAACTGTCAACAAAGATCTACCAGCTGTACACTAACACTCCTAATAAGCAGCAGTGAAGCAGAGTAGACAACAGGTTATTATGTCCAATGAGGAAGAGGACAGTTACTTAAAAAACCCAGTTGGTGATCTCAGTTTCTGAAGGCACAATTAAAACACGTGTGACCAGACCCCCTCCTGTGAAACCAGCAATGCACTGAGGACATGTAGAAAGCAAGTGGTAGGCTTTGTGGCTCAGTTCTACAGCTGGAAGTGCTAGTGCTGGATTACCTAGCTAGGACATGAAGCAACATGGGTTCACCATCTCTGGCAAGTCCCAGGGCATACAGCAGTAGGAACAAATTCTTATGAGGAAAGATGGAGGTATTAGAAAAACTGTGTAAGAAATACTAGACTAGTTATGTCCTCTTCATTTCTCTAATAACACGTGACACATCTACTAGAATACCCAGCGTTGCTGAAAAGGCACCACAGTTGCAGTGAAATACAGCTACTTGAACCTGGATATCCAAGCTGAAGGAAAAAAAAATTGAAGAAGGATATTCCAGGGCTTCTTTTAAAACAGAAAAGTATTGTATAAAAACATTTCCCTGTACAGTAACATTAAAATGAGAAGCATTAACATCTGCATCTTGCTTCAGCTAGTATTAATTTCATCATAGCTAATGGAAAGCACTCATGGCTGCTCTACAACAGCCATAAAAGCAACCAAAGGGAACTCACTGACGCTGCAAAACTGCAGACTGCTCCTAGCTCTGTGGATCTCAAAATATGTTGTGGAGCAGAAAATCTTGTTCCTCTAGAAGGGAACATTAAAAAACCCTAAAACAACCACCAAAGGAGAACAGTGTCATTTGACTGGTTATTTGAGACCTTCCACATTTCCGGAGGGGAGATTCCAGAGTTGCCTCCTATGAGGAATTCTTCTCCTTGTATTTCTGGTAAGCATCCATTATCTCCTTGACAACACTTGGATCATCAAGTGTGGTGACATCTCCCATGTTACTTGATTTCTCAGTGACTATTTTTCTCAGCAGCCTTCTCATGATCTTCCCTGATCGGGTTTTAGGAAGACGTTTCACCACCTGCAGAGAAGAGAAAGATGAACCCATAATAGAAAATGGGTCCTGCTGGAAGCTACAAGGAAATCTGGCTGAATTGTCCTAAGCCTGGCATACTCTCTCATGGCCACAGCTCCTTTACCATACCTGGGAAACATCAGGTCACTGAGCACATTGGTTTATTTCCTAGGAAAGGAGTGTCACTAGCATCAATTCTTTGTGCTATAAATTTTATTCTTATCTAAGTGAACTTTGTTCCCCATTTAGTCATTGTTGTGCATCTCCAGGCTGGGTGCTGCAACGATGGTCTCTGAAGAATCAAGGTCCTGAATGAGATGTTAACTATTGAACTGGAAAGCCAGATACACTTGAAAACTCAGGCACCGATGCTGACACAGATCTCAACTCATTATCAGAAGAGACATTCATATTCTCTTCACAGGGCAGGAACGTAAAATGCACGATACTGCACACCAGCCACAGGGTCTCCTACTCTAGGGATAACTCCTGTCTGGTGATGTTCTCTATGCCTGTTTTCATCTGTCAGCCTACATGTCTCCCTTCATAACCAGAAGAATGTTAAATGTCTGGGCTATGCTTCCCACAAAGGATTTAGCATATTCAAAGGCTTTAGCATAAACCTGAGCCATGTAAAGAGCTCTCAGGCACTGAACAGAGATACTAACAGATCTCACATTTTGGTCACAGGCCAGTAGGCCACAAAACTCCAAAGCATTAACTAACATGCAAAGAAAGAGCTGTAGGACTTCTCTGTAGGACTAGCCCCAAACACAGGTGCTTCATTGCAAATCCGTAAATTCTGGGAGCAGCTCCGATCCACTGAGGATGCCTTGAGCTGTTCCAAGAAGAACAAGCCACCCATGCCTGCATGTGGCTAAAAGCAGAGCCCCTCAAAGAAGTGGTCTGGTCACTGCCTCCAAGTAGAGTGGAATGGATGCAGATGGGCCTTGGGGGGCAGCCAAGGGGCAGCTTTGTGCACTCCACAAACACACAAAGAGAGCTGCTGAAATGTGAGCAAGCTCCAAACAGAACCTGGAGTTCATCTGTGATTTTTTTCTGATGTTTTATCTGATGTTTTATCTGATCCACTGCATGGGGCCTCAGAGAGCTTCAGCTAACCGAGGGCAAGAGCTACGTGGAGCAGTAACGCCGCTGCATGGTGAACAGGGACGTCAAGCACATCTCGAGACACAGAATGGGCTTGGGGTTCCCCTCTGCCAGATCTCTGGCCAAACATGGAGCTCTCAACACTATCCAGGCATCCCATTTGAAGGACTGTTCAGCACTTGACCCAAACAGAGCAGCTTCGGAGTAGCTCTAAACGATACTCTCTAACAGCCCCACCAAGCTGTTCTGCAGGCTGGAGCAGCTACAATAACCCAACCACTCTCTGGGTCACTGCTGATCCTCAGGCATTCAGAAGGGACACATGC
>VXBZ01001216.1:461045-490482 GCA_013399135.1 Heliornis fulica | reverse complement strand
AAAGTAGGATCCTGTCTGCCATGCAAACACAGCTCAGGATATCAAATGCTACATTTGAGTGCCACTTGCAGACAAGGCACATAATATAGCAATAAATATTCAGGTCAAGCTTTGAAGATAAATGCTCTGAGGACTTTTTGTTTTCAATTCCCTAAGCTAATATTATTTTCTCTACGAATGACAGGCTAGCTTTGCAGCTTACATGACTCAAGATTACTTCATATTTAATACTGCTGAATTCTCAGGCACACGCAGTTCAGACGAGTTAAGAGCCACAGATCTGGGAAGGAGGGGTGTTCACAGAAGGGAAGGAGCAAACAAGAGAGACAATCCTTTAAGGAGACGCCACCAGCATCCAAAATTACATTTGCAACTGCACAATGTCACTCAGATGAAACACAGCTCTGGCAGTCCAGCTGCAAGGACTGCCCATGGAGGGACTCCTCTCTCACCTATTTACTGTCTCCTTAATAAGGGAGCCATTTCTTTTTTGCACATTTGCTATTCATTATGCATCAGGCTGTGTGTATGCAGGGACAGGGGTTTGAAGGCAAGACACCCTGTGCCTGCCGAAATTCATAAAGCCTGCTGCAGAGATACACCCTTATCAGAGGACATCTACCTGCTTGGAACTTACCATTGCATCTTCTATCTCTGCCGTCCCGAGCCTGTGACCACTGATGTTAATGACATCATCCATGCGACCTGTTATTTGGTAATAGCCTTTCTTGGTCCTGTAAGCACCATCCCCTGTGAAGTAGTAGCCTACAGCAAAGACACGTGGGCAGTCAGCAGTAGGAAGAGTGCCAGCCTATTGCTTTGGGCTCCAATGCAGAACAGGCTGTATGCCCTAGCATGGCGAGCAGAGTAGGGTGGACCAGGCAGCTCTCAGGGCCTCTTAAGCTCCAGCAGCATCACCACTGACACCCCACTTCCTTCTGCCATTCCCAAACTTCATCTGTTCTGCCTGGGCTGTGCTGGCTTCTAGTAAGCACCTGAGAAGCACCACGAGCAGTGGAGCTCAGATCTCTGAGAAGATGGACAAAATCACTGTAGGCAATCAGCAGCAACCAGTGGCCAACCTCCTTGTAGTAAAACCAAACCTAGAATCACCACAAAGTGATGCTTTGTTGGATTTACAAAACAATCTCCCTAGGCTTTACAAGCCTACAGCTGCAGAGCAACTGTGTGCTCAGGCCTGGTGTGTACAGCACTAAGATAAAACCACTTCAAACGCCATTTTTCCATCATGCCGTAGGGTACTGGTCAAACTCAGATCTGCTGCTACACCTCAGGACTCATGGAAAACTACAACTGTTCAGCTGAAAGGGAGCAGTTCCATTACACTTCGTATGTGGGAACAATGCCAATTTTTTATCACTTACATTGGGATGGATGAAAAGCAATTTTCCCTTCTGGCTAACAACAATTCAGATCTCAGGTCTAGCCCTGCAAAATCTGATGATGGTTCTTGCCAGGACCCATTAATCGGCCAATACATGGACTTTCAGTCATGCCCTTCCAAATCAATTAAACAACCATCAACTAACTATCAACAAGATTTCAGATAGAAACATGTAGTGAGTAATCAGGGACTATGGCCTCATTCAATTTCTTCTACCAGTTTCCCATTCTTAATTTCCATCCCATTTTATAAAATCTGCAGGACTGTCTCTTGTCTGTCTTGTAGCTTTCAAATCTCTTTGAGTTGCTTCCCTGAGTGAAAACAGTGGTCTTGTCCAACTTTTTACCAAAAAAGTTTCCCCGCCACGTCTAATTACTTGCCAGATATAACTTCACCATGTTATAAAAATGAAGGATGCACCACAGCCAGTGACAGCAGGGGTAAGATTCAGTGATGCAGGAGGAACTTTCCCATGCAATATGCCCATTTTGAAGTGAGACTCAAATGGCCCCAAAGAAAAGGTATTTGGACTTCAAAATTTGTGCCATAACATTTTCTTAAAAATACATCCCCTTTTGACAGTTAGAAAGGTCAACACTATCTAAGACCATTCCTGCACACTTGCAACACATGACACACAATTCCAAACAACCAAAATCTGTCTGCTACAGAAATATCACAATGTGCTGCTGCAAATATTCAGTGTGCTTATAATGCAGCACAAACTGCCTTCCTTGGTGCTTTCCTTACCTGGGTAGGCTTTGAAATAGGAATCAACAAAGCGCTGATCGTCTCCATAGATTGTTTTTGCCATGCCAGGCCATGGCTGGGCAATGCAGAGCGCGCCAGACACATCATTGCCCTCTATAACCTTTCCCTGCAGGTCCAAGCACAGTAAGGATGATTGGGTGAATAAAATAGGAATAGTAAGTGCTTCTGTGCCATTGATTTGGCAAGAGTCCCGCTGGCTGCTCCATCACAGCCAGCATCACCAGATGTTGCATGCACTGCTCCAACTGCTCTGATCCCCAGGAGCTGTGTAACTTCTGACTTCTCCCATGAATGGAGGCAGCAGCTTTTAATCAGAAGCTGTGTAAGACCATATAATGCTGAAATCACAGACACTGTTCTAGAGATTTGCAGGTAGCGTGCAATGGCCACTTGGCAATCTGTGGACGCCTGTGATATGGTCATGATATAAACTGCTCATCTATTCTACCATTTTAATGGAGGAACAAACATCCTTCTGGATCCTGATCCTCATTTATCAGAAAAGTGATTAAGGCAGGAACACACACCAGCTTCTCTTCTGGGCACCCAGCACAGCTTCAACTCACATTCTCATCCATCAGCACAGGCACAATCCCAAAGAAAGGTCTCATAGCCATAGCTGGAATGATCTCGGCTTTCTCCTCTGAAGGCCGCGGGGCAATGCAGATGCCACCAGTTTCTGGAAGAATAATGAAAAACAAAGTATGTGGCATCTACCCAATGCTGAATGAAAGCAAATGCCAGCTCTTCTTAGTTAAAGTTGAAAAGGGAGACGCCACCTTGCAAGAAAAAGCCACCGGGAAGGAATTATGCCACACCACATCACACCACCATCTGAAAGCAGCACAGACCTGATAAACCAAGAGCTCTTTGTGAGTACAAGAAAGGCTTAAACACAGGAAAACATCTGGCAAGCCAGGATGACACCACCAAGGCCTTTTCTGTCTACAAGGAACACCGCAGAAGGTAGAGAGCTGAGAGCTGCAGGCAGCTACCCTCCTCAGTAAGCTTGGATCAAGAGCTACTCCTGCTCCCTGTGTGCACTGGGCCTCATTCAGCACTGGCTGCAAAAATCACTGCAACAAACCACACAGCATGGGCAGTCTTCCTCAGAGGAAAGAACAGCTTGCCATGGCCCACAGCCTCAGGATGAGCATCAGGATCAGTGACATCCAGCTTAGCCCTTCAGAGGGGAGCTGCACCTGAACTGCAGAGGTTGCAAGGGACCTCCAGAGACCACTCAGTCCAACCCCCCTACCAAAGCAGGTTCCCTAGAGTACTCCTACCCCAGAAGTGATTTTACAGGGGACGTATAAGCATGTCAGAGGATTTACCTCCTGGTGCTCTTTTTAAAGCTGTCTAAGGTTAGCATGAAAAGCACTTCAGGAGGCTGAATTACTATTATTATAGAATACGAGATTAACCCACCCCTTACAGGCTTGTTGAGCTGCCTTCTATTCAAAACTGAACCTTTTTAATCACCCTTTTTCATTCCTGCTGGGATGAACATTAAATCAGATTCCAACTTTAATCAGATTTTTGTATTTTAAAACTAATTCAGAAACACAAGAGAGAATCAAAACAAAGGAGCAATAGGCTTTTAACAATACAGGTCTATAAATAAAGCTATATTCTGGCACTTGAAGAGGTCATTACCAGCTTTGCTGAGGTTGGGAAAACTGAAAACAAAGGTTGGAAGGGTTGAATTTGACCCTAAATTTGCATCCAGCAGTCCTGACGTAGCTATGAGGAAGGGTCTCTTTGAGAAACCCTACACTTCAGACCTGCAAAAAGTAGTGTCATGTATGGCTTATGTATAAATTATTTCACATCTCATCAATGGGCATGCACCCACTCCACGTGTTTCTGTTTATCCTGAAAGGGCCATATTGAATTTTTTTCAGAAAAAGAAAAAAGCACCCTACACACTCGCTGTTCTCTGCACAGACAGAATATGCATCAGAGCAGGGAACCTGATTAAACTGGTGGTTGCTCTTCCTAAGCAGATACTCATTCTGAATACAGCACTGCAAGCTGTGTTTCAACGTAAGTTTTGGCACCTGCAGCCAGCTGCACTTATGGTAGTAAAGTCACATTCCAGAGCAAGCTGCATGGTGGCAAGAGTGCTTTGAACATTATTTGCATGGTAAAGGCCTATTTTAAACTGGTTTAAAAGCATCAATTTTAGTCACTGACAGATGATAGCTAAGCAAGGCTTCTGGGCTCTCATCTTTAGAGGAACCTGGCAGAAGAAAAGTTGATCTTTGTTGTCACCACACAGCAAACCCACCCAGATTTTAAGCAAGGAAAGCAGAGTCTGAGTAGGGAGAGTGAAGCATGGGAACAGGCTCCTCTCTTCTCTGAGTAAACAACCTTTGGCAGCAGGGTGGAGCAGGTAATCTCTGACACCCATGCCTTCACCACCACAGAGATTGGGGGAATCCATTTCAGAAGCACCAACCCAGTCTAAATTTATGCAAGGTAATGTCAACAACAAAAGCTTCCAGCGCCCACTTAGGGGTATCTTTCAAAACCAGCCTTTCTTCACAGCTGCTTCCAACAGGTGTAGGTTTTTAATATAAAACCAATAACAAAAGTAAAAATAGTGTCTCTTCTGCACTGTGAAGAACTAACTAAAACAGAGCTTGAGAGATTCTACTGTCAATCATAGCTCAGCACTACCTAATATTTTAACAGTAAGAGCTACAGGAATTTTTCATCTCTTGCATCTTCACATACCACACTACTTAAAATGCTTCTCATAATTGCTATCTCATTTGCTCATCCAAAGACTTTGAAATGAATTCTTAAATCACCATTTGCTGATCTTTATGCCTACGAGGCTTTATTAGCTGGCAACACGTTGCTGCTTTGAAGAGCAATGTACCGTAGAGGACACTGCATACCGCAGCACAATTAACAAGCTACATCGAAAATGACAATGAGAGGTGACATTACAGGACCATAACCAGCATCTATCAAACTGTTTTCCATGATCTCTTTCCATGTTCGCTTTACATTCCAATGATATATTTAATGTTTCCAAGATTAATCTGGCTTCCTTTCTATTGGAAGCATCAACAGTGGAAAAAGATTGAATTCTACTTTCTAACAAAATCAATTTCCGAATATTTCTCACCATATTATGCTTCTAGGAGCAGGTATCTATTTACCTGCAAAATTATGCCTGGTTCCAGGTAAGATCAAGCACTGTGTACTCACTGACTGTCCAGACAATGTCCTCTGCCCTCTCATCTGACAGTTGTTGCTGCAAAACCCCAGGAGAAGTACTGTTTAATCTAAGATCTAACACTACTTTGGAGGAAACAGAAGACACTGCGTGCACACTGCATACACCAATTAACTGGAGACAAACAAGCAAAAAACATGCTAGGGGAAAAAAAAAGAGATTCTTTTCATCTGTTACTCTACAGTAATCAACTGCTTCTCCAGTGTTTTATTGCAAAGCAGTGAGGAGGAAAGCATAGTACCTAGCCACTCAGCTCTCCTGCTCAGCATGCGAGAACACAGATGGTTTAAAAGATCAGTAATTGTAGTAGATAGCAGTTAACCCGGCTGCTCTGATTTCTGAGGTTCTTTTATTTCATATCTGAAAATAAGAAGAGCCTGCAAGTCTGGTCTGGATTAAACAGAACTTGGTTGTTTGCCAGATGCTAATTCATCACACTGCAATGGGCCAGAGGGATCTTGAAGAGACAGCCTGCTAGCAGGAACAGGATTGAAATCAGGAGCAACTTCTCTGGAAAGGGCATGAATACTCTCTTCAATGACAGCTAGAGATTTAAGAGTAAGGATGGATCTTTTTTTTCAGCAGAGGCAGAATGCCAGCAGCTGTGCTGAGTCCTTTAATTTCATGTCTCTGCAGCAAACTGTGGTTCACAACTTGAGATGGACATACTGCAAAATACCTTCAGCAACTCTTGTGTGTCAGTGCCCAGAAGAGAGGACCATGTGCTGAGGGAGTAGCAAGGAAGGAGCTGCAGGACTCCTTTGAGCACAGAGCCCAGCAGGCAGCACAGCCCCAGCCTCAGAGCAGCGCTACGGCCTCTCTCCGCTGACGGGCCGGGAGGCAGGGACCAGCTCTGCTCTGACCAGACAGGGATCTATGAGAGTCAGTCACTCTACCTGGCAGGTTGTGAATAGAAAAGAAGTCTTAACTGGCGCGCAGAGCTGGGCCGAGCATGCTGCCAAAATGGAAACGCACTCCTTTTTGAGACATCAAAGGTCCAGGGCCAAAGCACCTACAGCATACTACTTCACTCCCAGGTGGCAGCTGCTGTCCCCTACTCCCCAATGTACAGCCAGAGAGCCGCCACTTGCTTCCCTCCAACCTGCCCAAGCAGTTGCAGTCCCTTTGATGATGATGCTGAGTTTTCCATCCTCCTCTGACTGTTCTCAGGAAGGGAAACAAAGCACACCTAAGTGCAGATGGTGGCTGTAAATGCCTTTTCATGATAAGACCATATCAATATCAGTACAGCTGGTTTCAAATTCAAGCTGCCTATTCCCAGGTTTGCCCAGAAATTCAATCTCTGCCTCCTATTTCTAGAACCAATTGAGATTTTCTGACATTCAAAATATCAAATAACATTTAGAGGGGAAAAGAAAAATAAAACAAACAGCATTGCTATTGCTTTTATATGCTGTTACATTACTATTGTGTGCTGAAACTCCGCACTGACTTTCAAAAGCTGATCAAAATGCTAGGTTTGTTCTTTCTTTTTGACAGACTCGTGGGATCAGACAGAAATGTATTAACCCTTCTCTGCCCACCAGCAACCTGTACACAGTTAGGACCCTCCACACTTCCCCAGTGATGCCTTTTACCTGTCTGCCACCACGTGTCCACGAGGGTACAGCGCCCTTCTCCCACCACCTGGTAGAACCACTGCCAAGCTTCATTGTTGATGGGCTCTCCCACTAGACCAAAATAAGAAAAGGATGCACCTTGATACTCAGGGAGAGTTTCCAGTAGTTCCTTCTTCCCTTTCAGTACACAACACACTAAACACATCATCTTTAAGCAGAAAGCTTACAGCAGTTTTTGTAGAAGCACTGCAATGCAGTCGTGTAACCGATGACCGCTTCTTTTCCAGAAAGAACAAAAAGCAAGCTATAAATATCACTGAAAGTAACTAAACAATGCAGGTCATGTATAATAACCTCCAGAATCCTAAATCTTGAAGGGAAATGCTGCTTGGGTCGTCTATGCCAATAAAATTCGAAGGGATATAATTTACCATTTGATATTTCAGTTTAGCAAAGAATGCGATCCCCCAAAACAAGCTAGGAAACAGGCAATCGCACCAAGGTTCAATGGCCCCAACTTCAGTTTGTTTCTCCTTCTGCTGAGAAAATATCTGAAAAGCCAGACAGGGATCCTGCTTTATCATCTGTTTTTAACCATATCCCATCTGGCCAACTGAGCTCCTCCAGTACCTTCATTTCATCAGCCAGAACCTCCTGTGAGATGAAAGATGTCACCAGCTGGAACTCCCCTGTCAGAAATGAGATGAAGATTTCATGCCCCTTACCTGATCCCAAGGTCTTCAAGGAAGATCTGTCGTATTTCTTCACCCACTCTTCTCCATAATTCATCAGCAAGCGTATAGCTGTAGGTGCTCCATAAAACTGATTAATTTTCAACCTTTGTACCAATTCCCAGTAACGACCTGCAGAATCACAAACAGGCTTTTTATCTGTCTAGCACTGGCACATGGCTGCAAACACTCATCAGGAAGGTTAACAGCCAGAGCTAAAGTGACTACTCTGAGCAAAGAGCAAAAACAACGGCAACTTTTTCTTTTTTGGTTCACCCTGTAAGCACAAACGTTCCTCAATGTCACAGACACATGTTCCAAAGAAACGGAACTTACCTCCCCTGAGCAGGCAGGTCACACTTGACAGGTTTCTAAATCTCCTTTGTCACACTGCTGCACCTAGCCAAATCTTTGCCCACCACTTCCTCACCTGGGTCAGGGTACACGGGAGTGCTTTCAAACAGGACAGAGGTAGCTCCATTGCAGAGTGGTCCATACACAACATAGCTGTGTCCCGTGATCCAGCCAATGTCAGCCACACAGCCAAAAACATCACCTTGCTGGTAGTCAAATACATACTGCAAAGATAAATGTAAGGCCAGCTGACTTTCTGTTTGGCAGAAGCAAAATGCTTAAAGGTGCTGGACTGGACATCCAAGTGCGAGGAAGAGAGCACACAGGGCAAATGGCACCGAGCACGTAGGGCACAGCAGCACAAAGGCCAGCCCAAGGTGTGGAAGCAAGCCAGAGGGACAAGTACCAGGGCTTCCAGGCTACTATCTGCTTCTGCAAACTTACAGGGAGCATGGCTGTACAAGCAGCTGCTTGGCTTGGAGCAACCAAGCTGTGACCAAAGCCCAGAAACCTGGATACCTAAGGTTGCCTACTCCAGGCAGTCCACATGCAAGAAATGACCGTGAACTGCAGGGAAGCTGCAGGCCTTGGAGACTCGGACCCCTCACCATTATCAACAGGTTTCCATGAGAAAGCTGGAGAAACTGCCTGTGAAACATACTTCTGAAAAATGTTCTTAACTGCTTAGCTTCTCCATCAGTGTATTGCTTTCCAGATCTTCCCTCTCCGAGCTCATCAAATTCAAGACAAAGACCTTGGAGAACTCATTAACTTGTCTTGGTTAGGGAAAATGCTTCCCACTGTCAATCTGACTCCTCTATTGAACAGTGACGAGGTCCTGACTCATAAGACTGAGTCAGCTTTATGTTTTACATGAAAGAAAGCGGATCAGAACTACAAGAAAACCCCATGAGTGTGTGACAGAAGCGTCACACAGGAGTGTGCAAAGAGCACAGTGGCCACACAGCTCAGCTGATCCCTCCACCCAGGAGGGCCAATTCTAACCTTACTTTCGTAGGCTCTGAAGGACCTCTAAAAGAAGCACAGCTGCACACATTGCCTCCCTGCATGTCTGCACCATGGTGCAGGATCTACCTTCTGGACTAAGAAAGAAAGAGATGCCCTGGAGATTATGCTGCCACTTGGAAAACTGACACAACAAATACCCTTCATGCCAAGAAGCTGACACTTGCACATTCACGTCTTCTAGAAATTCAAACACGTCAGCCAAAGGGAAGAAAACCTCTGTCTGAATTGTGTGTGACAGTAAACAGGGCAATACCACTAAAACCGCATGGAGATCTTTCAACGCAGTCCTTTCCACGTTTCACTGTTACTTTCCATGTGCAGAGCTTAGGCAAGAAGCTTAAGCAGCAGTGCCTTTCTTTTTTTCCACCAGAAAGGTGATAAAACCGTTTAGTCTAGATCACAGAGAAAAGTAGCACAAAGCGGCAACCACAGAGCACGAATATAATTTCTGATCTTCAGACAGCAAGTGCTATGCAAAGAGGTTCTTTCAAGAGTCCAGATCCTCTCCGAAATAAAAAAGTCCAGCATCCCAAGGCAAAATAGCACACTACTATCCACATTACCAATGTCAGTAAGATACTTCACAACATCTCCTCAGCTGCATCATTTTCATGTCTGCAAATTCTGGCCTCCAACACTAGCATACTTTAAATGCAAAAGGAGCAGCACTGCAGATTCCTTCCTTTCATAACTCTAGGCTATGCTTTGCACAATATTACATTTCCCAGGAACGAATCCTAAAGAATAATGACACATTCTAAGACATTTTTCAGTTTGTTTACACCCAACAAGCCAACTGGGCAGTGAACACGGAATACAGTACCCCTAACCAGTCCAAGTCCTTCCCATTAGAACTGCCCAAAGATAAGTGATCCTTTTCCAAAGGATGCAGCTGAGTTACCTTGTGCGTGAGAGCAGCGTAGAGCAGGTATCCAGCATGGCTGTGAACAATTCCCTTGGGTTTCCCAGTGCTGCCCGAGGTATACAGCATGAAAAGCATGTCCTCACTGCCCATGCTCTCTGGAGTGCATACAGAAGCAGCCTTGGCCATCTCCTAAGGAAAAAAGAAAGGTGTTAATGACAGAAAGACTTTGGCTATGTGAGCCAACCAATACAATACTCCCATCTGTGAGCATGTCATCAGTGTCCAGAGACGAGGATCACCGTTGCGGAAGCCTCTGCACTAACATTCACGGATGTATCAGAGGTTATACATGCTCACCTGATGCTACACCTGATGGAAAGGTTCCTGTGGACGCACAGCACCTAGCCTTGCCACCAACACCTCTGCTAGGTGCACATGTCAAGGGCAATTGCCCAGACAAAATAACATTTCAGGGGAAAAATGGTAGGTCATAGCTGCTGTTTCAAGCATTTGCAAGCTGCTGGTAGAAAACCAAAGCGTGACCGCAAACATGAACCACACTCGACAGCAGCAGCAAGGCTGCCTGCATACTGTTTAGGACCTTTGACCTGCGGAATCAAACTTCACAACCCGTGATAGGTTCTAGAGCAGGTATGTTTATTACGATGCCGGGTGCAAGGGGGCCAGCGCCTCCTAGCTTGCACCCTGTTTCACCAAACAGCCAGCTATTTATTACACAAAGTTATGCATATATATAAGGTTGAGAAAAGGCTGGCTTATTCTAAAGAGTTCCAGGAGTTATTTAAAATAGTTCCGAGAGTTCATTATCATATTCATTATCGTGGGCTGGGGTCTTTGGGAGGAAGGCTCATAGTCTTCAAGATGCACTCTTGACCTTTGGTGTGGAGTGCCAAATTGTGATAAGTAAGCAGCTGCTGTCCTCTCAAACTGCCCCATATCCCTGCTTATCTTTTCTAGCAGCCTCTGTTATCTCATCCCTGTTACTGGGCGAGGCTCTTTTGTCAAAAGACATCTGATGGCTAATTTGTTCCTCCCTATTATTGTCCAGTCTTTTTGCTAAACCTGCCAAAACTCAAAATTCTGAACATGTCAAACTAACATGTGCCTACTAAAACTGGTTCCTGTCTACATCACCTTCTTTCTTTTTAAAACTGCGGTGCTACAGTCAAATTGTGCGTTGACCTCCCTCCCCCGGCCCTAGCAGATGATGACTGTCCTGTCCATTTGATCCTGAAATTCTAATTGCTTCTAGCCATGAGGAAGAGAATGCTTTGCTCTTCTTCCTCTGCCGCTCTCCTCCATGCCCCACTATTTGGCCAAGCGGCTGAGATCCTTCCTCACCCCCTTCCATCAGAACCATGGGAGAGAAGGATGCAATGTCCTACTAGGTCAGAGCAAACATTTGGTCTAGCTTGTGTGCCCAGTCCAGCAGAGGAAGGAGAAATAACATGCTTTGAAAGAGATGCTGGTGGTCACTGAACCTTGTAGAAACAGAGAGTTTGTCTGCCCAGGCTGCATTGTTCAGGTAGAGGTTGAACATTTTTCTTATCTGTGTACAAACTCATACTAATCACTGTATATTCCAGATGCTCAACATATGGCTGTAAAAAAAGCACAGCTGGCTCATGCTCCTCTCAAGCTCTGTACTGTTCTGGATGAATAATGACTCCTGCAAGGGTTATCAGGTGCTTCTTTGAAGGATTTCTAGGTACTGAGGTACTGCACTTTACAAGTACACAGTGTGAACACACTGTATTTACAAGTGAACACTACCAACAGCAGGTCCAGCTGTTTAAAAGCATCTGACAAACAAAGCTTAATAAAGTACGAAGAGCTGGTTGAGACAGATGTAACTCTTGGCCTCTGAGTTACAGCACTCCCACTCATCTCAGGTATTTATTGGGACAGTGACAATGCAGGCTGACTTGCCAGTTTTTGAAGTTAAAATGGACTTCTTATGTGCTCTAGTGAGCTCAAGTTTTGTGGTAAGACATTGCACAAGAGCAGGAAAGCACAACTGCTGCAAAGATCAGTAATGACTGAGTTAACAGTATTATGTTTTAATCTGTGTCCTGTTTCAGGCACTACAACTGACAATGGGCCAGCTCAGCTCTTGGATCACCAAAGCACCTCAGGCTGTTTGCAGACAAAGGAAAACTGACAGAATGTGCTCTGTGGAGTCAGAATGAGTAAAGACAATGTCTAAATAAAACCCTCCTCCTCTGTTTAGCTTACCCTAGTAGCTGTTCCTATCTCATGTGGCCAGTACAAGGATTCCTGAGTGATTATCTTGGCTGCAGATGGGGGATTTCCAGGCATTATTTCAATGAGTAGTTTCTGTTTAGTGTTGCCCACAAACTCATAAAAACTACTTCTGCATTAAGCTGCAGTCCCCTTTGCACCAGTTAAACACGTGAAAGCAACTGCTGTTTTCTTCCCCAGGAAGCACAGGTTCTAAATATTTGCATTCACCATCACCCTCCTCCCATCCTGGGGCAGCTATGACACTGTCCATTGGCTGTATTAAGCCTCTCCAGGAACATGATTATTTCTGCATTGCCATTCAACAGTGTCCTGTCTGAGAGTGCTTATGACAACCTGTAACAGCGTGTCTGACCGCAGCATAACAGCAGTGGCAACTGTATCAGTGCACTCTGGGTCTCAGGAAACACTCATTCTTTAAATCTCAGCAGCATTTGCAAGACTACTAAAAATGGAGCAGCACACCCCCTCCCTGCCCATGCTGAGATGAATCAAACATGGATTGAGGAGCTTCAACTCACAACCCTAGTAGACTGTAAATACAGCCAATCCCTTTGAGGATGAAGATCCAGATGCCATCATAACAGGTATCTCCTTTTCATCTGCAGAACTGAGGTCCAAGAGGCACGGATGGAGAGGAAGATGATGGTGCCAACACTCAGACACAAAAGGAGTTATCCAGAGCGCCGCTAGGCACCTGCAGAGCTAGGTGACTGCAGGGACATACAGATGCTGTCACTGCAACATAGCTGTATCTATTAGCCCGCCAAGTGGAAGCATGGGAAGAGCAGCACACACTGAAAATCTGCTCCAGAGGCAGCCATGGTCCAGTCATCGCTGGCAGGTCTGCAGTGGCTGCACTAGAGTGCCAAGCTGTGGTGCAGCAGCTGCTTCCCAGGCTTTTACCACAGCACACACAGCAAAGAAACTATGGAGACTGCTTGATCTTCCTTGGCTGCCAATTCCCAGTGTAGCCTACAGCAGATCAAAGACCAAAGCCAAACAGCAGAGTCTGCATGATCTACAAGTTCAGTAGGATCTCACGCACGCGTTCTGAGCAGCCCTGCATTGGGTCTCTGAGGTGTCTGCATTAGCTGGTCCCTGCATTTATCAGTGCACCATATTTTTCACCTCCAGCACTGTAAAATCACATACTTGAAGAAACACCAGGGGAAACAGGCCAGGTTTATCAACAGTGACATACCTCCTCAAGGGGAATATCACGGTCACCCATCTGGACTTTGTTATCTGTCCTCTGAGCCACAAAGACATGTTTGATGCTTGGACAGTTCTTCACAGCTTCATCCACAGTTGTCTTCAGGTCTACGATTCGGCCTCCCCTGACACTCTGGTTGTAGGTGATAATTGCTTTGCATCCAGCTAAAAAGCAAAAGAATTAGCAGAACACCAGCCTCTCTTCCAGGCTAGTACGTGCACCCTGCTTTCATTAATTTTGGGGACGATGTACAGGACAGCATGTGTGACAAATATTCAGAACTCCTATCAATCAAAACCAGTCAGTATCACTGACAAAAGCACTTTAGAACCTGAGACCCACAGAGATTAGGAGTAGCTGCAACCTCCATAGGTTTTCTAGTGCAGCCTCCTCCCCTCCCCGCACTCCAAGGCAGGATCCACTCCAGCTAAACCATTTCTGACAGCTGTCAGTCCAGTCTTCCTAAAACACCCCAATGGTAGCTATTCCACCCTCTCCCCATGTCCACTCCAATGCCTATCATGAAGATGGGAAAGTCTTTCCCAATGTCTAGCCTATGTATCACCCATTTAAATGTCATTTGAATGCCTCCAATTCCTGCCTAGCAAAGCTAACACGTAGAACAGTTTCTTCCCGGTTACCCATGTTACAGTGAAACCTGCTCCTTCAGCCAACAGCTCAAGTGCCGAGACCTCTGCAAGACTTCACATGACCTTAGCAAACAAGCCCTTTGTCCCTCATCCATCCTCTCTCTGGGGCTGTATATGAGTGTCCATTGCAAACTGAAGGGAACCAAACTGGGCAGCCTCTCAGAGGCATTATCCTGCTTGGAGATAGCCACAGCTTTCTGAAGCTCATCCATACCCTTGAGGGAAAACCTCCTGGAAGCCCCAGCACAGAGCACTTCAAATTGTACCACACTGTGTTACTACAGAGCTGGGGCCCTTTAACCTCCATGTAAGAGGCCAAACATGAGGGATAACTAAAACATGTGCTTCCCTCTATAGATTAACTCTACTAAAACAGAAAAGGGGGAAAAAAAAGCATGAAAACTGCTATAAGACTTATTACTTCACATTAGCCACAGAGAAACTGATGTGACTGCTAGGACATGAGCCACATGCTATTTTGTTCTTTTGCTAGTATTTTTAGCATTATTCTCTTACCTAATCACACTACAAGTCCTTTGGACTAGGAACAGCTCTGCCTGTTGGTACAACGGCTAACAGAGCAGGGGGCAGGCTGCCAGCCCTTCCAGTGTTATACATAAATCACAGCATCACAATTGGGGCAGCAGAATCAGCCCTGTGCAGGAGTATCAAAGAAACCCCACGATCATTCTGCGAAAGAACTAATCAGGCCCCATTACTAGGCTCTGGTTTTCCCTCCAGCTTCGCTGCTGCCTGGCAGCAACCCAGTGCAGACTGAGTGTTAAGCAATTTGTAAAGTATTTTAAGGCCAGGGATACTGCATCTGCCACTAAGGAGAAGGCTCTTCACAGCACTTTGCAAAGAATTGAACTGTCCTGCCAGATGGGAATTAACTTTTTCTCTTTCTCCTAAGGAAAAGGAATTGGGATATGTCTCAGAGCACTGTCCAGAGGGGTTAGTTCCACAGTCTGCATCTACTTACAGTCCATGATCCTCCCAGCTAAGGACTCGGCGCTGAATCCAGCGAAGACCACAGTGTGAACAGCACCAATCCTGGCGCAAGCCAGCATAGCTGCCACAGACAAAGGAGACACGGACATATAGAGGGCCACCTTGTCCCCTTTCTGTATCCCATATTTCTTCAGGGTGTTGGCAAGACGGCAAGTCAGATCCAGAAGTTCCCTGTGGCACAGAAGCAATGTTGTCATGCGACCGCACAACTCGTTTTACTCTGGGAAGCACAAAGGGATGAACTTGAACTGAGTTAGGCACTGCAATCGCCTCTGGACCTTGTCACCTCAGCAATACAGGACATGCCAGCTTTTGCATCCTAAAGAAGGGTGGACTGGGGCGTGGTGAAAGCCAGACTGCTCCTGCTGTGGGGCAGAGAAGGAGGGCAGAGAGCCATCCTGCTGCAGAAGGATGAGCGAGCTGCCAGGCTCTGGCATGGGTAGAGCTGAGAGCAAGCCAGCCGGTCCTGCTGCCTCCAGAAGTCAGTGTCCATTTTAGCCATCCTTGATGCCTTTTTTACCTATGAGGCTCAGTCACAAGCTACTAGGAATGTGTGTGGGATAAACACAAGATGAAATAGAAGTGTTGTCCAAAGACACCCAGCATTGTTTATCTTAGGAACTGATGGAAGTGCTTCACAACTAGTAGCTTCTTTTACATTAGGATAAACAATGCATTTGCACTCATAAGGAAGAAAAGGAAAAGCCCTGAGACACTTGTGTGAGTGGCAGATTTTACACTACTCTCATCAAAGCTAGATCACCCCAAACTTCTGTCACCAGTTCACCCTGCTGTGCACAGTGCAACAGCCTCACAGAGATACTGAGATGCTGCCCTGAGTAAAAACCACAGCCACTCTTCCATAGAGAAACTCGCAAACACCAAGAACAGGAATGATAGCTCTTTTCACAGGGCTCACCACTGCAATGTGTGGACTTAACAGCAGAAATGTTCCTCTAAGGAACAAAAAAAGTCTGTAGGAAAGGACCTACACACACTTCTCATGCCTACATGGAGGATAACACAATTGCAGGCATGGCCGAGACCAGGATGCTGTCATGAACTGAACAGCTCTGCATATCTAAAGCAGAAGACCTTTGAGAAGACAGGTAACTGTGCCAGGCAAGGAGTGCTGTCATGCCCAGAAAGATGACCCTCACAAGGGACAGCACAGCACTCCATCAGCTCAGAGGAGAAACTCATAGAGTCCACCATGAATTAAAATCACCCTCTGATACTATTGAGTATCAAGGCCTGAAAGATAGAGATGTCTTCTACTCCCTAACACATTCAGCTTCAAACTGTCAGCTGTGAACTCCTAGTGGTCTGTAAGCAACACCACCAGGGACTCCAAAAACTATTCACAAACAAATGACTGTTGGGGATCTGCAGCCCATAATAAGCTGGACAGCATGAATCTACCAGTGCATCCTTATACCCCAGAACCAGCCATAGCTGTGAAACAAACAAAACTAATTTTGGTTCGTTTTCAAAACTAGTATGAGAGTGGTAGATCGCTAGAACAGGTTGCCCAGAGAGGTGGTGGAGGCCCCATCCCTTGAGATATTCAAAGTCAGGCTTGATGGGGCTCTGAGCAACCTGATCTAGTCAAGATGTCCCTACTTACTGCAGGGGGGGTGGGACTAGATGACCTGTAAAGGTCCCTTCCAACCTAACACATTCTATGATTCTATGATTCCAGTTTTCAGCTAGTGGCTAAGGCTGCAAATAAATTGTTTCTGGTCCATCAAAAACTGTGGTGGTCTTTTTTCCTTTTTTAAACCAATATAAGTTGGAAATAGGCAAAGCCCAAGTGCTCACTTTGGAAATGTGGAAACAAAACATTGGGCTAGGAATAACTTTGCAACTCCTTTAGGATAAAATTCCATCTGCACTGTGAGTGAAGTGAAGCAATAAAAAGTATGAAGACAGATACAGTGATGGCTGGAGGGATAACACCCTCCTGCCATCTTTTGGAAGGTAAGGAAAACAAGCCTCAAATCCCAGTCACAGCACTTTGTGCTATTTATTGTAAGACTATTCCTACAGCATCAAATAAATCTATGACTGCTGAAGCACAAAAACTCAGAGGGGTGCCCAGCCATGCTCAGCACAAGCTCTCTGGTAGTAGCTGGCAACAGCTTCCACTGCAGAAAGCAGATACAGATTGACTCTATCCCACACCAAATTCCCTCCTAATCCCTTACAGCTAGAGACCAGCCTAAACTCCAAAGCACAACACTCAATACCTCTACTCAAGCACTTCATGACCATGCATGTTCCTGCTATCTACATAAGTGCACAGTCTGTGAGATGTATTATTTTGCTTACTTTTACTAAGTTCATGAACTGAGACTCCGTGCAATAATGAATTCCCACCCAGCATTTGTTTTTGTGCCTTGACCTAAAAGATCATATTTAGGACAAGAGGAAATGGCCTCAAGCAACACCAGAGGAGGTTTAGACTGGATATCAAGAAAAATTTCTTCACTGAAAGGGCTGTCAATCATTGGAAAGGCTTTGCAGGGAAGTAGTTGAGTCACCATCCCTGGAGGTATTTAAAACACACATAGATGTGGTGCTTAGAGATGTGGTTTAGTGGTGGACTTGGCAGTGCTAGGTCAACGGTTAGGCATGATGATCTTACGGGTCTTTTCCAATCAACACAATTCTATGACTTTGGTCCAGAATTCATCTGATGCTGCATTACAGCAAAACTTCAGCATGGATAAATGTTGAAGAGCAAAAAACAAATCTAAGCTGCTCGACTGCAGAGCACAGGAAGTGAAACAAGCCCCATACAGGCAGCTGTGAGAAAGCAAAATACCAACCACTTCTCTACAATGGAAAATACCCAGGTGCTCTCTGAGCTGCAGCCTTTTTCTCCTGCACAGAAACACCCAGAGCGCTCTGGCGAGGGCACCTACCTGTTCTGAGCTACCATGGTTTACTGATTTATTCAGAACTTGGTGGCACTGATGAAGAAGCTCTCTCTTTTTTATTTTCTAAAAGGTTAACCACAATTTAATATTTGCTGAATTAGAGCATGTGAGCAAGCTGTTACACAATAAGGATCAAGTCTTTGCCCCCAAATCTATCTGCTTAACCTTCTCCTTTGTGCCCTGAAAGGCTGAGATAGGAAAGCCATGGAGGTCTCAGCAGTGCAGCACATGGGAACAGGCACAAAGTCAAAAAGAAGGTGAAGCCAAGAACCTCAACAAAGAAATCCACAAATCCCTGAGCATCAGGTGTGTCTTATGGCTCCTACAGAAGGAAGGAGGAGCTTCCCCCTCCAGTTCAAGAGAGTGAGTTAGCAGAAATACTGTCGGTAATCCTTCCCTCAACTCCTTTGCACACATTTTGCTGACAGGCAATTAGTATGTGCCAGCAGGTCAAACATTTCCAGCACTTAACCTAGACCATGTCTCAGGCTGGAATGAGCACGCTGCAGGGTTGCTGCCCCCCAGAGAGGGGTAGGACAGACCTAACTGAACTGAGCAGGAGGAAAACACAGCCATCGCCCTCCCCACCTGCTACTGTGGCCAAGCTTGGCATTGTGGACTGTCTGCCACACAAGGCTGGAAGAGCCAAGGGCATTCTGGCCTCAAGCCCAGCACCGCCCCACCCTCAGAAGAGAGGCAATGCCACCGAATGCCAGCTCAGCGGGCTGTGCACAAGCCAGGATCTGCCTCCCATCCACACCCAGGAGGTGTGCTGGTGGCTAGGCACATCTACTGGAAGTATACATGAGACACTGAACCAAGCTAGATGCAGGAGCTGGTGAGACAGTGCAAAAAGGAGGCACCTTCACCTAGCTTCTGCCTGCACTTAAACATGAGGCACAGAGGAAGGGTGGAGGAAGAGGAGACTTAAGAGTGAAAACATCCACCCAGAAAGGTGGACAGACAAGAGGAGGACCTCAGCAGAGCCGCTGTAGGAGAAGGAAATGTGCTGCAATGAAAGGAAGTGCCCAGCCCCTCTGGACAGAGACAGATGAGAAACTGCAAGGTCAGTCCATGGCACAATGGTGTGCAGATCCTCTGCAAAACAGGCTGTGAGAGGTGAGGAAAACTAAGTGAGTAAACCAGACAGCAGAACACCACTCCAGTGGGTAAAGTGTCAGGGTGGAGGTGAGAGACGAGGAAGCAGCAACAAGAACATTTGCATAGGACAAAGAACAGTATATACTGAATATGGACTTCATGTGAACTTACCCATCCCAACCCTCAGCCTTCAATACCAGAAGGAAGCGCCATCTCACCTCAACGACATGCCAGCTCACAGCACAGGCAACACACTGACAGGCTTTAAACACCACGCTCTGTGGAGAGCCAGCTCTGCCCCTCTGCTACTGGGAAACATGAGCATGCTGATTCCTGTCAGCTTTCGAGGAAGCCCTTCACGTAGCTGTGCCACATCACAACCTGCTGTAAAACCATTGCTTTTCAGCGACAGAGAAGCCTGCACCTGTATCCCTGTAACACAGCACTGCCGTGGCAAGCAGCCTGCCACAGGCTTTGTACTGAGTTTGCAATGTCTTAGGAATGCAGCTTCTGACGCCCACCCTGAGCTCTTCTTGACCTACCTGCAGCCTTGTTTTACCTGGTTTAGCTGTAACAGCAATTCTTCTAATTGACCAGGCAACCATATCAATTATGTTTTTTATGCTTCTTTATCTTTTTATGTATTGACAAGCCTAAAATAATGAGTTAGTATGAAGAAATACAGGCCTGGTATGATAAGAAGCTCTGAGAAGTGGAGGTGCAGGACTTGTGAAGGAGAACAGACAGCAAGAGACCACAGAATCAACAGAATGTCAGGAGTTGGAAGGGACCTCAAAAGATCATCTAGTCCAACCCCACTGCCTGGGCAGGGTCACCTAGATAAGATCACACAGGAACACATCCAGATTAGTCTTGAATGTCTCCAGAGAAGGAGACTCCACNCTTTCAAGGAGTTCTATGTCCTTCTTGACCTGAGAAGCCCAGAACTAGACACAACGTTCCGGGTGTGGTCTCACCACAGCAGAGTGGAGTGGGAGAAGGACCTCTCTTGACCTACTAACCACCCCCGTTCTAATGGCACCCCAGGATACCATTGGTCTTCTTGGCAATGAGGGCATGCTGCTGGCTCATGGTCATCCTGGTATCTCCCAGGATGCCCCAGGTCCTTCTCACCTGCACTGCTCTCTAACAGGCCAGTCCCCAACTTATACTGGTACCTGGGGTTGTTCCTCCCCAGATGCAATACCCTACACTTGCCCTTGTTAAATCTCATTAAACTTCTCCCTGCCCAGCTCTCCAGCCTGCCTACACCTTGTTGAATGGCAGCACAACCTTCTGGGGTGTCAGCCACCTCTCCCAGCTTTGTGTCACCAGCAAACTTGCTGGATGGAGCACAGGCTGGCACCGGCAGCCCCACACTGCGGAAAACCCGTAAAATAAACATGGACCTGACGCTGCACAAAAGTGGTGGCAGTGGTAATGAACATGACCTCTTTCCTTCCTTTTCTGTAATAATTAGATCTTGACTAATAAAATTAGCATTGCAACAATTCAGTTACACTGAAAATAAACTTCTGTCTCTAAGGTGTGCTTCCCTTTTGCCCATACACAAGACTTTAAGGGTTAACACCACTCTCTTCTACAGACTCATCACCCTCCATGCAGGCATCTCCCCAGCATCACTTCTAAGCACAAGACCTGCAAGGCTGGCCCTCCAGCACAGCCAGCAGATCACGGTTCAGGCCACTACTTCTGCTTAATCTAACAGACACAGCACGTCTCTCCTTATCTTTACATCTCTGCTCAGGAATGACCAGACCATGTTTCTCACAGATCTCTCCCTAGTGATCCTCGTGCTTCCAAAAGCCCATCGCTCAATGTCTGGAACAACAGCTCCTGTACAACCCATTGCCAGCACATGGCATTTCTCTGACGCATTTTAGAAATGCCTGGCAGAAACATTTTTCCAAGAAGTCTGATGCTATCTTTCGCCACAGCAAGACAGACTGCAGCTTTCTAAACAAAGGAAGACAGCTCTTTTTACATCCAAAAAAATCGCATCAAGACCCTCTTTGGGAAGCAACCTTTGGAAAACTGTTTCTAGACATCTTCCTAATATATTCAATGCCACGTACAGGCTTTGACAGTGCCTGTGGAGGAGGCTCAGCACAAGCTGTGTTCTCTGCACTCTCAGCACTACAGCTGTGTTCAGTGTCTTTTGCAGCAACCAATTTCTTTCCTGGAACTATAGTTTGGCTCAAGCTGAAATGATTTGAAAATTCAGGTCAAATGCCCCAAACAGGTTAGTGTAAAAAACAAAACCAAAAACCAAAACCAAACAACAAACCCACCAGATCATGGCATCTCTCTACTCAGCACCCTCATATCTCACCTCCTCACTGTTGGTCTACACAAATTACTATGGAGCAGCAGTGTTCAGAGCCTGCCTCTGCACCTTGCGATCACAGCCCCATGGGTATTGTTGTTAGAGACGTGGGTTCAAGTCCCCTTCAACAAAACCAATTCCTCCTGGGTCCATGTTCTGGCCATGAGGACAGTGTGCAAACCCATTTACCCCTCCTCACTGCACCTTCTGTGACGGTGCCTCGGTTTATCCCCCCATTTCCCACACTTTTTGACAAATACAGAAAACATATTTCCTTTTCTCACCAAAAGAAAACCTCAAGGTTTTTTGTGGTTTTTTTTAGTGAGAATAGCTGAAAAAGTAATGCTCAACATGAGGCTTTCTGGCTGTAGGTTTAATTTATGAGCTGAGCACAGCCTTCCTGCAGACATCCTGAACCCAAAACAAGGAAAACCCCTTGTGACCTTTTTCAGGTGAGAAAGTGAAAAGCCCCTGAGCTGCCTTGCATGTAGAGAGATGAAAGCCTGGGCAAAATTTACTTGCAATTTCAACTTAAGAAGGCAGTTTGCTGTCAATGTGAAATGCCTTCCACATTGCACAGCCCAGTAAGCACCCACATGGCTTCCAACTGCAGTCTTCATGGTGATCTCCAGCATAATATCAACCATTTCAGCTTGGCCTGAGGAACCACCATCTACTGGCTTGTTAAAGCCATAGCTGTGATGTGGCTAACAAAGATGCCCAACTACTGCCCACCCACCTAGGACTCTACCTACAACCCTAATTTCTATCCCCTCAGCTTCTGCTTTCCTCTCCCTGTTTTATATTTTGCATTTTGAACATTCCTGCTGCCCACAACATTTTCTTCACTGGAGCAAGCTCCTTTCCAAATTAAAACCCTTCTGTTGGGATCCAGCCTGCAAGCCTTTGCAAAAAGAGGTTAGCCAGTGCATGCTGCCCACTTCTTCGCACAGTTCCCTTTAGCAATATCCATGGGATTCTGCAGTCCCGGGAAACACTGGCTCACAGGTGGCTAAATTGTAGAGACTGTGGTAAACAAGGGAACAGCAGAGAGAATAAATAACCCCATTTCAGACAGGGGGAGGTCTGGCATAGGTTTAGCTGCTGTCTTTAACATTCCCTGTCGCTGAGCTGCAACCTAACAGCTCCAGCCACCAACTCTGCCTGCTTATATATGGCACTTGACAATATAATGACCTATAAAACCCAGGCTCAGCAGATCATCAGGGAATTTTTCTGCAAGGTTTCAAAGCTCCTGGGCCCTGACAACACCCACAGAGCAAGACAAAACACTCCCAGCTGGGTTGTACCCTCCTGCCAATAAATTCAGCCAGCTGCTCACAGCAGCATGCTCCCATGGATTAACTGCTACTTTGCCACTGTTGTACCCTACGGTTATAGTGGGTTAGCCTCCGGCAAGTCCGACCTCTTGATAACAGACTGGCATGATCTGTCCCCACTTTGCTGACTGCAGCCACCAAATCCAGGAGGGTTGTGTGCCCCCCTCCTGTCACAATGCAGTAAAAAAACCTCAAGGTCTTCTGCTTTCCCATTCAAAACTGGGGATAATGTGAAACACAGCTGAATTTCTACTTTATAAAATGAAACCCAGAGAGGAGAAAAAGCCCAAGAGGGGCCAGGGAACTTTTTTTTTTTTCCCAAAAGGTCAAGTTACATCAGCTGGAGAGACAGGACAATACTGAGCAATGAGTTTTGGTCACACAACACACCTTGATGACAAGCATGCACAGGGATGTAGGCTGGCTGACAGCACGGCCCTGCCAGCCCTTCTCCTGTTGCAAGCAAGGTCAAAGTTAAACAGGGCAGCAAGCAGAGACTCCTACTTGTCCCAAGGATGAGCAAGCTGGGACAGCACTTTCCTGTGTAGGTGTGTTTCTTGCCAATGTATGGAGGAGGTTGCCACCGATGGAGATCTTTCCCTTCCTCAGGGAGGAGGAAGTGTGTTACAGCCCTTTTCCTGCACAGCCACCTGCTTCCTTTGCAGGCTGTGACAGGAACAGGGCCACCTCTCAGCTGGTTTTCTTGCCCTGACACATTCCTAGAGAAGGAAGAGCACCCATGACAGCAGCCACATCTGTCCTCATGCCATCCAGTTGGGGTGAAGAAAAGAAGAAGCTCACAGCAGCAAGCTTTGCCAGTACACAACACAAAACAACCTGTTGCCTTGTACTTTTATGCACGTAAGCCCTGGCTGGACACCTCCCAGATGAGATTCACACACACACACCCCCCGCCAAAAGCTGGTCCATAAGACAGCGACGAAATTAAAGTCTTTACCTCCCTAGCACACAACTTTGAGGCTGCTGTCCCATTAACAGTGTGTCTAGATCCTAAGGAAAGGGGCACATCTCTGCTGCAGACAACCAGAGATGGGTCCTCCTGATACCCAGCATCCCTGTCATTCCCTATGCAGTGGGGCTGTCCTGGGCTGAAGCTGGCATGCACAGACTACCCTGCTACAGAAGGCTCTTGGAGGATCATCCCACTGGCATCACAGCTTTGGGGCCACTTTTTTTCTTTTTTTTTTTTTGACATGCTTTCTCTCACAAAACCTCCTGATAAAACAAGACACTACTGCAAAATGTTTTCAGCTGAACTCAGCCTCGGGAAGATCAGTGCCAAGACACCTCGAATGACCCTACTGCCCCACTTCAAACCTTTAGAAATTCAGCCCAAATGCCACAGAAAAGTTAAGTTTGATTGCCTCCTTGCGTACACACCCATATACCACTGTCTTCAACAAAGATACTCCTGACTTAATGAGATAAGGGAACCGAGTGACCTGTTTTACCGCACCAAAGGACCAAAGTCTCTTGAATGCAGTCCCACCTCACCAAGTCTCAGGCAGAAAGAGGAACATGGCTCTCGTACAAGCAGAAGTTTGAAAATAAAGGTTGTCAACTTGACTTCCACTTGGATGTTCTTTCTGGTTGCTAGTCACTGTGTCTTTGTAAGGCTGCACAAAGAGGAATTCAGTGTTCAGATGCGGGTTAGTTGTCTCAGAGCCACAGCAATCACAAATCCACAGGCTGAAAATAGGCTTTCTTTCAAATACACTTCAACAAGGAGAAAAAAAAAAAAAAACAAACAAAAAGCAATCCTGTTGCTGCTCCAAAAGGCCGTTTCTACTTCCAGAGATCCTGAGAAGATGGTTTGGGGGTCTGGAGCAGCTCAGCTACACCTCAAGTAGCACAGTCTAAGGGTGAGGCTAGAGTTGACTTGACCAGGCTATGCTATCTGATGGACTTCTCTCCTCAGGTTAATCACAGCACCATTCCCCAGTTTCATGCCTGGGGCATGAAGAGAGCAGTAGAAAGTATATTCCCACTCCACCTTTCTCACCCCCCTCCCAAACTCTGAGAGAAACCTTCAATTCCATCTTCTTTTCTACCAACAGAATGGGAAAAGCAAAACTCAAAGTATCTATCCAAGCTACCCAACTGGTTGCAACATATTTATATCATAACACACCTACGCAGCCTGTCAAATATTAACACCACCAAGATTAAAACCACTCCGCTTCTGCTTCTTCCACAGCTTTATCCAGATAGTGCTTATTTCTGTCGGATGGCGCACTAACCTCCCAAAGCTATGAGTACATCCACTCTGCCTGCTGACCAGCCTCCTCGCTCCAATGAATGTATTTTTAATAAATTCTGGAGGTGGACAAGACCACCAGAACCTATTTAGACTTGAGTAGCTCCAGGAATCCCAACTATCAAGCCACAGAAAACATGTTGAGAAAGAGTCAGAAGTCAGGCCTTCTCACGTCTATCCTCTGCTTTCCAATCCAGCAGATCAAATGCGTGGCTCCCTGAGATCTAGTATACCAAACATCCAGCCCCCTAAATTATCCATGGGGGAACATACAACTCTGGAAAACCTTTAACTCTCACTAGGAAGAGAAATGATGTAAAAGGCATTTTTGCAGGCAGACCTGTCTCCCAAATGGGAGCACATAGCAGGGAGTAGAGAAATATGCTTCAGACCTGCCATATTCTCACAAACCCTATGATCTATAGCAGTGATTGCAAGTCAGCATCGCTCAGAGCAGCTGTAAGGTTGCCCTGAACTGCACTGAGGATGGGAAAGAGGAGCACAGCAGGCTTCAAATCCCCTCCAGCCACAACTCCATAACATGCTACAGACCATCAACACAAGATGTTTGCACCAAGACATTTGCTGTTGATCTGAAACCAAAAGCCGCTCACAGAAATTTTCCCATGAGCACCTCTAGCAAGAAAAAAAGAAAACAGGAAGGTAAGAATGTAAGCCAGGAAGAAACAAAAGGGCTTTTTCTTCTAAAAGCCCCCACTTAGAGGTAATGTACAGGCAGGCCTGATTAACGCCACAGCCAGAAGATGATGCCAGATCTCAATGTGAAATTTTCCGTAGCTGTCACTAACTTACATCCACTGTACATAATATGTCCATTACACCAGTGTCTAGGATCAGGGAGTGCTCTCCACAGAGAGCCCTAGGGAATAACATCATTTCTCAGTGGGAACGTGCCTCTGTTTTTCAGAAGCTATCGCATCATGATGCCACAACCTAGGTGCTGCGGCTGCCTGTGCTATGTGCTGGAGTACCCTGGAAGAAAGAAGAGTTGCACAGAGGCGCAATTTCAGTGCAGCAGCTCTTCTCCCCACCCCACCACATCACCAGGCATTGTAAAGCATCGTGAGAAGGTGCCATACCTGTATGTTATGTACACCTCAGTGCCAGGCTCATCTCTCTCCCAAATCAAAGCCACTCTGTCCGGAGACTTTTCAACGTGTCGATCCAAGCAATTTACTGTAAGAAAACAGAGGTTTAAGCAAAGCCTCATCATATATACAGAGCTCTGTAAACTCAGCTTGGTCAAGCATAACAGCAGGCCAGTGTAAGATGAAACATCGCTTATTAGCTAGCTAGTCACAGTCATTTATAATGCTGGAAGTGACATCATTCCTAGCACTGCTAAAGCTATCCTTTGTCATATCTGTAGTATGAAAATACTACAACACAATCAGTACAGCTGTCTTAGAGATGGCAAACCCATGCGCAGCCTTGGCTGATTCGGCTCGGCTCAGCTCAGCTCTACCAGCTAAGCTTAAACGAGCCCAAACCTCTCCCTTGCTCCCAGCAGTGCAAAGACAAGACACTCTTCTATATGTTTTTTGTTCCCCTGAGCAGCATTTCACTACATGTTACTGACAGACTGTCTTCCCCAGCTTGCATTTTTAGCACTGCATCATTTGAAATTTCTAATTAAAGCTCATGTGAAACATTTTTATTCCAGAGTATAAGAGAACAGCTGAACCTCAGCAAACTGAAAATAGCTAAAACTTCACAGTCTGGCGTAAACTCAGAGTACTTACACCTACATATTACCAGACATGTGGGAAAGATGAACATGGCTCAAGCATGTACTATACCTCCTGAAACATAAAGGTATAAAATTATCTTCTGAAGTTGCATCTCTCCCCACAAAAACCTGAGGTAGAGGACACCCAAACAACTATGTGAGATGCTCAAGTGGACTTAGGGAGAGCACCTACCCTGAAGAGAATCCACCAGCATGTTCAGTAGCAACTTGCTTGATGGTTAGAGATCAAACTTGTAAAGTATTAATTCCAAACCTGAACCAGGGCTATTTTTTTCTTCCAAAGGCAGTTACTTTATTTCAATAGACAACTATTAAAAACCAGGCAGGCAGAGTGCTGGGTAACTCGGAGAAAACCCCTTAAAAAATTGCAGTATTTCAGATCACGTGTCCTATAAATGTTAGTATTAATGGGGATGGGTTTCATTTTCCAGGTAATTTTGGTGCAACAAAAGCTGCCTATTGCTGTCACACTTCAGGAAGTTTAGGTAAACTGCAGCCCGGGAGCCAGCTTCAGCTGCTCTGTGATCACAACTGATGTACCCCACCACACAGAAGGTGGGAATGAGCCCCTAAAAGTGCACAGAGCAACAAATCCTTCAGCATTTACCATATTTCATTATAAGACCAAGTGTCAATCTCAAAAGTATGAAAAAGTGCTTTTTGGCTGTTTAAAGTCTTTTTTTTTAATGCAAATTCTTGCAGTGAAACTACAGAAAGAGAGATAAAGCCATTTCTTAGACCATCCTAATATGACACAGGAGATCAAAAGCTCTAATGGGGAACACTTTAAGCAGTTACACACCGGTTGCCTCTGCCGCGCCTGTCCACCCACAGGTAACTGGCTCTGCGACCCTCAGCAACTCCCACCACCAAGCCCATTGCAACAACACCCTCACTCTCCTGCACCACACTAGAGTAAATCACATTAATGGGGATGCACTGCCCAAGCAGGATTTCTTGCTCCCAAGCAGCCATACCCCTCAGAGGGAATTTCTGTTGCAGCGAGCCCCAGCTGAGCCAAGTGAGAGCTTTCAGCAATTTGCTCAGTAAGAGACGCAGGTGAACCAGGGCCATGTGCTATTATTTCCTTCCTGATCTTAGGCTTATAAGAGCTTTCTGCTCAGTTCACAAAACAGACTTTAGTGACCTATACTCTGATGGTTTCTCCATATGTTTTTCTGCCTCTTCAACAACGCTTGGAAACAATTCATTCTGGTAAGACACCTTCTTGAGAGCCCAGTGCTGGAAGTGCAGTAGTTTGCTGGGTTATCCTTCTGGAGAGGAGTTAGAGAGCAACAAACCCTGAAATGCTAATGCTCATAGTTCCCCCAAATCCTACCACAATGTCTATCTATCCCCGCAAAAACCAGCAGATGACTCAGTGGCCTGTGGTCCAGCTCCGTTGGGAAACGGGCATACAGGATGCTCTGGATCAGGCACCTGAACTGTTGCTGTGTTTCTGTAATCAGCATTCTAATTGAGAGATCAAGAGGCAAAGACAGAGCCTCCTGGCATAAAACCAACCACTTGGCTGTGGCCAAGTACCCTCTTCAGAAGAATAAAACCAGCAATAGCGAAACTCTTTAATTCTGTGCATCTGTGTTTCAGAGGTCTAAGAGTTCTTTTTACCTATGTGGAGAAAACTATGTGGCATTTAGTGCCTGCTGAAGAACCAGATTCGAGACATGATGTAAAATCAGGCCCAACAATAACTGTATTTCTGGCACACAAGGTCCAGAAGAAAGCACTGATCCCACTCTACAGAGGAAAAAACAGATCCTTGAAAATCTGTGTTCAGCCAAGATCCTCCTTTATACAGGAACCACTGAAAACAGAAGTCTGGCAGAATCCCTCTAACCACTGCTGGGTGCTGGAAGCAGGGCTGTACGCACTCCTCCATCATCTTGAGATCAACAGCTGGGAATCATCTCCTGGGAAGAGATGTTCCCCTATGTTCTCTGGAGGACCTGAGGAGGGTTTGCTGTTTTGCTGTGGGAAAAGCATAGCCAGAGATGTTACAGCTCCTGCACTACTGAACCAGTGATTCGAGTGCTCTCCCAGGAGCAGAAAATTAAGGCAAGACTTTACCTCATCCCTGCTAAAAAACTTCACCACCGAGTTGTAACCTAGACGGGACTGGGGCTTACTCCTCTGGGTGAAGTAAGGCCACTGCACAGCCCTCNTCACAGCAAGTTTTTCTCTCCCCTCGTGTAAACCCCCCGTTTAAGAGGGAAAAGAATCCACAGCTCCCCCCCTACAAGACTGGGATTCGCATACACACCCCCTCCGACCTTTGGTTCATCACACCGACGCTCCGAGCCCCGCGGGCAGCGCCCCGCAGCCTCCTGCCGGGTTCAAGGGAGGCGCGGCCGAGGTCAGGGCACAGCAGCCGGCACGGCGCCGGGGATGCCGCGCCGCCTTCCAGACGTCGGTTTTCCGCAGGAACGCAGCGCGGCCGCGGGGCAGCCGCGCCCGGGCGGGAGGGTTTTTTAGCCCCGGCCTTGGGTTTTCTA
>VXBZ01001216.1:417122-447110 GCA_013399135.1 Heliornis fulica | reverse complement strand
TTGCTGTTTCTGTGTCCCTTTTCCCTGGAGTGCCAGAGAATGCCACCCTGTTACCAGCTTCCCAGAGTACACATTATCTCCATGTTCTCCCTTGAATTCGCACATCCTATTTCCCCATCTCGTTTCTGAGACTTATTTCAGCCATTTGGGTTTTTTTTTTGGTCCCATTTAAATATTACATACCAACCTAAACTGGTTTTTGGGGGGCAGAGTTATTTGTTCAAGAATTCTCCCCGTTGCTTTTTTCTCTTTTCCTACCCTGCATCAGAGGTTACAGAACTTGAGATTTCATCCAGGCTATTGTTCTTGGCCTTTACACCATCAAAAGCTGTACAGATTGTGCTTGCCAGCTGCTCCCTGAGGTAATACCGAAGTGGCAGTTCTGGGTGAGACCAGCCAGCGTGTTGCCTGTGATCATGGCCAGCACTGAAAGCCCAGGGAGAGTTGGAGGCAAGAGCTTGGTGGGCTGGGCCATTTTCCTGGAGTGCTCTCTCTGCACTCAGTCACTTTCAGCTCAGTGATAATTATTTTATTTATTTTAATAACAGATTTTTGATATCTTATCGATTGTCCTCCAATGGTTGGTTTTCTTTTGTTTTTCTTAGTATTTTTTTTTTCAAAACCCTGTCCAATCCGTTGGCCTCAGTGTAAATGCCTGGCTTGCAGCAGAGTACTGCACAACTCTGCTTTGTGTTTGTTTCACTGCTGCTAGATTTGCCTTCTGCTGCTTACTTAACACATTGGGAAAAAGCAGTGAACAGTCATCTCTTGTTCCTCTTTTCTATGCAGAACTTGGATGTTTAGACCTCAATTGTATCACACCTCAGCTTGCTGTTCTTAAGAATCTGCCTTCCAGCACCTGGTTTGCCACTATTGACCCTGACTGACAGGTCATTGTGCTGTCCTTTCACTTCACATATTCAGCTGTCTGCCTGCCCAGCCTCTGAGTTACCTCTGCAGCCTTCCTTTTCTTTTGCACAGCTGGTGGGTATTCCTGGTGTAAGAGGATGGGATATCTTCATCCATTGAGGAGGTTTCTCCAACAGGATCATTGCTTATCTCCCTACCAACAGGATCATTGCTTATCTCCCTAAGACTTACAGCCACAAGATATTTTCCCCTCCTTGGTAAAAGCATGGTCCAAAGGTAGGAATGTAACTGAAAATCTTCTCTTTCCCCTCCCCATACCCCAATTCGTTCATTTTGTCTATTCCTAACATCAAGAAACAATACTATGCTTGTGAGGACAGTGAAGTGTGCGTACATCTGTTCAGAGGTAGGCAGCTGTCTACAGCCATCTCACCTTTCTGCTGCATTGCTGCCTGCTTCCCAGCTTCTAATCCCTTTAAAGGTAGCAGAGAGCAGGGAACAGGTAGTTCTGCTGTTTCCTTCTTCTTTTAGCATGACTTTTTTTTTTTTTTAATTTCATTTCCTAGGTACTAGGAGTCTCAGTCCTTGAGGTACAGTGTAAATTCTTGATACATGCTCTGCTCAAACAAGGGGACTGTGTAGCTGCCTTACACTTTTACCCTCAGATACGCATCGTGTAATGCTCCTTTTGATTGTACAGTCCATTAAATTGTGTGTTTTGTTCCGACATTTCATAAAGAAGAGAAGGTTGCTTGTTGCTTGCTCGTTGGGACTACCTCAGTCAGAGAATAGGGGTCATCTTTGAGGTGACATTGTTTTAGGAGACTGAAGAGCTTTGTGGTTTAATTACGTCTTGAATTATTTAAACAGAGTCTAGCTACATTAGACTCTAAAATTTACTAGTTGAGGTGCTATGCAAGCAAATTATCAAAGCTAACTGGTTTCTTTAAATTTTGCTTTCATTTGGGGAAAAAAGAACCCAAACAACAAAAAACTTGGCCTTGGATGACTCCACTGCTTTTAAGCAGAAGTAACTACTTCCTGTGATCTCATGGAAGGCCGAGGGCTTCCTGCTATGGAAATGAACAGGGAACGGAGCTTGACTGAAACTGAAAAGTGACTGAGAAAGGGCTTCCTCATTCTGCTGGCACTTGTGTGGGTCTGATACTACAGCGGACCAGTATAAGGGCCTCTAAGCCAAGGAAGTAACTATTTATTTGGAAGAGGAGTAGTCTTTCTCCTGGTACAAGTCACTGGACTGACCCATGGTGGAATCCTGCACGCAGGAGTTCAGAGCAGGAGAGAGAGGAACCACTTCTTTTCATTTCAGGTAGGCTTTTAGATTCGCTGACCAGGAACCTGAAGATATGGATCCAGGCTCAGCATCTCTTTGTAGGCTTTATGGAGGAGGATATCTGGGTACCTTTTTAAAGATACCAAGCCTTGAATAGAAAAGAATGAGAGATGTAGAATAAACACCTCCTTTGTTCTAGGTCCTGTTCTTTAGGAAAGCTGCCATGAAAATCTAATTTGCAGTTGTCAGACTTTTAGCGAAAGGTGAGCAAGACTGGGATAGCCCTTCAGTTTCTTAAGTTTTTGTCATACTTCTACACTACGTTCATTTGCTTTTTCACTGTGCCTTTTGGATAAGATCTATGTATTTTAAAGAATTTAGTTTTCGGGTGGCTGGAAGATATCTTTTAGTCTTTTTTTCAGCTCCAGCTCTTTTAGTGACTGTGATGCATGGATGCTGTTCCTTTACTGGACTCCACTGTTTTTCTCCAGCTGACAACAAGGACAGAATTGCCTCCTTTTTCATGCTTCTCTCTGTGGCAAAGCTATGCTCTGTATGCATGACCTGTGTGACTTATTTATAGATGTCTGAATTTGGTTGTGTGAAGAGGCATATTGTGACAGATGCACTTTTCCTTTCTGCTATTCCCTATGTCGATAAAGAATCAGAAATAGTTGTTTATCAAGCAGAGATGAGGCTTAAAGGGCTATATCCATTGAGATAACAGGAAAAGAAAGAAAATGTAGAAGGTGCAAGTGGAAAGGGCAGATAGTCAAGTATTTGCTCACTCTTGTGACAGTTGTTGTGGGAGAAATGGCTGAGACATTTGGGTTCTAGGTCTCTGCGGCCTGGTTTAAGTTTTGATGGCAACTCAGAAGCTGGTATTGTTAATGAGATTGTTGCTTCTTTTTTGAAACAGATTTTCTTTAAGCAGTGTTTCTGATTGTGATGAAACAATACTTTTTTTTTTTTTTTAACTTCTCCAAATGTCCTAGGCTGGATTTGAACCAGTAAGTGTTCTGTCGGTGGACCGTTACCAAAAGCGATCACTGGTAGCCAGCTTACTCTGGCAAGTTGAGCACAGAATGTGCAATTACCCATTTCTGGTTGAGATCAGTTTGAAAAACTGTTATGAGCTTTAGCCAGCTCAGGTACAAAATTTAGTTTTCCATTACTTTATTACAGCTATGAACAGAATTAAAATTGCTTTTTCATTCAAATATGACATAAGGTTTATGATGCTTTTTTTGTAGAAACAAATTCTGGCCATCTGTGTTCTGTAATAGGAAATTCTCAGGATCCAGTTACCTGGCATAGCATTGTCAAATTAAGGATCAAAGTACAAATATGGTTTATCACTTGAAGAGCAGGTTTTGAAGATTTGTTATTGTTTTTCCTGAGAATAATGGCCAAGGGATTTCTCTGTCAAGCACAATGAGCTGGCACAATATCTGATAGAATGAGAAGGCACATGCCTAAGTCACAGAACTGCTTAACTCAAGAAATATAAAAACTTATGGATGGGAACTGAGTATTTGTGTGGGCTGTGGGATTGCAAACACATACTGACAGTTGTGGACTAGATGGCATGATTGACACATGTGAACATGGCTTATACAGAGGCAGTCCAGACCAGTTTGTGAAACTTTTCCATAATCTTACTAACAGCATTTCTCCTTGGAAAATGACTCATACAGCAGTGCAGACATGGTTTATATGTGCTCGCATATAAAAGTGAATATTCATATATCTTATAGTTTTCATGTGTCTTTCTAGAATGTTGAGGCAGAGAGAAACAGGTATGGGCCACAGCCATTATCTGCTTTGATGTTATTGTTTTCTTTGTTCGTATTATCTTTAAATATTAACTACAGAGGAATGAGATTCCTCTAGAATTGTAGATCCTTCAAATAAAGATGAAATCTGAGCTAAACTCAAGTTTTACACCTCTGGGGTCTTTTGTCTTTGGGAAAAAAAGCTTAGGCAGACGTAGATTGTGTTTGAGAATGCACTGGAATTTCCCAAGGGCAGAAGAAAAAGTGGGTCAGCCATGAGGACATCACCTTTGGGCAAGTCACCAGCTGTCTGCAAACTGAAAAATGGTGAAGCTACTGATCAAAGAATGAAACTAGATTTGCAAGGGGAAGAGGAAGGTTGAACGTGCTCTCCTGAGCACATTCCAACTAGGGGCAAGAGTTCCTTACAAAAATGAGAAAAAAAAATGCTTACAGAAGGGCTGTAGAGAGATGATTTAAGTGTCTAACTATTGGCATAAAACACTTGTCAGTCCCAGTCATTCAGTCTCTTCTGTGTAATCACAAACAGACCCTCTGCTGTGATCAGCAGTGGGCTTGAAAACAGCAAAAATTTGAGCCTGATTAAAAGTATCACTGCAGCAAGTGGCAGTTGCCCCACTTATGCTAATATTTATTAAGTTACAGAAAGTGCTTGACTAAATGAAGTCTATGTGGCAAATATATAAATATATGATTTTTTTTCTGAAAAATACCCCGTCTTCCAGAATTTTGAACCAAAGTACCAAATCTCTGATCAGGAATTTACTGTGTTGTTCTTAACTTCTGAATAAATGTTTTACAAGTTTATTTCATCCTTTATAATTGTGGTGACTGCGTCTATCATGAAATTATTTAAATGAGTAAGATGAGCACCTTTTTCCATGAAATGGCAGTTAAAAATGATTGATCTCAAGCTGTGGACCTTTTAATAACCTCATATGATAGGTTATATACAAGGCAGTCGAGCAACAGATGCTAACAGTTTTCTGTATGGCTGAGTCAGTAATTCAAGGTAAAATACTGCTGTCCAAGAGTAAGGACTCAAGGAAGGTGCTGTTGACCATAGCTATGAAAAGTGACTTGACATGGTCATATTTGAAGGAAGATTAATAACAGGCTCCCCACAGAAGCACTCTGCAGGGATAAGGGAAAGGATTTGCCTTAGAGGGACATTTTGCATTACCTAAGGATCAATTAAATAAGCTGATGCAGGATCAGCAGATGGATCCTCCTTCCTCATCTTCCTCATTAAAGGATGATGAAAACATACCTCTGTGTGGTGTTTCTGTTGATGTAAAGTATAGATTGAGTCTGGTACCATAGGTATAATCTCTGCTTGGTTTGTACTTTTATTCAGATATATTTGTTTTGGCTACCAGCCGACTACTCAAGCTTTGCAAATAGTGATCTATATTGACTTTGCAGGTAGATATACTTCAGCTGCAGTTCAGTGTTTATTATAAGTAGACCATAATGTTTGCCTGTTAAATTGGTAAAGGTTAAGCTGGTTATAATAGTAGAGGGATTTCCTTGTGTTGGATCTAATTTTTTTATTTGGATTAAAAATTGGAGCAACTCTGTCAGGAAGATTGCTGGAAGGTAATAATGGACTCCCCTCTCAAACTCCCCTGTTCCCCATTCTTTTGGTTTTTGCTGCTGAGATGTAGTTGGAGAGAATTAGATCACATAAACCACACATAGTGCAGGTGTGATTATCTGGTGTGCATTCCTAATGATTTGTTGGCATAATTAACCCGTTCTCTGTGTAGATTGGTGGTTTAGGCACAGAAGTCACTGATATGTCTAACTGCTCTGTAATGTATATAATGAATACCAGCAGTATGACATTATATGTTTGTGGGCTTGTTTGTTTTGCTTCGGTTGTATGCTGTTACTTGTAAGTCACTGTGCAGGCACTATTATGTTCAGTTGGCTGTGCAACCAGGTAGCCATAACACTGTCAAGGTCCATCTGTTATATTTAGTATATTTGTGTACGTTCTGTTCAGTGCAGCCTTGTGTTAGGAGAGAATGTGTACCTGTCTGTCTTGATTGCATCTTTTTTGGGGGTTGGTTTTTTTGATTGGTTGGTTGGTTTTTGCTTTTCCCAGTCTTAGGTACATCACTCCTTATTGGTCATAAACCTTTCAAAGGTGAAAAACAGTCCCAGTATTTTTCAACCTCACCTTTAGATGTTTTGTTTTTTACAGAAATGAAATGCTGTGACTAGCAATTCCAGAATTTCTAAGGCTGATGCCCTTGCATGCCTATGAGAAGAGTATGTCACAGAGGAGACGTTAAGCTGCAGCTGCTAGGAGTTGAGCCTGCTCTCTAAGCAGGGTTTTCTACATCAGAGGCAGGCAATGAAGGAAGATATGTGTCTTCAAGGAACAATTCAGAACCTTTTGAGCTCCTGCTGTCAGACCAACCCTAACAGCGTATGACTTGTTTGTAATTGCCGTTTCAAGTTCAGCAGGAGGTATGATGTATTCCAGGGCTGAGGGGCTGTTAGTCCACTGTATTTTTTTTAATCAACTTGTTTCCTGTAATATCATATCATATCATATCATATCATATGCTTTTCTACCAGAATAAAAGAATGCTAGTGCATGGTACAACTTGTATATACAAAGATTTAAGGGGGTTTTATTTGTTTTAATGTGAGGGATTTCATTTTTATAATTGGTATTGTGTGTTGGAAGCAGATGACATTTGTAAAATAGTGAGGGACGTGAGTGTATGTAGATAATACTGCCACTAACTGAGCCTCAGTTCTGCTGCTCAGTTGTGCTTTGTTACTTCTAAGCACTCTCAATCTTACTTGTTATATACTCTTATTTCCCCACCCCATCTGTTTCATTTTGGCTTAATGCCAGTAAAGTTCATGTTGGCAACATCAAAGTTATGATTAAATCACTTTTACAACTTTTGCTTGTTTGTTTATTCCTCCCATGCAAATATTGGACAGGAGATTTATCTGATCTTTGCAGCTTACTGGAGTTACTTTTGTTTTTGCAGACGTCCAGCTTTGTCTTACCTAAAAAGCTCTAATTTGCATCTGCTTTCTAAAATACCATTTGGAACTGCTTTTAAGGTGGATCCTGTGTTCATGGTGGGGAATTTAATCAAGTAAATAGAGTAGTGGGCTACAGCAGTGTGAACACACTTCACTTGTTCTAATTGTTCTAATTTGTAGGCTTCCAGAGGTGAGGATGTGTCCTGAAATAAAGTGGGATGTTGCAATTCCTCCACAGTGAGATTAAAACGCTTAAGATTATCCAGGACCTTTAGTAAGATGGTGAGAGACAGACCTCCATAGCTTTGTTCTGCTGTTTAATAACCACTTTGCGTCTAATGAGTTCTCAACTTGATGTTTGTTTGACTTTGGCTGTATTTTGAGCACTGCTACCACAGTATATTGAGACTGAAGTAAGATAACATGGGAAGGTTCTTGTATATATGTTAGGAATTTCCACAGGGAATTCTCTGTATTTATAAGTTTAATTTTACAACTGCTGTGATCTTGTAAAAATAGGAAATAATTTTTTCTGGTAAAGCTGTTTAAAGTGTTGCTTGCATGAAAGGGAACATCATCAGATAGGTAATTGGGTTGTGTATTTGAGACTTTTTGATTGATTCTTTACTTTTTGGTCTCTCATCTCCTTGAAGATATAAAGGAGACATATATACACTACTTCCTCTGAAAGTAACTGATAAAGCCACAAGTATGGCCATACTGAGTCACATCACAGATCCATCTAGGCTAGTATCCTGTCCCAAGTTGGCCTAAAGTGGGTATCTATTGTAGTCAGTAAGAGTAGGGAAAGCATATAAATTGGCTCTGCAGAATGCTCTTGCCACCCCCAGTGATTTATGAATTGAAGGCTTCCTAAGCTAAAGTATGTAACTGTTTAATGGATTTCTTTGTTATCATTTTTAGTGAATTTGTCAAGTCACTTTTTGAATCTATGTAAGCTTTTAGCATCTGCAGTGAAGAATTCTGCAGCTTAACAACTTGCATGAAGTTACTTTTGCTTGGCCTTGTTTGTCTCCTAATGAACACACGTGTGAACAAGGCAGATGTGTTCGATGTAAGGAACAGCTAGAAGAGCAGTGTGTCAGAATATGCAGTTGGGATTATTAGGCTGTTCAAGCATGGTGGGTTTTGATTTCTTTTTAAGGCAAAACCTAAATTTATAAAACTGTAAAGATTCTAGAAGAGAGAGCAGTATATAGGAGCAGATTTTACACTTCATTCTGAGATTGGCCAAGAGATGGGATTTGGTCCTCTTGTCACTGTTTCTTTCTCACAGCTGCTTTAATTTCTGCTTCACTTGCTATTTCCTGAAAGTTTGACAGTATCTGAGGATTGTTCACCTCTCTTGCCCATCTTCATGGCAGAAGGATACAATAATTTCTTGACATCCTGTACATTTCCTGCAGAAAAAGACAATCTAAAAGTTCTTTTCTTCTCGGTCACTATCCTCAGAATGATGTATCTTGACATTCTCTGGTGAGTACATTTAAAAGCTAAAAGCAACGCAGATATGTCAGGGTTCATAAGCTTGGACACTCTTTGAATCAGAAACAGCTTTACTGGAGTTTGAGAGAGATCCTTCCATCTCTCCTGAAATTCTATTTAATGCCACTTTACTTTTGATATGCAGAAATTATGCTCTCTGCTGTGTGTTGGGGAAGAGATGGTAGTGTCTCACCTCTCTTCCACTGACCTCCCTTCCCCACCTCCCTTCTGTGTCTGCCTTAGCAAATTCAGCTCTAGCAGGGGACTGGCTGAAGCCTTTGAGGTTCATTATATTTACACTGTATTTTTTTGATTTAGAAGCAGTTATAATAATGTCTAAGTTAAAAGCATCATTGAAATGTTTTTTGCACTGAGGGTCACTTCATGCCTTCTTTTGCCCTTTCTTTGTGATGCTTCTGGAGATGTGGGTTGATGTGTTCATGTGTTGCCATGGATGTAGGCAGTGCTTCTGTGTTACTCTGGTAGGCCCTTGGTCTGTAGGCCTGAGCAGGTTTCTGCAGTATCTGTACTGCCTTAAGAGCAAATTTTTTGTATTTTAACATTGCTTTGTGTCACTACTGTGATCTAAAATGGCTTGAAATTTGTCTCAGGCTGTAATTGCATTAGCTTTTGGTTTGTCTGCATCACTCTGGCTATACCAGAGTATATCTGTAAACTTAGTTCTGTAATTCCGTATTGCCTCATGGCTGCTGTTAATGGTCATGCCCAAGGGGATTTTGTTCTGGTTTAGAGCTGGTGAAGATTTATGTGGCTCCCTAAAATAACAAACATGTTACCTTTGCACATGTGTATTATAACGTTGATAAAGGGAAGTAGAATAGTGTACCAGGGAAAGCAGTTCTACTCTGCCTAGCTTTGAGTGCTCATAGACTTAAGTGCTCTGTCTCTCCTCTAAAATTATTCCTGGGAATTACTTTGCACCACTGGTCACTAGACAGAAAGCTTACTACATGTATGTGTTGCTAATGCGTACGTCGTGTACCATGCTTTTTAGGAGTTTTGCATCAAAGTGAAAAACTGCATGTCTGAGTTTCTCTGGAAAACTCCTAAAATTCTTTCTGTCTGTCTTTGTTGCTGCTGTCACCTCACATCCTGGATCTCTAGTTGCCTTTTTATCCGCTGCAGTCCAGAGCCTGCACTGGATATACTTGTCTTCATGAAGTGATGCCAAGAGACCTTCAAGAAGAGTAGGGAAGGGATACCTGCCTCTCAAACAGCATATTAATGTGTTTATTTTAATATATTATTTTGTTATGTTGAGGGTTTGGGGCAATCTGTAATTAAATTACTTTAATAACAGAAGAACAGCCAGACTCGGAAGGTATATTTGTAGATATTCTCTTTCCTGTGCAGTCTGCAGTCTCCTGTACACGTGCATGGAGGTTGGGTGCAGCTACCAACATACCGGTAACTTAGTTATGGTCAGCTTAGATGTTCTGGCGAGCATAAAGGAGCCTGGGAATGGCATTAGGCTTGCTCATTAGGAAGAAGCAGCACAAATGTTGTGCTGCCAAATACAGCACATACTTTCTCATTGGAGAGCTTTCCTGTTTCTTATTTCAATACCTGGAGACTGAAAGGGTGGCTGCCCGTACAGATGTAAGACTCTGTGAAAATTTGGAGCATTTTCTCACACCTTTCTTCCAAATGTCTTTAATATTCTATTTCTTCTTATTTAACTTCTATCATTTTGCTTGTACTTTAGCAGGTGTTGGGTAGTATGAACATTTCTCAGCAGCCCTCTTACAGCATTAGTGAGCTGCTCTTTTTTTCCATGTAGTTATCATCTTTATCTAGAATGGAATCTTCTTTTGTGCAGATCTTTTGAGATGATCTCTTTGACATCTTTTTTTCATGTTTTGTTTGATCATCCTCCGTTTCTTGCACTTTTGACATACTTCTGTCTGCTGCTTCCTTGTGCACACTACATGCCGGTCACTTCCTATCCTTCATTCTCAGTCCTTTTATTGCTAGGGAATGAGCTGTTTTTCTCTTTTTGAGCTCATAATTCAGTGGAGACTTTTTTTTTTTTTTTTTTTTTTTTTTTTTTTTTTGTGNGGTTTTTTTTTTTTTTTCTAATTTGCTATTTATCTTTTTAATGTTACTTAAGTCTTCAGTCAGAGTGCTACAGTAACACTAATTTTTAGGAAGGAAAATATTTCTTTTTTTTTGGAGGAAGGACAATAGAACTGCCAGGAAAGCTTAATAAAAGATCCAGGCTTAATAAAAAATCCAGCCTACTTCTAAAAGCAGAATAATATCTTACAGAAGAAACTAAATGCATTAGAGGGATCTTTTCTTAGTCCTGTTTCAATTCATTTTCTTCCAGGACAGTGGAGTCACTGTGTATCTGAAAGTCATTTTTTGTAGAAGAATTATAACAAAAAAAAAATCTCAAAATAAAATTAATTTCAGCATAGGCCATCTGGAGCTCCCACTAAAAGCAGGGAAAGGTGTCAAGAGGTAGAGTGCAAACACCATAGGAACAAGATACTTCTATGTATTTTAATTTGATCATTTTTAGCACTGTGTGTGTGCCATGAGGAGGACTAATTTATATATGGCTGAAACCCTTTCTAACCATCCCCATCTTTGCTTGGCTCTTCATCACAGTGATAGTGTGTGTAATCCTGACTCTGTGAAGGCCATTCTACCCTACTCAGATGCTTTTAGGCTTATTGAATGCAATACCTGGCAACCTTTCTGATTTGTGTTGGATGTCATCCAGTGAAACCCATAAAAACTGCCTGTGTAACAGCTGCTCTGTTCAAGCAAGACCTTTTTGCCTGGAAACAATAACAGCTCCAGCAGCATTTGGCATTCGATTCTCTTTGACTTGTTGGCTGTCAGTCCCAAGAGCGCTGGATTCCTGCATGGTATAGCTGGTGAGTGTCACCCCTTTAGTTTGTGCTGCTGACTTGAAGCATGGTTGCGTCTGTCAAGTTTATGCATGGAGTGAGCTCAGGTGTTTGCAAGGTGAGTTTGTCTTCTTTCCTAAGAGAGCGGTTCAGTATAGTCATAAGCAAAACCTGTGGAGATGTAGCGTGCACTTCTGCTGTGACCTGTACTAATTTTGTCTTTCCTTCCCCCCGCCCCCTTTTTTCCCCAGATAAATGGCTCATTTAAATTGGGAGCTATTAAAATACTCTCTGGCTGGCAAATGCAGTGCCTAGCAGCAGTCATCAAGGACGAACCAAACATGAGTGGAGGAGGGGAGCAGGTCGACATTCTTCCGGCCAATTATGTGGTCAAAGATCGCTGGAAAGTGGTGAGTAGCTCTGGCTTTGTGCTTCCTTTGGTGGTCCAAACAGATATCTTCCTCCTGTAGTAGTATAGGAACTTGTCTAGTTAATCCTTGGCTCCGGCAAGCAACAGTGGAGTGGTGTTAGTAAGATACTGCAAGAAGATGGTTAATATTGACTTACTGTTTTTTATACTGTCTGGTATTTTTAGAAGACTAAACCTGCCAAGGATTTTTAGATAGGATTGAGCCGTTGCAGAAGGCTGAGTCATCTTTTAGTAAGACACTTAGATTTTTTGAGTTAATGTGGCAAAGTACTACAATCATGCTTATAAATAAATCGCATTACAGTAAAATAATTTAAAAGCAAATGTTTAAGTTGGAACTGCAGCAACTCCAAAGAAAGAAAATCAATAATTAGCTTGTTGGTGCAATTTCTGTGTAAATTTATTAGGACACTTTTAAAATTATATCAGCACATGTTAAGAGTTTTAGTTCTTCATGAGACAACTGTTGTACAAGCTGGGTTGGGTACACTGAATTAGTAGCCGTTTCATCTTTTACATATGCATTGTATGGCTGCAGACCTAACTAGCCATTTAAGTTCTTGGCATACGTTTGCCATTTACACTCAGCTCTTTATGTTTCTTATTGCTGTAGCGTCTGTGTCAGATTTGTATTTTTTGTTGGTTTTTTTCATACTTTTACCAGGTGATAGGAGAGAGATCTATTAACCTGCTTTTACAGATAGGTTTCAAAATTTATATGGTTTCAAAATTAGTTAGATCTTGATCTTATTTCTTTACAGACGCTTAATATTTATGAGTAAAGCACAACTCCTCTAGACCTCATGAACCATGTATCTAGGCATGCTCTTCACTTCTTTAGATTGGATTTGGCCGTCTTGCCTTAGTCACTCTGCAGATGAACATGTGGTTAATGATGGCTTGTGAGCATAGACTTAAGCAGTTTGACCAGACTCATGCATGAATGCTGCAGTAGAGACATGGGGAACGCATCATTCCTTTGAACATGTGTTTCATTGCCACCAGATTTGTTCAGAGGATGCAGTTTCTCTTAAGTATAAGGCTTTCTCTTTAGTCATAAGGACTGTGGGATGGTAGGGAGAAGCAGCATTATAGTATCACTTCAGCTGGAGAAGCTAGAACATAACACGTCAGAGGATTGTGTACCTTTATATGTCTTGGAATTCTGTGTGGGCTTTTTGATAGGTTTTGTTTTCCTGCTTTAAAAGCTTTGCTTTTAAAAAACTGAAAAAAAACTAAGACCCACTTGTGCCGTTGTGTCCATTTTTAACTTGTATTACTGTCAGTGTCTGATTCATTAATCTCATAGAAGAACACTCACTATTTCAAACTGCAAGTGATTTGTAGGAGTAGGACTAAGTTGTTTCTCTGTGCTAACTAGCTATGGTACAGCTGTCCTCTGTTTTTGCAGTGGGCTGTGAAGAGCAGAGGACTAAAAAGACTTGGGACTCTGAACTTCCAGGCTGCGGATAGGTTATTTCCAACACTTCAGACAACACATTATCCTTTCATTACACTTGCCTCATGCCTGTATCTCTGTGTTGACCTGGATGGTTCCACCTTGTTCTGTTCTTTTTACTCCCGCACTGCCTGCCTCTCTTCTCCCTAGCACTTTGCTCCTGCTTTCTCCACAGCCTTCTCTTTTCTCCCTGGACAGCCTGGACATGTTTAAGCAATTTGAACTGCTCTTCATTCTCCATACTTCCTGAGAGCAGAGAGACAATCTCAATTTTCTCTGTGATTGGGTACCAAAATGGAGACAACCCCTATCCCTCTACCAGAGCTTTGTGGCACAGCTGAAGGCAAGTCTTGAAGTGCTCTGGTGTGAACACTTGTTTTGGCAGGATGGTACATGTGCAGATTACCTGACATATAGGACTTGCAGTATGCTCTGTGTTTAGGGACTTCTCAGAAAATACTGCTTGCAGCTTTTATCTCACCATACCTGTGCAAATGGAAGTTTCCTCAGAGCCTACAATTTGGTCAGATTGATGCATGTCCTGTGTAAAGCTGAATTTAAACACTTACCTAATGGTAAGCCATTGTTTCAGGTGCATGGTTGCAAATACTCATTCTTCTCCATTTTCCTTCACCCTAGCTAGCTTCAGCTTGGACCATTCCTACTGTTCATAAAACTTTGAGTTTCTCCATCATAGACAGGAGTGCTAAAATGTCTGCAAACGATGGGAGTATTTTTTTAACACAGTCTAAACAAAGTAGCTTTTTTTTCTTGGAAACAGCAGAACTCTTAAAAGCACCAAAAAACCTCCAAATAAAGCCTAAAATATGCTGAGCTATGCTCATAGAGGAATATTTCAAACTAATTTTAAATTTGGTAGAAGCCAAAATGTGGGATTCAGTGACTTCATTGTTGCATGAATGTGCGACTGGGGACTGCTAGAAGCTCTACCCACTAACTCTGCCTTAGAAAATAGAGAAACATGCAGCTATATTGTCAACAGCAGCTACCTCTATCTAAATAAACAGCCTTTTATGTTTTATAATGTTAGCTCACAGAAGTCTTCAATACTGTAGTGAGGTCATTATATGACGTGGTAAAGGGTGAAACAGTGAGGTGAAAAAAGTGAAAAGTTGAAAAAGAAACAATGAGAAGAACAAATTCTAGTTCCCAGCTCTGAGTCGAGCTGTGAACTTGACCTTGTGCAAGTGGAGTTGTGTGTTGTGACCCTCCATTGAACAGTCATTTCTGCACCACCACCCACACACCAAACAGCGCGCATCCTTTAGGCAGGCTTCCTGTGCTGTCCCCTTGCTGTGCTTGATGTTGGTGTGGGACAGGTCAGAATTGTCAGCTGTAAGGGCCTCAAAGTAAACTGAGGGGAAGAAAAACACAATCTAAGACTCTGTTGGCCCAAGGAAATGGAAAGCATAGGATCAAGTGACAGGTGGAAGAGGGAGTGTGTCTTAAAGTGAGCATGCAGCTGTAACATCAGTAGTAGCATTTTTTTACTTTGTCATCGATCTTTCTGAATCTAACTCACAGCATGCAAGCTGGACAGTCCAAGTTTTGCTCTGAGTGATGGATCCTGCTCCAGCAGGAGTGTGGCATATTTATGTGATGCTGGAGTTCAGCTGCCAGAAGGTTTTTTTGTGTAATTTGTCCTCCCATTGTGACTGTCTCTGGCTGGGCATCTGCTTGAACCTTGTAGTTCTTAGTGCTGGCATACTTCCAGTATTGAACCGATTTCTAATTTTAGATCGGTGTAATGTATTCCTTGAATTCCTTTCCTCCTCTCCTCCTGTATGCTGGCTGACAGGGTTCTGACAAATGAAGATGTTGGTTCTCTGCAGTTAGCCTGTTGGTAGTTCATTTTCCTGTCACTCCAAGACAGTAAAGTTTGGCTGTCTGACAGCAATGATTTTTTTGTTCTTATTTTTTGGAGAAAGGCACGGACAGGGAGTGCTTATGCTTTTTATCAAAACTTTTGGAGTTGAAGTATTCTTTTGAGTTGTCATTCTTGCAGATAATTTTGATGCTGGATGAAACTTGGACAGTACTTGAACAGTGTTACTTTTGCTGAGACCCCAGAGGTTGATTTGATCCATAAACACTCTGAATTATGTGAACTGCTTTGATCAGAGGAGAGAACAAAGACCTTGTAGCAGCCTTCCAGTGCCTGAAGGCGCCTACAGGAAAGCTGGAGAGGGACAATTCACAAGGGCATGGAGTGACAGGGCAAGGTGTAATGGTTTTAAGTTGAAGAAAGGTAAAAAAAATTCTGTGGGTCTATGATAACTGGTACTTGGTTTGAACTAGATATAGATGGATAGCTGAATGGATGGATCTCACTTTCTATTGGGCATTCACAACTGTAACTTAGTGGCAAGACAGAATTGGCAGCTACAGCTCTAAGTTTTGAATGCAAGTAGTGACTCTTGTACAAGTGTGCAATTTTGTTAGATGCAATCCTTTGATTTCTTCTGTGTTTCTGAGATTCTTGAACTGAAATTTCAGTTGCACTTGTCCTTCTGTTTATTTTGGAAACCTTGCTGGAAGCCCTCAAAACCTTTGTGGACTTTGTGACCAAGAAAAGGTGAAAAGTCCATTTATGGTTCCATGAGGGTTCTTGGGACAAGTAAGGTGCTTTATCAGTCTTGGGACTTGTTTTGGTCTCATTCTGTAGAGAACTGCTTTAAGTGGGTCTTCAGATGATTTAGAATGTGCCTGGTTGCCTTGATTGGCTTCTCAGTTTATGCCTGTTCTATATGTTAGTTTTCCCTGAGGTCAGGTTAATTCCAGGTCTTCTAAACAAGTTGAATGGACTCACGGAGTTTGGTGCATGTAGATCCACTCCTTACCTATTGCTAAGTCAGATGAGGACTGCTAGCAATTTCTGGATCAAGTAGCCCATTGAGTTGGGCTGCAGGAGTTACAGGCTTGAATATATCAGTGCTTCTTAAAGGCAGTATTTGACTTTATCAACATTAGAAGCTCGTGGATGACAGTCTTTAAACTGGATGAGTTCACTATAAGCTGCTGGCTCTCAATTTGGTCCTTCACTCTGGATCTAGGGCATCTGTTCTTGTACCTGACCTTGCACCACTCCTGAGACTGAGCCATTTGTATCTTGGTTCCGGAGTGTTTTCTTGAGAAGGTTTAGTCTTTATATAATACCCTTGGAAGACAGACTTTGTTTAGAACAGTGATGTCTTAAACACTTGCTGAATAAAAGATTAAATTTGTAATTGAAGGCTATTTTTGGTAGGAGGAGGTGTGTTGCCTTGTTTTTTTGAACCGTCCTTCTGTGAATACTGATTTCTGCTTAGTAGGAAGGCTGTATTGGGGATTTGGGGTTGTTTTTTTCTTGTTTGATTTGTTGGGTTTTGGTTTTTTTAATAGGCTCTGGAGGATTGTGCTGCAAGAGTCTTTCCAGGATAAATCCAAAACATTTCAGGATGTTTAAAGGACACTTCCAAGGGAGCCATCTGTGTCCTTTGTAACTACTGATACATACAGGGTGGGTTTTGGGAGTGACTTCCCCCGTCAGGACATGGCTGTTTTCTATTGGTAGTCCTAAGGGACAATCCAGCTTGGGGAATACCTGGAACTGACACACTGAGGTGTCAAGTAGAGTGGCTTTTTGGTAACAGTTTACTTCTGAAATGAACCTTTCCTAACTTGGTGAGAGCCTGTAGCAGCAAGGTGATCCATACTGTGTACTATACGTAACTATAGAGCAGTGAGGCTTATCATGGGCTGGTGATGAACTTAGGTGATTCTTGTTAGATTTACATTTCTTGCGCTGGACTTTGTGTTTAATCATTTTATTATTCCCTTATTTTCTTGTGTGATATATGCCCATTTTTCCTTTGTGTCCAGCAGAAGGCTGTGCTGAGTTCATCTTAGAGAGTAAACTCTAATAGAGTACCCAGGTAATGAGGAATTGCCTGTGTGATAAGCTCCAGACTTCAGCCAAGGCCTTGAGTTGCAAGATAACAAGTGGCTCTGCAACAAAGAAAAGGAAATAGTTGCTGATGGCCTCTGGATGTTGCTGAAAAATCAAGGAGGATGGCAGTGCTGGTAATGATGAATAGGACCATCTGGTTTGCTGGGAAAAGTATGACAGGGAATAATTTCCGTAAGAGGGTGAGAAAGGATGTGTGGAAGAGGCAGCTTTTGAGGGCTCTTGGACAGTGAGGTGCATCCACTGGTTGGAACGTGTGTATAAAATTGGTCTTCTGATTCAGCAGCACCTCTCATCTTGACCTTGTGCCATCTTGCATTTGTTGCTGTGTTGACTTATATGGGTTCTCTGATTTTGCTGTTTTCTGAGGTGAGCAGTCTCAATACCTGGACCTTTCTTCCTGAACCTGCTTCTCTTTAGCACATTTCTTTTGCTTTTTCTGAGGTAGAAATTCTAGTCTGTATTAGTTTTTCCATGTTTCTGATCATTCTCTTCATCCTGAAAACCTCTCCTAGCTCGGTGACAGCCTCTAGCAGCAAGGTGATCCATATTGTGCATCGTACATGACTAGACTAGACCTTCCTATGGATATTTACAGTGCCACTATTCTAATCTGTGTTCTTCCATTTATATTGTAGGAGCTGTGTATTTTCAAAACTGTGTTGGCTGTGGGAGCTGCCCTTGTTAAGGCCAGTAAATGGAAAAAGATCATTGTGTGCATCTGTGCTGGCTTTAGCAATATTTCTCTCCAGATCCATTTCTTGAATTTGCAACTGAGATGTTTGGGTGGCCTATGTTTCTTTTCCATTCCAGATATTTTGTGTTATATTTACTACTGTAGACTTCTCCATATATTACCCGTTTTCCCACTGATACATTTTTAATCTTCCTCTCAAAGTCCTTCCAGATGCCCACCAAACAGTGTTCTGCAACTTTACTATCCTTTTCTCCCTTTGTTAATAAGTCAGGCGACAGAAGATCTTGTGTGCTGAATCATGAGGTGTTAGCGGACATGTTGTTGCTATGCTGAATGTGGCATTGTTTTGATATAAAGATTTTCAATAGCTCAGTGTGCATTTCCAAGTAGAATTAGGACTGCACAGTAATAATTTATGAATAATATGTGGTGACCTAGTTATCGGGCTGTTTACTGTGTGAATATGCCACTTTAGCCCAGTGGAAGGTTGTGAGGAAAAATAAGTAAAAGTAGAAGAATGGCTCTGGTCAGCAACTCTGAAAGGGTTATCAATAAATATTTTCAGAAACAATAGTCATCAGGCTGATAATAGGGAAAGTACAGTTCTTCATGCAGAGCTGGTTTTCTTGACTTAGGATCCAGAACAGCAAATGGTTTGGGTCACCTTAAGAAGAAAAAAAGAAAACACCCTTGAGAGGCAGGGCCTTCTGTTCAGCAAATTGGACAGATGTGCAGGACAGGTCTTCTGTGGTGCTGAAGACACTAAAATGTCATTTCAACGACATTAAACATTGCATAAGATGCATGCTTGACTATCTGCATGATTTAAAGTTCTTTTTCTCTTCAAGTGCTATGGCTGCCATTTGAAGGAAGCAGCGCTCAGGGCTTCCTGAGCAGCCGTGATCAAAGGGCACACAAAATGCTGAAGGGAAGGGCTGCAGCTATGTTCACTGAACAAGTACTCAGCAGATCAAAGGAGCCCTTAACTAGCTCTGCTGTAAACCTGAATTTGTTCCTGGGCAGCATAGAAAGTTTTAAATATATCTCAAAGACACAAATATAAAATAATTTTCCTGGCATAGACATTGACACTTTCAACATGCTAGGAGTCTCTCTTATACATACATATGTATAATTATATGTGCATATGCTGCAAAGTCTTAGCAGAAGGAGAATCAAGGAATCACTTTCTTGAAAAGGCTGAGGATCCCAGCTTGCTCTCCCGAGTGGGTGTCTACTCTAGAACAGGCAGATGATCTATCTCTGGTACGTGCATATCAAATTTGATGAAATGTCTTTAGTTTTGAGATAATGCTAGTTGAAATAGTTTGGATTTCCAAGTAGTGATGGCCTTCTATCCTGAAACAGTCTTTAATTTTTCTCAGAGTCACAAAAAGCATTATCTGGTAGGTTCAAATTTAAAAGTAAAAAAAGAGAGAATGAGAAACAATGGAGCTGTACTTGTGGCTTGTATGTAACTGTTTTGCGGTAATACAGTTTGCAGTTCTCTGAAATGTGACTCTGAAGTAACCTCACTTTCAGAGCAGGTCAAGCATCTTGTAAAATATTCCAGTGGATATGATATAAAAGTCATTGAACTTATTTCTTGAAAGCATTAGTTCCAACTACCACAGTTGTGTTTTACTGCAGAGATGCATTTGTTGAAAGTGAGTAACAGTTTTTATCTACCATGGTCCAGATTGTGGTTCTATGTCCTTGAAGGGTCTTTTCTTGAATTTTGGCAAGAACATTATTGAGGTAATAGGCATTACCATTTGCTTTTGAATGTATATTGTGTCACAGCTTGCTAGGCTTGTTCTTTGTTGTTACAGCAAGGAATTTATACATAGCACAGTCAAGTGGGTAGCTGGACATTTGCCTAGCTGTGCAGTGAAGGGATTCAGGCGCAGCGCAGATTGGGAGCTGAGTTTGTTCTGCCTGTGCAGTAAAGAAGCTAGTGCCTGGCTCTATGAGAGCAAATGTGATCTTGAGTCTCTTGTACATTGTATGAAACCTCTTTGTACTTTTCTAGTTGAAGAAGATTGGTGGCGGTGGCTTTGGGGAGATCTATGAGGCGATGGATCTGCTGACCCGTGAGAATGTGGCCTTGAAGGTAGAATCAGCCCAGCAGCCCAAGCAAGTTCTCAAGATGGAAGTGGCTGTCCTGAAAAAGCTACAAGGTAAGGCGGAAAGCTCTTTGAAAGTGCTAGAGGTCCCTGTGTGTATTAAAAATTAGAATGTTTGGGGGTTTTTAAATGTAATTTTCTCTTCAGCTTCCCATCTATATGTGATGTTACATTAAATAATTCAGCTCAGAAATTTATTACACTCTGCAAAGCATCCTACTCAAGTGAGTTGCAACTACAGGGACTGTTTTTGTCCACCAGGCTATAATAACAACGAGGAGACTTAAGCTGAACTATTGATACACTGATCTGTGCAGTCTAGTGATGCTGATTAGGTAATAATGAGTGGAGCAGGCAATGTCTGGCTAAGAAATGAGGTTAGCTGATTGCCTCCCAGAGGCCTGTGACAATGTCTGTGACTATAGCACTGTGAGTATGACAGTCTTCAATTAAAATGGTTGAATGGTTGACTATGGAGTGCATAAAGTGGATAATGTGTATAAGGAAACTGATAATTAGATAGGTTTTCATCTACCTGGCTGTCCTGAAGGCAAAGTGTGAAATGATTTTAGGTTTTTTAGTTTTGAGGCTGATAGTTTTGAATTATGTTAATTTAAATTATATGCCTATTCTTAACTTGCCCTAACACAGCCTAGTATTGCTTTGAATGTGGAAGTCAGCCCTGGGACCATCAGAATCTATGGTTGAACCTGCCAATGCTTATAAGCAGGTTTCAAAGTGACTGGGTAGCAGCAAACAGGAGCCTTCCTTGACTCACATCCAAGCATGGTTCCACTTAACAAATTACACTGGAAAGGGGCTTGCATTATGGCAGGAAACTGTTTTATGTTTGTGCAGATGAAACAATGAATAAGGCTAAAATTTAAAATTTCCTGTGCTGATCTTTAAAGTCATGGTCACTCTCAGGAATGAACTAGTAGAACAGTGTGAAAGAACCCAGCCAATATCTCAAAGGCTTTTGTGATGCTGAGAAGAGACAGTTTAACGCCGTAGGGTGCAAGGGGGCAGTCTTGCCGCAGTTTTTCCTAGACGAAGGAACAGTTGATGGGTCTTCTACTAAAAATTATTGCTGAGGGAGGATATAAACAAGGAATTTCCTTTGAGGACCTGAGGTGCATTGTGCGTGGATTTCCTTATGAAGGCAAAGACCCCTATTGACGGGTACAGTTTACATTTTCCAGTGCAATATGCCTTTGAAGGGATGTTCCTTTCTGCAAGATTCCCATTGGGGCTGAAGGAACACCTTCCCATGAAGCAGCGAGTAGTGTTCTTACCACAAGGGCTCATGCTTCAGAGAGAGTGTTGTGGTCCTCTATCTATCTCTGTACTTCTGCCCTTGCACAGAATCCCCAGAGATACGATTGAATTACAGGATGAGACTCTTGCAAGTCTTGTGAAACAGAGGTTACTCAATGTTCGTGACAGATCGCCTCTAGGTAAAAGTCAGTGAATTACTTTTGAAGGTCAAATAGTTTCCCACAGTTCAGCTCTTTTAAGAAGAGGTCTGCTATCGCATTTTTTGAATACAAGATATTGTAATAGATTCAGCTGAGCTGTGTAAGGATAATTGAAACAAAGGAAAAATCAACCCAGGTCATTAGGAGGAAGCTTGCTGTTGATCTGAGAAGTCTGGATACACAGAGCTTCCAGGGAAGAGCAGAGCAGGTGGATGAAGTCTGAAAGCAGTGTAGCGATGGCAAGCAAGGCAGGGATTTAGATTTTTGCATTAGATTGTGCACTTGGAACTGTTCTAAATTGAGAATGATTGTGAAAGCGTACAACAGTGGACTACTAGAATACCAAGAGCTGATGCTATCATGCTAGCTAGGGCTAATATCCGTTATATCCAGGGTAGGGAATGCTTGAAAATAATGACCTGAAGTCACCAAATCAATGCTTCCATCAGAAAACATACAGGGAGTTGATTAATACTCATGCTTTGCCTTCAGTGTTTATTTCTGGAAAATAGTTGAGAATACCAAAAGTCTCAAAATAACCCACCCACAGTTGTACACAGCATGATGCTGGTAACTGGGGAGAGAGAGTGGTGTGAGGAATTAGGGAAGTCCCTTGGGAAAGCAGTTAGCAAATATTAAGAAACAGAAAACATAGAAGAAGCAGAATTGGCTATGCATCAACTATTCATCATTTCATAATGACAGATTACTTCAACCATATTTTTACAAATCCAGATGTTCTATCAAGAGTTTAGCTTTTTTGGTTCCAGATTGATCTTCAGATGCTTTACTGAAATAAGTGATAAAGTTAAAATAAGAAAAAAGGTTGAGAGAGTTTGGATTCATGTGTTATGTGTTATTTCACTGCGAGCTGTTGTGAAGTGGTAAGAAATGTTTCAGAAACGGAGATGATGACTTTAACCTAACAGTTGGTGGATGAAGTTGGTGGTATTATTATAGGTGATATAGCTGGTTCATGGTTTTCCAGGTGAAAATTAAAGGAGCAGTGTTGTCTAAAATTCCTCTGTACCTTTCTGGTAGAACTGAACATTGCAGACTCTCTTAAATAGTACAGCTTTATTTTATTCTATTTAGGTATCACACCAACCTTTGGACTTGATGATCTTTCGAGGTCCCTTCCAACTCCTACAACTCTGTGATTTTGTGGTTCTGTGTGACTAATGAGCTTTTGCTCATTTCAGAGCTTGTGATCAGGGTCTTGCAAGTTGCTAGAGTTTGGGATAGAGGAGGTTGGCCACTGGCTTATGCTGCAGACCTGCTTCAGGAGATGCTTTGCGTGCAGCCTGACCTCTCAGTACTCTTGATCAATTTGGACTGCAGGCTGGTGCAAACAGTCAGATTTTCTGGGATGCTTCCTGGAATAGCCACATAAGGAACATAGCTGCAGGTTCCTGAATGTCTTTCCTGTACTAGCGGTCTACACAGAACAGCTGGGGAACTGATCAGTTATACAGACTCTGTAGAAGAGTCATTAACTTCTAATAAACGTGTGTGGTTTTCTACTGTGAGGGTGGTCAAACACTGGCACAGGTTGCCCAGAGAGGTTGTGGAGTCTCTATACTTGCAGATATTCCAAACCCAATTGGATGCAGCCTTGCTGTAGCTGTCTCTACTTTAAAGGATAGGGTGGACTAGGTGATCTCTAACATGAATGATTCTGTGATCTTGTGCTTGGCTGTGTGAGATTGCTGTCACTTCAGTATATCTCAACTGTCCTATTGTGTCATTCTGTTCTCTTATTTGATCTGTTTTTTTCTATCTGTATAGATAGATTTGTTCAGATATTAATGTCTTTGCCAAAGGCAAAGCTCTTCCTGACTTGTAATGTTACATGCAAGGATCACAGATTGTCTTCTGACCAACCTTCAAAACTGTTGTACTGTGTTGGGGCTGGGAAGCACTGCTGCTCTTTTAGGCTTTGAATGAGACATGATTGAGAAGCCATCTTACAGAAATTTTCCTTCCTTGAAGAAAGCTGCTGTGCAGTTCCCAGCTACTGGGTGTCATGGAGAGTCCAAGGAACCACATCAGAGAGTAGACTTCTGCACTAATAGATTATTATGTGCATATTTATTTCTAAAATGTGCAATAAATAACAGGCAATATGGAAATTACATGAAAAATTCATGGGGTACAGCAATAAGAAATATGTAACAGTATCAAAAAAGATAATATTTTATAGACAGCTAATAGACAATTACCTTTCTAGGGATGAAAAACTTAGCTATAACAAATTCAGGAACTTTTTCGGGGACAGTTTGGCACCTCTGCACAGAGAACTTAAGCATGAATATAGCTTCTCTGTCATAATAACACTATTTTAGTGCCAAGCTCTCATTTTATTACCTTAATCACTACTGTACAATTATCTTTAAGTGAGATACTTGTATACAACTGTATCAGTTGCACATAATTTTAACCTATTGGGCTTTTCTGCTTTGCAATCAAGCATTTTGAAAGCAAGTCTAAGCTTCATTGGCAAAATACTTCTTGCAGATAGAACTTGTCTCCAGCAAGAAGGTTGCCTTTGCTGTGTTTTATGTTTCACCCTGTTAAGCTATGAGCAGTGTAGTGCCAGCAGATCAGTGGATAGAAACCTATAGAAGTCTATACATCTACAGCATATATGGCTTGGGGATTCTACACTACAAAGTGGGTTCTAAACTACACCTGTTTCTGGGACTTTGGGTTAGTTTTAATCTGGCCCCCCGTCTGAGGTCGTGTTGTTGGTTTGGACCATTTCCTTCAGGATTTGGGGAAAACTTGGCTTGCATCTAGAATGGAGCTTCTGGTCCATTTGAGCAAAGTTTACGTGTCCCAAAGCCACTCTGTGAACAACACTGTCCCACAGCAGTTGTGGTGATTTAAAGTAGTATGGGGGCTTGCTTTAAAACCTCATTGCTATTCTAAACCAGGAATGAGACTCCTGTTCTTTGGCGTCATGGGGATTGTTTCCTGTCATTGAACACGTGGAAGAGTCTTATCAATTCTAGGAGAGCAGGTGGTTTTCCAAGTCTTCAGTGCTTTTCTAACCCTTGGGAATACAGACATACAGAAACCAACTACTATCTCTGTGACTTTTTTCCTCCACTCTGGATTTGCTGTGGAGCAACATGATAGTGAGATACTATCCAGATTTATTCCCGTCTCTGAGGTCTTCGTGGTTAATCAAAATGCAAAGGCTCTGTTAGAACAGACCTTGCGCGTCCTTTGAGGTGCTTGGTTTGGGTTATCTTAGCGTCAGTCTGCCTTTCCAACAGCAGTCTCAATTACAGAAATAGTAAACCAGTACTTCAAATTAGGTCCAATGGGTTATTTTCTCTAGGTTTTGGGCTGCTGTGGGGAGAGGCGTGGAAATCATCTTTACATGTGTCTGCTCTAGATGCTCAGCTGGGGATGTTTGAGGAACAGCAGCAGATGCTTTGAATTCAGAAGTAATTTTCCTGTCCTTACCCACTTCTTGCTAGGTCTCTCTAGGAGCGCTCTGAGGGCTTGGGAGACCGGGACACTGAAAAGGATCTCTCACAAGGCATGTACTTCAAATGCCTTCTGGTTAACAGACTCCCCAATATGTAGATGTGGCCAGAGCATGCAGTTTCCTTTGCGTGGATTCTCCTCGGAGCAGCCTAACAGTCAGATTGTTGGTTAAAATGGACAGATCATTCTGGTGCTGAGCCCTGCTTTCTGTTCTTTCATGGGGGCAGTTTTGTCCTAGTGTGAGGATGTGAGGGCCATTACTTGCCTTTGACCTCAGTCAGCAGCCAGATACTCCCATGCTCTCCTCAGTGTGTCATTTTCTTTGTAAATGCTTTCTTTTCAGTGTAACCAATCTCATTGCATAGGACTGTGATTAATTTTATTCTGCAGTGCAGACATCTTCTGCATATTGAGTAGCTGTGCAAGATGCAGCCTGGTCACAGGCATTGTAGTTTTTGGGTACCTGATTTTATTACAGCAGATAGTGAAGCAGGTCTGTGTTGCTTGTTCCCCGTTTACTGCCAGGGCTTGGACAGGTAAGGGTTTCCTAACAAAATAAGGGAAGAAAAGGGATCTTGCTTGGGTTTTGTAATTCTTTATTTTTTTTTTTTTGCCTATGTGAGGTTTATTTTTGTGTTAAGTTGTGCCTTAACTCTCAGTGATTCAGTTTCTGTTACTTTTGTAGATGTTTTGTATGTTTCTACAGTATTTTGCTGGGTTGACGTAACCAAGCCATCTGTAAAGGCTGGAAAGCAGGGTAAATTACCTTTGGCAGGTCTTTAGGCTATCACAGGGTGAGAGAGTCAGTCACTTGATGTAGCTCCAGCCAAGCACTGCATTTTTCCATATAGAAGAGTCCTATGGGTATTTGAACTGGCATTTGGGCCACAAGTTTTCTGTGTCAACCATAGTGTCACAGGATGGGAGAAGGGTGTGGGATAGATGGAAAAGGATTTAAAACATGGGGGGTACGGGGAGGGTGAGGCTGTTTTGAATTCTTGCTCCTTTGATTTATCTTGTGTGGGATCTATTATCAGTTGCTCATCTTGAAGTTTTTAGTGGTCTTGAGAAACAAGTAGAGGAAATTATGCTGTGCAAGGTCAGGCAGTTTTTCCTTCTACTGTTCAGTTAGAAGATGATGACCAGACTTTTGGTTTTATGTCCATCAGTACATTCACTTATTACAGAAGCACTAGCAAGGTTAACCCAGTTGATTAAATCCTAGTTAAATACTCTGGGATAATGCAGTTATTCAAGCCTTACTTGCAGCATAGAAATTTGTTTTCTTTTACGTTTAAAACTCCTTGTCTCCTGCTAAGTTGGCAAGTCTCTGAAGTCAGCTAGTTTGTCTGGCCAGAGATGAAACTTGCTAACCGCAAAGGAAAGAAAACTGCTAGTCAGCCTTTGCCAAGCTACAGACACCATTTTCAAGTAAAGTTAGAAGATAATGAAAATTACTCTCATTTAATTTTCTAGTCCTGATGGATGCTCCATTTCTTTGAACATTTGTAAATAAGTGAATTCAATATCCCTACAATACAAAACCTGTGATAAGCTGATAAACCTGATTACTGATGTTGATAGGTGAATAAAAAAGAGGATAGCTATAAAATGTTTATCTGTACTGTAGAGCATAAGAAATAACTGCAGCTTTCCAAATGCAAGTGAGATGTTCACAACCGTGCATATCATAGAAACCCTGGCAGTGCCAAGTGCTCAAGCACTTGGGTTTTCCTATGCAGTTGTCTTTAGGGCTCAGCTGCTGGATGGCTGTGTTATGCTGATTATTTTTGGCCATCAGGCTGATGATTCTGAAATTACGTTGAGTTTGTGATGAGAGAGGTCAGAAGGCACCACTGATGAAAGAGGCAGGCTCTCAAGAAAAATGAGTGTTTGACAAAGATAGACCCAGAGGATAATTTAGGCTGGCAGGGGGGCACCTCTGAAGGTCTCTAGTCCAACCTCCTGCTCCAAGAAGAAAGAAATAGATCAGGTTGCTATGTGCCTTTTCCCATAGAATTGTCTCCAAACGTGGAGATCCCACAGCCTCTCTGGGCCCCTCTTTTGACCACCCTCATGGTGAAAAAGAAATGACACCTAATGTTGCTTTCCCTTATTGCAGCTCAGGTGTTTCTCAGAGGCTCTGTTTGCCTGGCACCACCTTCTCACTACTCTTCTATTAGGTGGCTTCCACCAGGAGTTAGACTCCCCACCCTCTGCTGCCTTCTTAATCTATGGAGTAGAAGTACCTTCAGTGTTTTGAGTGGACTGTTGGCAAAGAGACAGCTCATCTGTGAAGATGAATCACAAAATAATTTTAGCATAAACGTAAAAGGTTACATTCTTGAACTCCTTTGGCAAGAAGAGTGGTTATTTGTCTTCTGCACATGAAAATGCAGGAAATGCAAAGTCTTACCAATAAAAAAAAGATACTTCAAATTGCAGCAATAAAGTCACATATTTTAATTTCTTTACTGCAGATACTTTAGGAATATTTAAGACTGTAGACGATTAGAAGATTGGAACGAATATTGGTTTCCAGCAGTTTTAAATGAGTACGTGTAGAAAAAAATACGCTCAAAAAAAAGGATCATCATTTAATTTTTTAAGTGCTGCATAATGGAAGTTTTTCATGTAACGAAAGTTTTTAAGTATTAACATGGGGTGGTTAATCACATCTCTACAAAGTGATGAATATCTATCCTAGGGTGGAAGGGTTTTCCAGATATTTACGTTCTTTTTATACATGGGGACATTGTAATTGGCTGTAATTTTTTTAAGTCCCTTCAGAACAAAGATGGTGAAGGCCATTTCAGTAACTGAAATATTTTTTTTCTCACCCATTATTATATGGGAGATTATGTTCATTTCAGTTTAAAGGAAGCAGTAAAACCACTATTTTTCTCTGAGTGAACATTAAAACATTGCCTTAACTAAATGCTTGGAAAAATGAATGCCTGTGAAACATGTTCACTGAAACTTTTCCCAGGTTGTGAACATCAGACTTATTCCCCCAACCTGTGTTAGTTAACAGGGCAAAACTCTTCATAATCTCGTCTCTTCCTTTACTGTGTTGAAAGATAGCTCTTTTGTTTTAATAATAAACAAATAAAGATATAGGACTTATTTTCTGAAGTATGAGCTTGTGATCTTCTGTAATGTCAAGTGGTTGTCCAGTAGAACAGTCCAGAAAAGGAGCGAGTATCATCTGGCAGTTAGTGCAGTAAGATAGTTGTGAGGCTCCCTATACTAAGCATACCTCAAAAACCCCACCCCCCCTCCGCCCTTTCTGGGAAATTCCCACATATTCTGGGTTAAAATATGTTTTTCTGTCTTCTGTGCTATGATCTTCATGCTCAAGGAGGGCATGTGTGAGGAAAGAGGGCTCTTAAAGAGTATGACAGTCTCATCATCCTGGCTGCATGGGAGGTTATTAACATGGTTGTTCTTGTGGGCTTCGTAGTTCTGATCAACCTCAGGGCTGATCTGCAGAAATCCCAAAGTCACTCCAGACTGTCAGCCTCCATCTGCTCCTTCAGCATGGTATGGACTCCTCAAAGAGAGCAAACAGTTGTCACCTGGAGCCTCCTTTAGATGAAAAAGGAGTAAAAGCCTCAGAAACCCAGAGGGATTGATGTTGCAGGCATTTATAGCATCTATATGACCAGCTGGCTGTACATACACTACCTGTAAATGTGGCCTGCTTTCTCTACATTCTGTTATATTCCTTATGTTTCATGCAGGAATTGTCACAATTTTCCTCTTTCTCCCACTCTTCTTTTCCTGGTGTTACTGGTGTTGTAGTATAATGCATGGGAGAGCTATTCCAGGGATGGCCTGAATGCCTAAGACCAACAGGTCAGGAGGGGCCTAATTTAGGCTGGTGTCAGCAAAGTTTCTCACATCGTCTCACTACTCACGGGCAGCAGAAGTCACTGGGGTTTTTTTTTGTTGGTGTTTTTTTTTTTTTTTCCCATCTTAACTGTGCTCTCCAAGAGGTGGTGCCACCATGACTGATGGTCTTGGCCTTGACCAGTGGTGGGTCCATCTTAAAGTCGTCTGGTATTGGCTTTGTTGTACCTAGGGGAAGCATCTAGCAGCTTCTCACAGAAGCCACCTCTGTAGCCCCACACTGCAAAAACCTTGACACACAGAAACCCAAAACAGTCATCAAGAGCTGTCAGTCAGATATCTTTTATTTTTTAAAAAATAAGATAAACAGAAAAGAATTGTCAGCCTAAACATGCACATTATTCCCAAAGGTAATAAATTAAAAATTTAAATGCTTTTTCTTCCGGTAAATTTTTGTGATCCAGAAAACATTAATGTAATGGAGGAAACTGATTTAAAGGAAAAAAAGTCTCGGGAATATACCTGAAAGCAGAAGAGATGGCACTGAATTAACAGGGATGTGATGTGCCTTAAGTAACAGTCAAGTGTATTGGACACCACCACCCCTGTTTCACCAAAATGACTGATTTAGGTGGCCAGGTTCTCCCTTTCAGAGGATTATTTTTTAATGTACTTGTCTGTAGTTTTACAGAAATAAAAATCACATAGTGTCTTGCCTATGAGTGCTTTGCAATTACTTAAAACAGTAAAAGCAAGTAAAAATTGGAGTAATTCACCCTTTTTACTACACAGTAGCTCTCATTGCCAGTAGAAAGAGTCATTGTTTTGGCTGCTGCCTCAATATCCATCTCCCGGTTGTCTGAAAGGCAAAACAAAGCAAAGTGGGACTCACAGTGTGTCTGTAAGCAAGCCAGGCTGGTCTGTGTGAATCTGTATGAGTGTGGAACTGTGCTGGCCTCTCCATCCTGTCTGAGACCTGTGTAGATTGTCAATTTGCAGAAACACACGGGTATCATAAGCTCCTGAAGAAACATACCTGGTTCTTTCTGAGGTTATGCAGGTATGTTGACTCTACAGCCACAAATCTGACTTTGAGGATGTCTGATATTGACTGGCAGCAT